>BGPR01000414.1:596148-649059 GCA_013235015.1 Araneus ventricosus
TTCAGAATGCAATTTTTGTTAAATATTCTAGATGTCTCTTTTGCTTGCGTTTAATCTCCTAAGATTAGGAATTCTTCGAAGCAAGAATTCTTCGGAAGGAATTCAAAAAGGAGAATTCAAGAAAGACGCAGGAAAGCGTGTATTTCCTGGAAGAAAAGACGCATACTAGAAAGAGGATTGTGGATTGTTTGGGAACGTGGCAGTTATTGCGCAACCATCTTCGCAAAGATAAGGTCAGAAAGACTCTCACACATATACCCAAACAGTCTCGAAATGGATAAGGCATATCCGGGATCAATAATACGCTTGTTCTAAAGTTGTTTCTTTAAGACTGGAGTTAAGACAGGATGCTGCCGAAATGATTAGACAAGTTTTGATAATAATTCTTATCATAGGAAGAGAAATTTTTAAATGGATTAATTCTAATGCTATTAATTAATAATGCTATTGCGAAAGTGTCCCCTATCTGTTCTTATACGTATTTTCTGCATTGATTTTGAACTAGAATTCTACGTCCCTAATTTAAGTCAAGCAATGGTTTGTTAGTGAATTCCCTGAACTTAGAGAGACGCATATATTTCCTGTACTGTTGTCATGATAAGAAGTTTGATATTTTATACTTCGAAAAATATTCAATTGTATAAAACTAATGATTCTTAAATTGATGTCATTCTGTAAATATTTTACATCTGTAATATAAACAGAAGTACAAGTTTCTGGCTGTCGCAAGAACTTCTCATAACCAGTGAATACTAACGACATGAAATTTTCATATGCTATTCTAAAGTCCATTTCTATGCCAACTGTGCTGCTCTGAACTTTAAAAATTAATTAATTAATAAGATGTTTAGTTATTAAGCCAATTTTTGTCGTTTTCGTTCGGTTTTCGCCAATAACTTCCGAAATATTTATTACACGAAAATGATTTTTATACTCTCTTAATGAGCAAACAATTATCTTCCTATCGAGGTTAGTTATTTACCATGCACGGTTTCGATTAATTTTAACAAATTTTGAAATGATCCATATCAGTGTGTATGGTCGTTTTAGGTTACTGCGTCCCTTTCCTACCGAAGGGAGAGACCTAGTGAGGAGAAGAAGGAACACCATGAGAAAAGAATTTTTCAAAAATTTTGCAAACATTTCAAAATTCGTTTCAAACACAATATGCAACAATGCTTTCTATTTTTATGTATAAATTTTATAATTGAATTAAAATTCATTTTACCGTTTTATCAAATTCTTCATTCACCTTTTTTCTGCTGTTATTAATGTTGTGATAAAAGTATTACTTTCACATTAACTCCAAGACAGAATTCTTAATTTAAGTTTTATTTCATACCATGCAAACCTTTTGATATATTACATTAGTTTAACTTCTCTCTCTATACGGTATATCGTTTGAGTTTCACAAAATTTTTAATGATCATAATGAGTGTGTAAAGTCCTTCAAGGGCACCGATTCCCAATCCTACCGAATGGAGAGGAGTTAAGGAGGAAAAGCAGGAACACTCTGCTTTGTTTTTCTGGTGAGGCACACAAACACTAAAGGGAAGAGAATTCTAATGCGGCTCATGCCAATAAAACCCATATTTTGGTGGTGTTTCTGTTCTCTCCGTAGCAAGGATCGGGAGAGAAAAATAGAATTCCGAGGACTGCTAGACTCGTGCCAGGTGATTCAAAATAGACACGGAGATTTTAGAAAAAGAGAAGGTGGTTTAAGCTGCTAACCGAGGGGTCAGACGACAAGGGAGAGGGCGAACGAAATTCATTAGAAGGCACCACAGCGAAAAACTGTTCAATTAAGTTTAAAAAATTATAAATACTTAGACTTATATTATTCCAAGCAAAATCGGGTATATCAGGTAGTATAACATAATAATGGCTCATGGGATCCTAATCAGTGTGTATGATCATTCAAGGTTACTGAGTGCCTTTTCTACCGAAGATAAAACCGCTAGTGAAAAAAGAAGGAACACTGTAAGCAAAGAATTTTTTGTAAATTTTAATCCAAAATTCATTTTAAACACAATACACAGCAATGCTTTCTATAGTTGTGATTGAATTTCATAATTGAAGTTAAACTCGTTTTATTAAATCCTTCATTCATCTGCTGTTATTAAAAGTATGAAAAAAAGCATTACCTTCACAATAACTCCGAGAGAAAATTCTTATTTTTAGTTTTATTTCAAAGCATGCACACCCTTTGATATAGAGGCACAGCAATTGATCCAACATTAACATTAATTTAACTTCCTCACCACCCGATATTTCGTTTAAGTTTCACGATTTGTTTTATGATCCTGAAGAGTGTGTGAAGTCATTCAAGAGTACCGAGTCCCAATCCTTCCGAATGGAGAAGAACTAAAGAGGAGGATATAAGAGCCGGAATACTCTGCTGAGCTTTTTTAGTGAGGCACTGGTATTTCGAGTCATGACAATAAAACGCATAATATGGAGATACTTCTGTTGTCGCTGTAGCAATGATGGGTAGGGAAAAATAGAATTCCAAAGGCTTCTGGATTCGTGGCAGGTGATTAAAAACGGACACAAAAAGAAGTGAGGGTTTTGCTGCTAGCCGAGGGGTCAGATGACACGGGAGAGGGCGAACGAAAATCATTGAAAGACGCTGCTGCGAAAAACTGTTTGATTAAATTTAAAACGCTATAAGCATTTAGACTTGGAAAACATTTATATCCCGAGTGAACAATATTTTGACTTTAATATTTTTCCCTTTACATTTTCATAACTAAAAACTCTAAATAATATTCCATTAACCTCAAACGATTAATTACTGTTACCATTTTCTTTATATTGCATGTTTTGTAATTGATTGTCTATTTATATTATCTATGTTTTAAGAGTTTGTTTTTCAAGAATGGCAACATTGTAAGTAGAGTAGAAAAATGTCTTTAGAATTTGAGTTTAAATCTTTAACTTTGTATTCTTCATATAATAAAAACGGCATTTACAGTCGGTAAATTGGAGATTTCTTATTTAGAGTATGAATGAAGAATTTATTTTAGTTTTTAGAGTAATAATCTAGAGAGAGTTTTAAACATCTGGCGTCCGCGACCAGGACTCTTACCTGTAAGTAGAGATCTTTAATTTGTTTATCATGAATGTTCTAAAGTCCAAACGATCTCAGCTCAGGAGATTGTTTACAAAAGCTTTAAATGATTTTGAGAAGAGTGAGCTCGATTTATCGATAAATGAAAAAATTTTGAAACTAAGATTAATTGAAGAGAAAGCTAAACCTATGTTAGAGATGGAAGAGACTTATAGAGAGGAACTTATCAAAACTGAAAATAATGAAACTATAATAAATAATGAGTTTGACGAATCTGAATGCTATATTGACAAGTGGAGGATAGCAGAATCCAAGTTAGCTTCTCTTTTAGCTGAAAAAGATAGCAGTTCTGTTGTTAATGAAATTTTTAATCAAAATGCTGTTCTTCGATATCCCAAGCTTAAACTCCCAACTTTTGATGGGAATATCAAGAACTGGTTAGGATATTGGGGCCAGTTTAAAAAGATCGATACCGATCCTAATTTGGATGATCATGATAAATTTGCGTATTTATTGCAATCAATGGAAAAAGGATCATCTGCCGAAGAGTTAATTAAAAGCTTTCCGCCCGGTGGTGAAAGTTATAGCAAAGCTTTACAACAACTACAATCACGTTTTGGTAAAGAAGACCTTCTGATAGAGGTATATGTTAGAGATCTTCTTTCGTTAGTGTTATTAAAGAATTCTGAGCAGAAATTTTCTTTAAGAAAACTCTATGATAACTTAGAATCAAAACTTAGAGCGTTAGAAGTTTTAGGTGTTGCTAGAGATAAATATGCGGCGATGCTGTATCCTTTAGTCGAATCGTCTTTGCCGGATGATACATTAAGAGCATGGCAGAGATTCCGAGCTATTAATCGTGGTCATAGAGAGACCGAAAGTAGTGAACCAAATGATAAAAAAGAGTCAACACATCGCATGGATTTAGATGGTTTGCTTTCATTTTGGTCGATGAAATTGAGGGAGAAGAGAGAGTATCTATAGCGACTAAGTGTTTTACAAAATATCAATCTCCTAAGCCCTGGAATACTAAACATGTTGGTTTCAAAAACCGTGAAGAGTTTGCACAAGCCCCTTCTGCTTCTACTCTAATAGCAACATATGAGAAAAATCCAAATGCATGTATTTTTTGTTCTGGAATTCACGAATCTGGTGATTGCTTCAAAGCTAGAAAGATGTCAACCGAGGAAAGGCAAAAAGCTGTTCAGAACAGTCGCAGTTGCTTTTTATGCTTAGAGAAAGGACATGTAATAGCCAAATGCAGGAGGAAAACTTCGTGTGTGATTTGTGGCAAAAAACACCACATACTTTTGAGCAGAAATATTCAAGCTGGATCAAAATCTCCAGTTAGTGTTAATATCAGAAAAGATGAGATTAAAGAGACAGTAACTCAGCGAGATGAAACGCTCGCCAATTTGGCGAGAACCCCAAATGTGTTGCTGCAAACTTTAATGGTTACTTTGAGAGGGCGAGATAAAAAACGCCAAGCGCGTGCTATTATCGATTCAGCTTCACAGAGATCTTACATTTTGAAAAGTACAGCTGACGAAATGCAATTTGAGAGTTCTTGTAAAGAAAAATTGAGCCATTCATTATTCGGTGGAACATGCACTGATATTATAAATCATGATGTTTTCACGGTGTTTTTGTCTAAAACCGATGGAACATATCATTGTAATTTTAAAGCTCTTGGCCAAGATGTAATTTGCGGAAGTATACCACCAGTCGCTAAATGCGAGTGGCTACAGGAGCTTAGAGAAAACAATATTTCTTTCTCTGATAAAAATTATGGGCCAATAGAAATACTGATCGGAGCTGACATTGCAGGGAAATTGATGACCGGAGGTTTTAAACTGCTTGCTTCTGGTCCTGCTGCGATAGAAACTAAACTTGGATGGACTGTTTTTGGGAAAAACGGTATGCGCGAAATCTCAGACAATTCAACACTGCTTGTCACATCCATGTTGAATAAAGAAGCATTGATATCTAATCTATGGTCTCTAGATGCACTTGGGATTCTAGATCCCTCAGAGAAGAAAAATAAACTGGAACTTCAAGAAGAGGCAAGAGATCATTTCTTGTCTACTGTAAAAGTTAACGAAGAGGGTCGCTTTCAAGTCAGTTTGCCATGGCTTGATAACCATCTACCATTGAAAGATAACCATGACTTAGCTGTTAAAAGATTAGATTCTACAGTAAAACGACTGAAAGCTAAAAAACTTTATGATCCTAATGGAGAAGTTTTTAATGAAAGGAAACGAGAAGGCGTCATAGAAGAAGTGCCAAAAAGTGAAATTCATTTGCCATGCCATTATCTACCGCATCGTCACGTAGTAAAAGAGAACAGTACAACACGAATTAGGCCAGTTTTTGATGCCTCGGTCAAACAGAAAGGATCATCTAGTCTCAATTATGAAGAGATGTACACAGTTTTGTGCAATTGTGAGGCTATATTGAATGACAGACCTTTAACAGTTGTATCTGCGGATTCAAGCCTTACTGCCATAACACCTGCAAACTTTTTACGAGAAATACAAAATAATTCAGTGCCAGCTGTGAAACATGACTTCAATTCTAACTTCTATAAACGTAGATTGCGTTATATTCAAAATGTTTACGAGGCTTTCAGGAAAAGATTTCGCCAAGAATATCTAGGAACTTTGAAAACATCCAGGAAAAAGTTTGTTAGAAGTTGTAAATTAAAAGAAGGAGACATTGTTTTAATTGGAAGCGATGACAAAAAAAGATTAAATTGGCCTCTTGGTAAAATCATACAATTATTTCCAGGTACTGACGGTGAAAGTCGACGTGTCAGACCTAAATTTCAGAATAGAGAAGTCATAAGAGCGGTGCAAAATCTTTATCCTTTGGAGCTATCGTCTACAGAAGAACTTCCGTCGAAATTCAATCAGAGTTGTCGATGCAAAAGTATTTCCCCAGAACAAACTTCATTTGATGATGCACCTGTAAAATCAGATGGGACGATCCCAGCAGACATCAAGTTACCCACAATAACCAAATCAGGAAGGATAGTTAGAATCCCTCGGCGATTGGACCTGTGAGAACAGTGTTTATTTTTTATTATTTTGCAATGTTCAATTCCGAATTTCACATTGCAAGGTGGGAGGATGAACAATATTTTGACTTTAATATTTTTCCCTTTACATTTTCATAACTAAAAACTCTAAATAATATTCCATTAACCTCAAACGATTAATTACTGTTACCATTTTCTTTATATTGCATGTTTTGTAATTGATTGTCTATTTATATTATCTATGTTTTAAGAGTTTGTTTTTTCAAGAATGGCAACATTGTAAGTAGAGTAGAAAAATGTCTTTAGAATTTGAGTTTAAATCTTTAACTTTGTATTCTTCATATAATAAAAATGGCATTTACAGTCGGTAAATTGGAGATTTCTTATTTAGAGTATGAATGAAGAATTTATTTTAGTTTTTAGAGTAATAATCTAGAGAGAGTTTTAAACGCGATGTATATCAGCTAATAATTTGCCAACATAAAAATACTTCATGTGTTCATTTAATACTCAGTATAATCTCCAGTAATTGGATTTGAACATTATTTTAATGGCACAATAGGATTAAAAAAATTATCTTCTTTATTTTCATTTTTTTACAGTTAAATAATTGCAGCGATTAATTTTCATGAAAGCACGTGTTTTATTTACTGCATCTAAATTTTTCCCTTTTGCTTTGGAAAGAATATAAATTCAAAGTTTTAAAGTTAAGATAAAAATTGCAAAATCATTGCATAAATCCATTGCTATTAGCTATTTATCCATGATTCATTTTAATAAATGCAAATCATTTTAGATTCAATAACATAGACGTTAAACTAAAAAGTAATTTCTAGTGTATTTTAATGCCTGATTAAACTTAAATGTATCTGACTGGTGCAATAATTCTACTTAAGTTCTCATCTCAATTTTTTTTTTATTGTGATTGATTTTCTATTTTTACTATGTAAATTGCAATTATTTAAGGAATTTACTTATTCATGGATTTTTCATGCTGTGAGATCAAAAGCTATCTTCAAAAGTTTCGCATTATATCGTTAAACAGAAGAGCTAATCCGAAATAAAGTTCGCTCCAATAACATCTTCATAAACTTACTGAAGCGTTATTATTCTTTTAGTGAAAAAAATGGTAAAAATAATCAAAGCTAGTTCTTTTTTTTTTTGAGGCTACGAAGAAAATGATCTAACGGGTAACGAAGAAAAGTTAACCATTTATTTATATATACTTAGAAATCGGTTTGAAGAAACTTTAGAATTTTTTGGTCAATATGAATTTTTTTCATAAACATTAGTTTTGTGTGCGTTCCTGAGCTAATTCATGTAAATCAAAACAATTTTTTAAATCTGAGATTTCATATTTCTCTTAATATAAGAGCATAAAATACTTAGAAAAAACGTATGCAATCGTTACAGCTTAAGAAACGATTGCTTAGCTAGTGAAATAAATTCTTGTTGAATTAACTTAATCTTTTACAGTAAATAAATGTTTATATAATGTAGTTATGTTTAGTTTCACTAACATCCAGTTTTGAAGAAATGCTAGGTCTATTTTGGGACGGACTTCGTAATTTTGAACCACGGTCGACTGAAGAGGCCGACACATGCGCTGATCTCCAAACTTCTGCATCACACTAGCGGGATTACGTTTTGGCCCCCTACGTATAATTTAACATGCAGCAAGCCCACATACACGACGGATCTTTAATGGAATCTGGTTTCCGATCTGGGAGCCTCCGGGCCTGAAACCGAACACATTGCCACTTGGCCACCGCGGTCCAAACTAACTGTTAATTCTAATCTTTTTAAATTACAGAGTTTTTCTGGTTAACTAATATACTGCTTAACCCATTCTAATGCCGTGGAAAGTGTAATTACCACTAAATTCATCAATTTTTAAACGCAATTTTTAAGGTTGGCTTAAGTTTTCGGAAAATGTTTTGATAAAACACAAACCTATATTTTCCAGATTCTGATCTCGAATCATAATGAACTGTCTTGAATTGCTAATTAATTCATAATTAATAAAATTAATTAAGAAAAATTAATGCCATCCAATAAGCCAAATGAATTTCTTTTCTTAAATTAATCTCGATCCCAAAGTTATTTTATTATATCACTACTTGAAAAAATGGTCTTTTAAAGGGTTAAATCAACAGGAAATGGAAATAAGCAGTGTTATACAATTCTTTCGATCTAAATTACTGAAAGACCATGAATTTAACTTTCTGTAGTATAATCAACTTCATCCAATCTTTCCTTTTTTCATTAATGAATTCAATGACTGTTGACTTCCTTTCTCACTAATTTCATCGACAAAATCATTCCGATGAACAGCAATAATAAAACAATAAAATTAAAATTTTGTCGGCAGGATACTAGAACTGTATAGTTTTGAAACCGAAATGAAGATGATTAGATTTTTACTCTTTGATAACTCAAACTCAGCGGGGAAATTTACTGTTGTAGTACAATTACTCAATTCCAATCTCGCCATCGACTTTCGAATCAGTAACTAGATTAATTCCTTCTTAACTTGATTCAGCACTGTCTGTGGAAGCTCACAAATGCTAATTTTTATTTTGCAATCGGTTAATTTTAAGAAATTATTTTATCTTTTCTTATAAGGATATTTTTGAATGCGCTGTACCGTATTTCAAAAATTAGATGAACTAGAATGACGTTTTCCTTCAGAACGGTACATTTTTTCTAGGCTCATTTTTTAGCATGAAAGGCTATTTACAATCTATTTACACCAAAACTTTCTCTGGTTAACAACATCGAATTCCAAAAACATTTATTGATGTAGACTTATGTCTCTCCATAGTGGTCTAATGGTGTGTCGGGAAACTAAAAAATTATGGCGCTTTTCGTGGTATTTTTAAACTCTTATAGCTCCGTAACCAAATAACATAGAGAGTTGGGTTTAGTTTCAATTAACAGATAAATATAGACATTAAACATTGCAAAAATAATGTTAGAATTTGGAATTACGGTTTAGTCACAGTCAAGCTGCAAAGTTGGTGAAAATAACGAAGAATTTTGATGACGTCACAGCGACCGATGCGCGCGCACGCATCGGTTGTGAGCGGTATATTAACTGGATTTTAACAGATTAATAATTAATTTATTCTGATTAATTCATTTAACAGAGAAAGGTCAGAGAATAGGTCATAGATCAAAGTCACATAGAGCTACTTTAGTCACAAAAAGTCACAGTTGAGTGAGTAATCGATTAATTAACTGTCCTTTCCATCGATTTAAGTTGGTTTTCGTTTCATTTAACCGAGGAAGGTCGTAGAGCATATATCAAAGTCACATAGCGCTACTTTAGTCACATAGAGCTACTTTGGTCACATAGAGCTACTTTAGTCACATAGAACAACTTTAGAAAAAAGAAAGTCATAGTTGAGTAAGGTAAGTAAGTCTACGCCCCTCAGTCCCAGCGGCCGTTTCGCAGAGATAGCCTCCCGTCGAATTTTTTTTTCAGGCAACTTTCACAAAAACAAACAACTCTGTCGTTGCCATTGTATTTGTAGTTCTACTTCACTTTTTCGAATATGCACTTGTCAAACAACTCTTTTCATTTTATTAAATTCTTTTTAAAGTGAATTATATTTTTATGACGTCATTATATTTTAAATATCTTAATACGAAATAAATAAAACTTAGAATGGATATTAATTATGTGAAATATTTTTATATATTATTTATTTGTTTATTCAAAGAAGGCACACAACAGAGATGACTCCAATTACAGAGTGCATGTTCAAAAACATACAAAAAACACAAGCCACAAAGTGAATTAAAACACAAAGAAAAAAAGTAACTGCAGAGAATACAACAGTTCAAAGCTCAAAACCTCATCAATTATAAAAATGTAAACACATAAATGATGATGTGATTATTTACAAACATCACAGTACTTAAGTGAACATTTGAAAGGGTGGAGAATAAAATGCCATGCAAAAGTTTTAAAGACTTCTTGTATATCTCATCCACCTTCATATTCGAAGAAACGCCAAGAATGATGTAGTTATTAAATAACTGACGATGAAATGAAAACATCGCCTATCTTTTAATCGACTTTCTATTCACTAACCAGATTAATTTCTTCATAACATGATTCGGCACTATCTTTGTATATGTCACAAATGCTAATTTTCATTTCGCAGTCAGTTAATTTTAAGAAATTATTTTACCTTTTTCTAAAAGGAAATGTTTGAATGCACTTAAGAGAAAATTTGAAAGAATAAAGAATTGAAATAAAAGTTTCCGACACTTATAGGTAGTCTCTGCTTTTACATTTTCGAAGGAACACCAAGGATGGTTTCCTTATGAAATAGCTGGTGGTACGAACTAAAACATCTCTATTCAAAAAAAATGTAGGGTAAAAACTAGTTATCATAAGAACATTAAACATTAACTGTATTTATTTCAGAAGATAGGCACAAAATGAAGCAAATGTTTCAAAAATGAATGAAAGGGAAGATAGAAGTATTGTCGCTACTGATAAAATGTGGAGATCAGGTAAGGCGAATACTAAATAAACCTACATAATCTGCGTTAGGCTGATCCGTTAAAGTGCTGAAACGTTTTTCATATATCATATTACCTAACTACTGTCCTACCTCTACGAGAAAACCCACTCACCAGACATGCCGGTGGCGGTCGTTATGGAAACGGGATATTCCACTGCAATTTGGGGGTGAAGAAAAAGATATTATTTCATTTGGCACGGATAGAACCTGCGGAAGTCTCATTTCGCTTTGTGCTTCGGTCGAAAATTAATTTCTCACCTAACGAAGTGCGCTTGGTTTGCTAAATGTTGCGGTTGATTTTACACCCGTTTCCCTCCCTTCTCCGACTCGTCTACTTGCGGCAACCCTGTTCAGGATTTTTTCTTGTGGCGGTAGGACAGTAGAAGTTCCGTGAAGGAGTGAAAGAAAAGAAAAATCTGAGATTTGCTCTTCATCGCAGTCAAACTTTTCAACAAAGTCCAACTCTTTTTTTTCTTTTTTCGAAAGCAAATTATTTACGTAAGTCTCTGCTTTTATCAGTATTCACAAAATTGCATTTCAGTTTCTGCTTTTATCAGTATTAACAAAAATACGATTAAATGTCTGCTTTTATCGGCATTTACAAAATAAAAAGTAAATGTCTCTCCTTTAACAAAATTATTAAAAAGTTTTAATGGTGCCAAAGTCACCATTTACTCGCTAAACATTGAAACCATTAAAAGGCCACCATCATGAAATGGAATTAAAAAAATCGTTACAATTAATTACGTCGTTTTTAATGACGTCAAGGAACATTCATGTCAAATTAGAAGAAAACAGGACAAACATTTGATCGCTGCGGAGCAAAGAAATTTACAGACAAAATGCAGAACGGTCGTGTTGAAACAGGACCTCATTCGCTTGGTCAATTAATTTGTCCCCCCGGGGACGAAGCAAAGAAATTTACAGACAAAATGCAGAACGGTCGAGTTGAAACAGGACCTCATTCGCTTGGTCAATTAATTTATTCCCCAGGGGGTGAAGTAAAGAATTTTACAGACAAAATGCAGAACGGTCGAGTTAAAACAGGACCTCATTCGCTTGGTCAATTGATTTGTCCCTCCGGGGGAGTAGCTCAAATATGGAGGTGCGAAACTGCCATATAATTAAACAGGTTCTAGCTTCCATGGAGAGTACAATTATGGTGGTGTTATAAGTGTTGTGATTCAGATGGGTTCCTGGATTGAATGGACTTTAATCAAGGCGGCACAAATAGGAATTTATTTACATCTGTTATTTACGAATATTCACAATTGATAAACAAAAAAAATGACGGGAGGCTGTCTTTTTCAAACAGACTTTGATGTTAAAAGGCGTAGGACTACTTTACTCGCGTGACTCTTTTGTTCCTCGAACTTTCTCGGTTTCTCTTTGCTATTCCCGATTCTCTTTTTTTTCTCGAAGCTTCTCGGATTCTCTTTGTTACTCGTGTTTCTCTTTTGTTCCTCGAAGTTACTTTAAATTCTCTTTTATTTATCGAAGTTATTCTCAATTCTCTTTTGTTTTCAACTCAATTTTCTCTATTTTCAACTCAATCACGAAATCTCTCTCGCAAAAACGTGGCAAGAGAGAGTGTCAAGCAATTGTGCGCGCGCACTTCATGCTTGTGACGTCACCAATTCATGCGTATTGTTACCCAACTTTGTGCCTGAGTAGTCGCTGAACTACAATTCCGATTTTCATTTTTTTTGTAACGTCTGTTGTTACCTTTTATCTCTAAAATAAGACATTAGTTATATTTTTAACATATGTAGTTACCGAAATATAGAGGAGCTCCCATACTACGTTTTCTGTGGCGTTTTGGCGTGTGAATCAAGTTATTTCCTGAGACATCAATGGGAGGAACGCAGTCCTACGTTAAAAACAATCCAATCATCAAAAGACTACAGCAGTTCAAACCAACTCACTCACCGAGCACGGGAAAAACTCAAAATACTACGCCGCAAATTGGCTTAGACATTCAGCCAATTCAGCATTCTCATCTCAATCAATACACCGATGATTGCATGTCACACTTACTCAATGAAAGCGTAAAAGTAAATGAACTGATCACGATTGCAGCGAGGCTTTTATATACTCTCGGGAGACAGCAGAATTTTCTAGAAAAGATTAGAAATTTAGTGATGAAAAGTCGCCAAATTTGGCGCAAAAACCTCACTAAAGAGACAAAATTCGTTCAATTTACAGAACTGGTAACACAAGGTTAACGGGCCCATCGTCGATGACGAAACGTACCTTCTCTAGGTGGGGTTTGGATATGGGCCTTACCGTAATAGGAGTTATTCTGTACAAATCGCAGAACCTTATTATATTCTGAGTTGACCGGTCATTCAATTTACCTACACGCTAAGGTGGATCAGAGTTTTCATTTCTTGATTACCTAATTAATCTGCAAATTACCTAGATAATCTGAAAATTACCTGCTTCGCACTCGTTAAAGTATAAATAAGATCTTTGCTTGAACAAAAAGCAACGTTTTCCCACTTTTAGAATAATACTTCGACAAACAACTAGCAATACTAGGTTCTACTAATTGAGAAACTTGCTACACTTATATTTCATAGTTATCCATAATAATATTTATATAGTAATTAATTTGGTCTCATAATAAGCTGATTGTAAATAAAAATTACTGATAGTTACTTAAATATATTATTTACTTATATTTCTAAACCTGAAGAATACAACAATTAGAATCAATCAAGCAATGAATAACATAAAGTAGAAAGAATCAATTAAACGGTTTAAAATGATTAAAAAGCAGAAGAAGGGGGGAAAGAAAAGAGAAAAACCAACTTTTGCTCTTTAGTTATTCGGAATACATTAATGCGCACAATACCTAGGTGAAGTGCGGAATGCTCTTGTTTCGTAGAATATATCCCATACTTTTAACTTAACAAATCAATTAATCAGGTAGCTTGAGAGTTCCATGATAAGAAATCAAATTTTATTTCAGATTTCAATTTGCTTAATTTTTTCTTATATTGCTAACTAACTAGGCAATGGGCAAATTAACGGTTATCGTCGTAACACAGTCCCTAGTATAAACATAATTCAGCGCCGTCGTAAAATTAATTAAACATACTTATGAACATATGAAATACAACTTCAAAGTGGTATAGATGTACAGCAGATATTTAAAAAATCTACGCAAATATAATTCATAGCAAAGAATGTTCATTTTTGTCAGATGTTTATTCTCTTCTTAATTATTTTATTTTTATTTTATTTATTTTTAATGAATCATTCATTTTCCTCTGTTCGAACATGCATACCATCGAGATTAGTAACAATGTGACCACCATTTTTTTTCTCCACACTGCTTTAGTTATGGAAAATGTAATTCTAATCTCCATTTTCATGGATTAATTCAGAAATACTATCGAAATAATCACGTCAAATTATTTATTAATTGCTTTGATGAGTTGAACAATTTTAAATTTTTTCATTCCAGATTATTTAAAATACTTGTTTTTTTATACTTGAAAGGAGTTGAAACTTTTATCTTCAAACATTTTATTAAGAACAGAAAAGAGAAATTATTAAAACAGCTGGTTGTGCTATGCAATTCAATCAAATATCTCTTTCCAGTTCTTTACATATCTAGCTTAGGAAATAAAATATCGGGTCTTCATTTTAAAGTTCAATTTGAACAGGCCTATTAACTAATTTATTCATCTTTTAACATTTTTGAAATGAGAAAAATCAAAAAATTAAATTTAAAATAACAGCATAACCGCATAATTTAATATCCGCAGTAAGAAAAATCTCAGATAGTTTCAATCTCAGTTTCCTTGCGGTCGTACTTTCACTTAAATTAATTTTTTTTGAGAAATGATATTTCAGTTTGCTATAATCATATAATAATTACATTCCTCTGACAGAATTTTACCAGAAAGTAAAAATTTTCTTTGGATTTTTCCCCCTTCGTATGAAAGAGGAGGGAATGCAGTTCATTTAGAAAAGTTCTAGAGTTATCATATCAAAAATTTTCTCAGATTTCAGTTTTCTCCCTTATTTTTCTTATTACAAAACTAAATTTAATTTTCTTGGGATTGAAAAAGAGTGCAATGCATTATGTCAATAGAAGGGTTTAATTTGAAAGTTGAAATTTTCCAAAAACTTAATATCGGCTGAACATTGCAGAGTTAATTAACATCCAGAATTATAAAGGAAAACTTTACTTGGTCTAATTTTAACTATTTATTTTAAACTAGGCTTTTATAATAACCCAAATTCAAATATTAATTCATTTTTTGCGAAAAAAAAGAATAAGTTTTAATTTAAGCAATGGGAGGGTTAATTTAAATTCTGTAACAATAATCTGCCATTATACTCATCTGTAGTTAAGATACATAACGAAAAAGTATTAATATCTTGATAGGCATCTTTTAATATCTTTTAAATACTTGAAAAATCTGCTAAAAGAACATGATTCAAAGTATTTAACCGTTTGTGAAAGGAAACAAAAAAAAATTTCCACTATTATTGTCATTTAAATCAGATCGATTTTATATTTAGCTGCCAAAAGGCGTCTAATTTTTTAGCATAATGACACAGCGAATTGCCATTTTTATTTGCTCTGTTCAATTTACAAGAATCAAATTATCAGTTTTGGTTTTCATATACCTAACAACTTACATCATCCCATTGAAAACGATTGTCACATGTGTCCGTCAGCTACTCGCAGCTTTAAGCGTGCTGCCGTCTTCAAAGGGTTAATTAACAGTTAGTAAAATATTAGTTATTAATATAACTTCTACACATCTCTGACTATAAAATTTTAATTATTGCTACACTATCATATAACAAGAAGAATCAAAGTTTGAAGAAAATGTTTTTAATGTTCTCATAACAACTTAAAATCTTTACATTTAAGTAAATATAAAATTTTATATGATATTATACACCTACGCTCAGTTGATAAATACTTTTTTCGGCACTAATTCAGTAATTCTTATTTAACTTTGCGTATAAGTGCTTTATAAGTAACTATTATATATCTATTATCTTTTACTATCTTTTACAATTATTCCTGTTCCGTATGATTCCTGCCTTCGAAATAAAAATGCACCTTTATAAATAACCAACATCCTTGCTTAAAAGCTTATTTTTCCTACAATAAAGCTTAATTGGAAAGTATATATTTAGTGATAAAATTTTCGCTAAATTATTTCTGTGGTTTATGAAGATTTATTGTCCTTTCTGCAAGCTTTCATTCAGGTTTATTGAACCCTAATAATTATTATTTGGAATTAGTTTGTCATTTTCTTCGCAATTAACAAGGGGCAATAATGATAATCACCGCAATGCCAAAAATATTTCTTAATTATATAATTCAACCTCGGTTTTCGCTCTACAGCATGAAAAGAAAGCTTACAGGATATTAAAATAAGTACGGATTTTTGTTCTCGCTGGAAAGCAATTAATATTCACCAATTCGTAATTTAAGTATTTTGCCATTTCCTGGGAATTTGTCGTCATAAGTTAAACTTTTAAAATTAGATATTTTCATTAAATAGTTCAAATAGAAAACAGATAAATTAGATTTAATTTTAAAGTTAACTTCTGAGGACTTCTCCTTCTAAACATTTACTGTAACGGAAAATGGGGTAAAACCGGGTAGCTTAGATTCGAAGCCCCGTTGGAGCTAAAATATTGGACATAGAGCTTGTCAAATTTTATTAAAATATTCATTGTTTATCGGAGTACAATATGTCTTTCCAGAAAAGTCACAGTTTCATCACTTTTTTATCAACGATTTTTTATTTAGAAAAAGGTCAAACTACCCTGTTTTACCCCACTAGTGGTGTAACACCGGGTACACGTGTTAACGTTAAGGGAAATTATCAGTGGAAAAGTGAAAATTTTCATGTGACAACTTAAGAATATTAGTTACAAAATTCACATGTAAAGCAGTCGTCTTCTTCCTTCGCGCCAGTGCAGCGTGGGCACACTTAGACAGTTTTTACGTTAGAATAACCATTCTTCTTTATTTAAATTAAAAAATTCATCATTAAAATATAATCAATCAGTGTGTGATGTGTTTTTATCGTCTTAATCGGAGGTTCATCAATACTGACCGTCCCGGTCTTATGCCACTTGGAGTACCCTGTTTTACCCCTAGTGCAGAGATTATAGAACCGTGTAATTATTGGAGTGAATCCCTATTGTTTGATAGGGTATGAATCCTTAGAAAACGTATAATAATCTGGACTAAATATAGTTTTTATAACTGTAATGGATTTTTAAGTAAGGACAGTTTAAAATCAAACAAACATTAGAGAGTTGACGTATTAAAACAAATAAACCTTCACAGATGCAGTGCATTCAACAGCTACAACACGCCACTATGACTGTTCCTTTTTCTTGACTAGTAGAGTGCAATTAAGTATCTGTCTGCTAGGTAGGAAAAGTAACAGCGCCAGAATCAAGAGTACCCGGTTTTACCCCACTCTCCCCTACATAGAATAGGAATACTCTAATAAGACCAATGAGGATGAGTCAGCTTGAAGAAAAAACAGTAAATACATAGTAAAATGAATGAATAACTATTGAATGAATTAACAATGAATTAACTATTTCATTGTTTCAGAATTTTTATTTTATTTCGTTTATTTATTTAAATTTTTTCTTTATTTCGGCAATACCCTCTACTTGTCCCCGCAGCAAGTTCCTGGATTCCACAGCTTCCCATATTGAAACTCAGAAAATCTAGTCAGTTTAGTGAAATCCGGTAGTAAACCTGAAAGCAATAAAAACGACTTCAAAGAGCTCATCCTCCATCTAGCAGAAAGTATCTCTAAGAGATTTGGGACTTACTCGCTACAGGTAGGTACCATTTCAGGCTGTCTCTCTCTCTGTTTAACTCAATATATATATATTTTACTGTGACGGTTTGCAATTTATTGAGGTGTTAAATTGAATTTATTCCAACATATATTGACGCCAAAAAGATTCTGAGGATTTCCTTTTAGGCATTTCTTTTCACTTACGGTTTCCATTGAGACTAGAAAGAAAGAAAATGCTCGCTTCGGTTATGTCGTCGTAAAATCATCGGGGAAAGGAATATAAAAAATAAGCCGATTAATCTCGAGTCTACGGTGCCGACTTACTTAGTTCCTTTTAGGATCATCAACACTTTGCCGCCAAGAACGGAGATAAAGAAGATTTGTTTTGGTTTCGCAGAGATGTTTTTAACGAGTGACATGCGTGCATGCGAGGAAATTAATCTTTTCATCGGTGTTTTGCGCATCACGCTATATTGCGCCTTGTTACGATTGGACTGTTTTGGTCACCTCTTCGATGTAATTGGTCGATTCATTCGAATTTCAATAAAACTTCGTTTGGAATTCATCGGTTTGAATATAGGTTCAGTACTGTGTATTTTATTCTATGTGTTTCGTTTCTCAATAAATACGAGTATTCCGCTATGCTGAAAGCGAAGCCGCTGATGTTTTTTTTAAAGTTAAAATAATTTCCCCGGTACATGCTTGAAATGCCTCAGGCATTGCGTGCTCAATCTCTCCTGTTCAGGTGACGCACGCGCAAGACAGCAATAAAAAGCTCACTGTACATCCAAAACAGTATTTGGCGACTGCAAATGAAATTGCGCCAAGAAAAAGTGACGAGAAACAGGTGCACACAGTAGACTCCAGGTTTACCAATAATCCAATGCTTGTCAACAACTCCAAAGATGGCTGCCGATGTTGCTTTTGACGTGAAAAAGCCAACCATAAAAATGACTACTTCTTTGACCCTGAAGGGACGTGAATTTTCCAAATGGTAAAAGGCATGGAATGTGTGAAGAAGAAACACGAGGTTGACATTTCGTAAACATATTCTGTCGGATGAATTAAACATGAAATCGAATAGGAAAAGATTTGATCCAGCGCTACTTTTCGTCACAGATGTTTGAATTAGTGTGAAATATTGGTAGTTGAATTGTTTCTGAACAGATTTCACATCGATCTAGCCTTGCTTTATATTGTAAAGAAAGTGCACTCTCTAGTGATCTTTGCTGCTTTGGATATTGGAATCTGAGAAAAAAACAATCAAAACCATTAGTGGAAATCAAAAGGTCATTCTCCGCTTCCGTTTTATAAATTTTATTGTTTCGAAAATCAAGTCTGTGACGTATAACCTTAAAAAAGATACAACCTGGTCTGCCTAGACATTCAAGTTACTGATTTATCTGGTCGCCGCGACAGTAACACGGATACTGTGGTCAATTACAAAATAGCCATCACTAGCTGATGCATGAACACCTCCCGTTTGAGGTACACCCCGTCATCAGAAATGTGACTAACACAACCACACCAGCAGTATTGTACCCTCCATGGAGGCGAGGAAACACTTATTACTCCGGCGACTTCCCATCCCCATATTTGAGGGTCTCCCCTTCTCCTTACCTCTGAAGGAAAGTTTTGAGGTATAAGGAAAAATCATATCTAGAACATTATATTACATATTCCTAATCGTGAGTAGGTTAGTTAAAAATACCATAAGCGTAAAAGGTGACAGAATATTTTAAAACATTCACACATGTCGGAGATCAGAAGTATTTACCTAATGACACAAACCTATGGATCTATGGCGATTCTATTAATATAAATAGTTTGTACATAATTTTGCTAAATATTCCTATAGTATAAAACCAATAAATTTGATTGTAAGCCAGACTGGGTAAGAAATAAACTAAATTTTCTTCATTAATTTAACTTTAATTAATCAACTAAATTTTCTTCATTAATTTAACTTTAAATAATCAACCAAATTTTCTTCACTAATTTAACTTTAATTAACCAACTAAATTTTCTTCATTATTTAATGCATAGAATCCGTTTTTTAGACTGAAAACACAGTTATAAATAGACATTAGAGGTTGTCCATAGGTTCACCAAAATTTTTATCCATGTCCATATGATTAAGGATGCATTAAAAATTAAACCTTACTTTTCACAGTTCCACATCACAATATTCAGAAGTCATGGCCAGAACTAAAGTCCACAAGTTTCGTTCACAAAAAGAATCTCCGATTGAATCTAAACTCAAATCTACTGAATGGAAAGGGCAGAAAATGTAGAACACTGTTTTTGTCCACTGTTTGTTTGTATTGTTATTTTCAGAAATCCGGCCCTATAATTTTTGAACGGATTTAATCCGCAGAAGAGTGATATGCAGTGTGCAAGAGCAACACTTTTTCAGAGTCCTTTATTAGAAGCGTTTCTGTTTTTGCTATTCTTTCCTCATGTCAATAATTATTTTTTTTCGGTCTCACTATTTTGTTTAAATGCGAAACTTTTATAATGTTTCTGTATATTATTTAATAAAAAATAGACACCCCTATTTTGGTGAAATCAAAGCAAACAGCATCATGTGCAAAAGCGCGGATGATAGATGCGCATGATATCCGTATTTGAAAACAGACTGTATAAAGTTAAGTAGAAAAAACACCTTACTCACGATTAGGAATATGTAATATAATCTTCTAGATATGATTTTTTTTCATACCTCAAAACTTTCCTTCAGAGGTAAGGGGAGGGGCCCCTCAAATATGAGGATGGGAAGTCGCCGGAGTAATAAGTGGTTCCTCGCCTCCCTGGAGAGTACGATACTGCTGGTGTGGTTGTGTTAGTCACATTTCTGATGACGGGGTGTTCCTCAAACACACTCACTTATCTTTTATACTTCCACAATGTAACGCGTTTTGTGTTTAGCTTCGGCATTGAAGAAAAATTCGAATATGCATTTCTGAACATTATCTCTTCTCGTTGACCTCATTGACCAGAAATTTGATATATATTCCTCATTTTAGTGTCAGGACTACTGTCCCATCGCCAGGAGAAAACCCCTGATCAGGGTTGCCTCAAATAGATGAGTCGAAGAAAGGAGGGATACAGATATAAAATCCACCGCAACATTTGGCAACCTAGGCGCACTTCCGTTAATCAAGGAATCCGTTTTCGAACTAGGTTCAGAGAGAAATCAGACTTCCACCGGTTCTATCTACGTCAAATGAAATAACGCCCTTTCCTTCAACCCCAAAATTCAGTGGAATATCCCGTTTCCATAAAGACCGCCACAGGCATGTCTGGTGGCTAGGGCTTTTCTCGTGGCTGTAAGACAGTATTTACAAGATTTCATTTATCTAGTTTTTGAGTCTGTGAGTTTTAGCGTTTATACACACACAGACACACAGTCAAATAAACTATCTTTGATGGATTTGGTTCAAAATTTAACACAGATCTATAATTATTCAGCTTTTAAAATCGCAAACTAAAATTTACCAATCTAGTATTTGCGTTTCTGAGTTATTGCGCCCATATGCACACGAACTGTCAGTCAGACAGACAGGCATAATTATTATTATTATTATTATTTTGAATTACGAGAAGTCTAAGACACAAGAAATTTCAAGATCATTTTTTGACAAATGCGTAGAATGTAAAGAAAAATGAAAAGGCTACAATAATACTAAATGGATTTCGAAAGAAAGGCTGGGGTGATATTTAAATACCAAATATATGAAAAAAGAAATAGCGTAACATCAAAACGGAATTAAAATTTAGAACCCACAAAGCACAACAAAGTTAGCAGAAGAAATATCATTGTCTTCTATACACTTCAGGAAACACTTAACTTTTATCGACGCCGCGGTGGTCTCGACTTCTGGACCAAACGGATCCAGGATCGAAACCCGATTCCACCGACAGGATGTGTGAGCCTCCTGCATGTTAAATTATTCGTAGTGGCCACACCTCATCCGTTGGTGTGGTTCAGAAATTTGGACAGAGCACTGTCAGCTCAAGTGTAGTCCTCGTCATTTAACTGCGGTTCAAAATTAAGAAGTCCGTCCAAAATAGGCCTAGTGTTGCTTCAAAACAGGATATTAATGTAACAAAATATTTTGTATAAAAATATGACATCATTTCAATAAAATATAAAGTCATAATTATATTTTCATGCAAAAAATAACTCGAAACAGATTTTTATATAATAGAAAAATTAAATATTTAGGTTTCAGAAACTAGGTATCAATAACCCCTACAGACCAAGCCTCGGCTCTATACAGCAATAAATAACACTTAACTGCTTTCATCATATAATGAGATTCCTTGATTAAATTAGTTTATCTTTTTCCATTCTTTCTCAAAAAAGGACACAATTCTGGTTACGACATCGGATAAATATAGTAATCGCATTTTCTAGGGAGTCTTATTTGTAAGACGAATTTCAACCGATTATACAATTTTCAGACACTGCACAGAATTTCAATGTAATTTCATATAATTCATTTTTTACTTTCTCGTATACGAAGTATACAAAGAGAAAGTATTGTAATCGTCAAAAAATTCGGACTCGAGATTTTGACGGATCTCCACGTTTTAGACCTCCCTGAGTCCGAAAAACACAATTTTAGAATTATGTCTGTATGTCTGTGTGTCTGTGAACATGATAACTCGAAAACTATTAGAGATAAAGGAATAAAATTTGGTATGCGAACTTGACACATAATTTTTAGGTTTCTGTCAAATTTTGGACACAATCCGTCAACGGGAAGTCTGTCTGTATAATCGCATACTTGTAAAAATTATATCTCCTAAACCCTTTGGCTTAGATAAATAAAAATTGGTATGACGTTTGCTAATACTAATTATAGATCTGTGCTCAAATTTCGTTTCAATCCGTTAAAAGAAAGTTGTTCAAATTTCATATTTGGTTCAAAATGCACATTGCGACTGTGTGTTGGCGAGCGTTTCGCTTATTTCATTCAAGTTAGTATAGTTGGCATTTGACCTTGGCGGTCTACGAAGTTGCGAAATTATAGCGAGCCGCAAACACGCTCTTCGGAAATTATGGCAAACTCCAAAACGAAACTACGTTTTGACATTCTCCAGATGGACGCCTGTGATTAACCATAGGTATTGTTTTATGTTGTGTGATATCTATAGTAAGATTTCGTACTCAAAAACGTTAAATAAAGTTGTGATACCTTTTCGCGTAAAAATTGAGAGCATACGAAATTTTTTTGCAAAATAATAAGTTTTTGGGAATTCATAAATTTTATATGTTTCATTGTAAATCACCATTCATAATTTTTTTCTCAAAATAACCAGGCCTTGGTTAAATACCCCAAAAATATTTACCTACCAACTGGGTGTTTATCCACCCCTCGTTACTGGTCGTATGCAAGAAAGTTTCGAGGAAATTACTCCCGCTGGTTCTTTTTTGGTTTTGTAAAAAATTTTAGGCGTAAAATGAAATGAAGCGCAAACGAATTTAATCTTCTAATAAAATGTCTTTCTTTTAAAGCTTTCAATATTTAGATCGAGTTGATTGGCATCATTTATTAATTAATTTGCTCAATCTCCTGTTAAGAAATCTTAAAAAGTAAGTTACTGATCTAATTTTTAAAATATAACCCGGATAATGTCAAACGAAGTTCTGAATGCAATAATTATAGCTATTTTAAAATTCTGGCAAAACTCTTTCAAAAGGAATGATTTATTGAACTAGAGAGCAGTCACGTTATTTGATTAATTGGTTTAATTTAATAAGCGCATTTTACTTGAGAATATTAATTTGAAAGTTAGTTTGAAGCGTATTTTTTAGTGAGCCTAATTATTCATACAAGTTACGTTCAATCGAGTTGTTACATTCGTAAAAGAAATATTATGAATTATTAGAAAAATATATTCTTGTATGAATTTATGTTGTCGAGTCCGTGGATTTTTTTAACAGCTGAGGAGTACAAAAAGATAATTTTAATAATAATGTACCTTGGTATGAATGCGAATTAGGTTGCATTACTTCACGAGAATGAATTAATAAGTTAAAATATACCCTACATTCATAAAAAGAAGTTTGGAATATTAAGTTATATCGTTTAGATTTTTGAATAATATCTTTATTCTAGAATCTTGTATAGGAAATTTGTAAAAGAATAATGAGTTGATGGGAAAGTTTCCGCCGTTTTATAGTAAATTGAAAAGAATCTTTTGTATTAACAATGAAGTTTATTCAATAATATATGCACAAATTTATTTAAAGATGATCTGTCATCTTTTATGGAGTTTCATTCTCCCACTCTCACAGAAAAAGCTTATTGTAAAAAAGTGTTCAAGGTCCTGTTTGAAATCCTCCAGAGAATTTAGATTTATTTACGTTTAGCGAATTTTGAAAAGAACAAAAAAAATAATAGTCCAACGGTGCCAAATCAGAACTATATGGAGAGTGCGATCAGACATACCAGTCAAGTTTCAATAATTTCAGCCGGTTGGAAGGGTGGGCAAAGACACATGTGATCTAGCGTTATCCTGGTGAAAGACTACCCCTTTAAGATTGGCAAATTCTGCTTGAAATTTTTCATCTTGATACTATATTTAACCAAATAAATTATTCGGTAATGTGACAACAGCTCGTAATAGAAAACGTTCTTCCGTAACCACCAGCAATAGAATGTAACTTTCTGGGAAAGGATGGCTTTTTGGAGAGTTGATGGTTGCGCACTCGTATAACACCATGGCCGGTTTTGATCAGAATTATTTTAAAAGATCTGTTTGTCATTGCCTGTTATCATCCACTTCAAAAATTAACGCGCATTTGAGCAGGAAATAGCACACTGAAATTCAGTCCATTGAAAGTTTTCTCTAAGTTTGCGGGATACCCAGCCATCAAGGCGACTACTTTCAAACAATATTCAACTCTTTGAGTGTCTCTGCTGTTTCACGAGCGATAATAAGTTCATTATTTGTAATCAGCGCCTTATTTGGTCCTCGTCAACAGCAGATGCTACCGGTGCATTCGTGGTTTGAAACGTAAAATTTGTCCCGTCTGAATATTCCGAACCATTTATGCACTGTTCGTTCACGTACAACGTTGTCTCCATAAACAATACATAGCTTTTTCTCGGTTTCAAAAGGGTTCTTACCTCTGCAGTAGTAAAAAAAAGTATTTAATGCTGAAAATTCACTTTTTTAATCTCCATGTTTGCATTGGCAACAAGCACATACAATTAAACCATGTTGATGGTCTATACACACATATTTGAGCGAAAGTTCAGAAAATATATAATTTCAGAGGTTAATAGCAGCATTTCTGCGTTCCTACAGCAATCAGCGCAAGCTATCCAAAAACAGCTACTGCTTTCCGAAAAACCCAATATATGTCAAAACGCGTCTAAATTGTTTACGATTTCATATGGCACGAACTCTGTAGAGTTCAAAGTTCTTTGTCACTGAATTAAACGAGCAAAATCTCCACACACAAGCATAATTTTAGTAAATACACATTCGGTTTATCAATTTTCTAAATGATGCAAGAGACTAACGATTTTAACATTTCTTTAACCTTTACCATCTTCTGTGCAATAAGCTCTCACACTACTGTATTTTCACATCTCCCCCAGGGTTATTAATTTGGATTTAGTAATTTTTGAAAGCATAAACACTCTCTTAAAGTTGTAAAATTGCATTATTTGTTAAAAGTTGTATTCCAGTTTTTAGATGGAAATTTATAACAGTCTCCTATAAATTCCAAAGTTATTCTGTGTAATTTGATCTTGCATTTTTTTCTCACAGTGTCACTTTCTCGTACTACAGATCTCTACTTCCTTCTCCTAAATACATAATATCTACCCTCATTACCCGTTTTGCATCAGACGGAAGAGTACAAAGTGAGAGAGATAAACGCAATATTCCAATTTTTAGATGGATATTTCTAACAGTCTCCTATAAATTCCAAAGTAATTCTGTGTAATTTGATCTTGCATTTTTTCTCATAGTGGCACTTTCTCGTACTACAGATCTCTACTTCCTTCTCCTAAATACATAATATCTACCCTCATTACCCGCTTTGCATCAGACGGAAGAGTATAAGGCGAGAAAGATAAACGCAATATTCCAATTTTTAGATGGATATTTCTAACAGTCTCCTATGAATTCCAAAGTTATTCTGTGTAATTTGATCTTGCATTTGTGTTCATAGTGTCACTTTCTTGTACTACAGACTTCTACTTCCTTCTCCTAAGTACATAATATCTACCCTCATTACCCGCTTTGCATCAGACGGAACAATATAAGGCGAGAAAGATAAACGCATTAAGCTAATAGTTACAAGCTGAACACAAATATTGATTTACTTCCGGCTATCTGTCTGGAAACGGCGAAAGCAACAATAATTTCCCGTCGGGATTAGACCTAAGCCTCGGAACTCTTGTCTCCCCACGTAATATAAGCATTTACTTTTATTACAATTACTCTATTACTTATTCTCTGGCAGACTTACAGTCTTTTTACTATGGTTTATTATATATGATATCCATAAATTTTCTAAGAATAATTTCGTTTATTGGTGTTTTGCAGCTTTTAAATATCATGAATTTTTTTTATTCTTAACTGAACGTTCTAGAAAATTTTTAAAAAATAAAGCGTCAATTCTAATTGGTTTTTTTATCTCACTTTCCTATTATTTTCTTTCTCTCCTTTTATGTTTATGATCAAAATTGGATATGAATATAGTAAGAAATATATTTTTCATTAATTATACTAAGGTCCTATCCTATCCTATTGAGATGCTTTGTTTATAGATTCTTATCTCATTTGTTGAGCAGAATTTCAATGAAATTTGGGCCACAGAATGCCAAGAAAAGGGCTGGCGGCTTTTAAATTAAAGTAATAAGCAAACTAAGGCAACTACTTAAGTCATTATTGCAGGAGATTACTTAGCGACGTCAGAAAATTTCGTTAGCATGCCTCCTTGTGTTAGTATCAAATGTCAGATGATGGTATTAAAGCTTCAGAAGTTATCAATAGATATTCAATCCCAAGGTCCCCACTCTGCTATAGCATCCGAGGTCATCTGAATGATAAATGCCACAACGTTAACGAGAGAACTGAAGGTGGAACCCTAATCACCATCACTAGGCTCGGTCCAACCTCAACAAGCAGGAGATACATCCCGTCATCTGAATGTAGGTAACTGGACTCCAAACCACTATTATTGCAGCTAGAAACTGCCTGCTTATAAGGCGACTTCTCATACACGTACTCGTGGCACTCCCCGATGGGATTGACCTGTAGGCATATTCCACTGCAGAACGTCAATCTTGTCGGACTGCATAAATATATATTTTTCTCACCATTTGGAAAATAATTTGTGTTTGAATCTCTCAAGTTTAGTTTAGTTATCATGGGTCGATCCAGGCGAAAATTGGGGCCGTTTTGCGGCCCCTTCACAAAATTCCACTTCATGAAAACGGCCCCTTCACAAAATTCCACTTCATTAAAACGGCCCCTTCACAGAATTCAAATTCATAAAAACGCCCCTTCACAAAACTCAAATTCACGTAAAATATAGAAATATGACTTCTAACTTCTTCTTCTAGCCTCCCCACTTACTTTATTAGTTTATAGGTCTTCTTTGTAGCTTCTTGGGTTTCTCTTAGTTACTGATAGTAGATATGATGACAACAGACCTCATTATTTCTTTTAACATCCAGGACCAAGACGAGCACCTGGTGGAGAGATTGAAACCATCCATTACTTCACACGGCTTAATTTATCTGGTACAAGCAACTTCCCTGACAAGAAGCTTTATTCCAGTTGATGCCTAGTTCAACTTTTAGTTACTGAGACAGAAACAACCTCCTTGTATCCGGAAGCCCTTTCCCAACTGCCTTAGAGTTCTATTCTCTACAAATGCCCTCTACCATTGCCCTTTTAGATCTGGGCAAGAGACTAAAACAGTCCCACTTACTTTTTATAGGTCTTCCTTATCGCTTATCAAGTAAAATATATAAATCAGCGTCCAACAAAACAGGAAACCATTATATCAGATGAGGAACTTCTTACAGCCGTTAAAATTTGTCAAGAATCAAAGTATTCCACGACGCAAACTTTCGATGATATATCAATTTATATCTATCCATGGAACGGAGGGAAGGATAATGAAAATATCTCATAGCGGGATTTTTGTTAACAAATGCGATATTGTGATCACAATATACCTTAATAAAACAATGAGAGGAGGTGGAAACTTGAAAAGGTTTTTTGTACAATTTTCTTTCTTTTCCGTATTATAGCAGCCAACCTCGGAGTATAAAACATTATTTTTATTCCACTCAAAAAGGGTGTGGAAAAATACATAAATATTGGCATATATATTGGTAAATAGTACATATATATATATTTGTAAATAGTACATATATATATATTGGTAAATAGTACATATATATATATTGGTAAATAGTACATAAGATATTGGCGACAGACACACCCGCACTAAATAATGCAAATGCTTGTTTAAATGGTATGCTCAGTTACCTTCATGTAATTGTGACGTCATATCAATTGACTCCATTACGATGAGTCTCTTAACATCACGAATAATATTGTTGATGTGGCTGTTTTAGACTTCGGAGGTATGCTGTTTAAATTTAAATAAGATTAAGAAATTGGCGACAGACACATCCGCACTAAATGATGCAAATACTTGTTTAGATGACACGCTCAGTTACCTTTATCATGTGAATGTGACGTCATGTCAATTGACTCCATTACGATGAGTCTCTTAATGTCACGAATAATATTTTTATTATAGCTCTTTCAGACTTCGGAGACATGCTTTCAGCAATACTTCTGAAAACAATACGATGGTGAATAAAGGGAAACTATTTCTGATATTAACTCGATTTTTGCAGTTGTCAGACGCAGCTTTCCTTTCTACCAATGTCAAGAAGTTAGACATTGTGAAAGTGGACGGAATAACAAAAGGTATGGTTACAGCGAAATATTTCTTAACTGTTATGGTAAGTACAGAAAAGCGAGGAGTCTAAATTCGTTGAATTCTTTTACTCTTCTTCTGCTTTCTAAATAACTAGAAATTAATACTTACCTTTTTAAAATAAATACAGTGGAACCTCGCTTAACGAGCATAATTCGTTCCAGAATCTTACACGCGATGGAAGCATTCGTTAAGTGAAACCATTTTTCCATATAAATAAATGTAAAAGACAATAGTGCATTCCATGCAGGAAAAAAATACTTAAAAAATTTTATGTATAGCGTTTATTCAAAGAAAATTATATATAACATTGTTAAGGAGCATGTATCATCTTCATCTTTTTTTCTATCGCTGGATGAACCAACATGGAATGCGAAATCGATTTGCAGAAAAAGAAATCTGAATAATTAGTTAATTATTCATTACATTAATTATTTTTTTACTAGAAAGCTGTCTAGATACATTTCTTCTTGCCTACGCTTCAAAATTTGCAGAAAGAGCTACACAGCATTATCATTAAAATTTGTAGCTCGCATAGCCATTGCCTTATTAGGGTGATGCTTCTCAATGAAAGATGCAACAGTTTTCCATGCTTTCATTATTTCTCTTAACGCGCCAGAACAGTACTGCTTTGCTGTTACCTTCTCTTCCTTTGACAAACATTCCATAACCACTTCTTGATGCGGAACGTAATGTAATTCCGTAAAGTCTATATCACACGGACAACTTATCGTGGTCTGTTTCCGTGGGCACGAGGTTAATGCCACTCTCCAAAAAAGTTTGCAGCACGTGACGCATTAAGACAACCGGTCAGACAGGATTTCGGTAACACGGAAGGCGAACTACGTCACCGTCAAAATCACACCCAATTGGTTTGAATTTTCGCTGACGATTTTCCGTCACCATCGTGTGCATTTTCAAGCCGGTTGAATACATTCCACGATTTCTGTCATCTTATCTGACCGGTCACGTGCTATAAACTTTTTTGGCGAGTGGCATTACTCTCGTGCCCACGGAAGCAGACCACCATAAGCTGTGAGATATACGCTTAATCTCTTCTGTGGTCAGATCTTGGCTGTGCTCTTTCATAAGACCATCGATATCATTGTTATCCACCTCCAGTCCCACGATCTTAGCCAAAGACACAATCAATCTCATTGACTGCAGGCTCCACAGGTACCCTCTCAAATCCTTCAAAGTTACATTTTAGTCAACGATCTCCGGCAAAAGCTTCTTCCGATTCCAAGTGAGGGTTCTCTTGGTAATCCTTCCAAGACATTTTCGATCAACTCGAGGAAGGGAAGAATGTGGAAGTCTATTTCTAAAACTCTCTGAGAGTAAGATTGTCACTCGCTATGCAAAACGTCGCTTGTAAAGCGAGTCATTTTTTGCCATTTGTTTTGCTCTTTATGCGAATAACTCGTTATGATACTCGTCAAGCGATGTTCCACTGTAATGAAAGATAAGTCTCAAAATGGAATTATAAATAATATACTAGCATATAGTAGCATCAGACCCAGGAACATAGTCTTTGGTATTGTAAAAATAATTTAATTCAGGCTATTTACATTTCATATACACAATACCTTGTTCAGACAGACAGGTTTTAAAAATCTATTCCCAAGAAAAGAAACACCGAGGACGTCTCCATTTCATTTTCATTTCTAGTGCAATAATCCGCGTCTCGAAGAAAATCATCTTGAAATAAATGGTAAAACCATTTTGAAGTCTAGTATGTTAATAATATCGTTCATTCAGGAAGGTCTCAATTTCGTTACAATATTTTAAGCGTTCATTACTAATATAATAAGCCAGATCCTCGGTAACGCTCTGACGTCACCAGCAATAAAACTCGCGCATAGCACTGCGAGACGTTAAACGGCATTATTTCATTGATAGAGAACCTAAATTTCAGTAATTTTAAATTTAAAAGGGTAATTGTCGTTCTAATTTCAAATTTAATAGCTTTAAAATAGTGAAATAAAATTTGCTATGGATTGATATAAAATTTATCTCGCCATGATCAATAATTCCCGAGAAATTTTAAAATGTAATCTATAATATAAAACAGAAAATACATGCATCTGTCTGTCGGTCACAAGAACTCCTCCTAAACGGCGAAACGTAGCGACATGAAATTTGCACACGACATTCTAGAGCACATTTCTAGGTCAACGGTGTTATTTTCAACTTTCAGAGTTAATTAGTTCTTAAGATATTTAATTAAATAAAAATTAGCCGCTGTTAAGCCTAATGCTCAGACGTTTTTTGCCAATAACTTCTGAAATATTTATTACACAACAATTATTTTTATGCCATTTTAAAGAGCAGCACATTATCTTTTCAATGATATTAATTCCATTGCGATGAAGTGTGTTCTCTGTTTTTTATTGAGGTTTAAAAAAATATTTTTAACGCAATTTCTAACAATGCTTTTTATTCTTATAGAAATAAATTCAAGCCAAATTACTGTTTCGCGCGCGGGCTTTTACCAGTGTTAAACATAATATAAGAAAATATTGTTTTCTTTGAGCATAACATCAAAGTAGACTTTTCACTTCCGGTTGTTGTAGAATTTACAACTTTTAACACGGTTACACAGTGATCAAATGGCGTGCTATTTTCAACTTTCAGAGTTAATTAGTTCTTAAGATATTTAATTAAGTAACGAAAATTAGCCGCTGTTAAGCCTAATGCTCAGACGTTTTTTGCGAATAACTTCTGAAATATTTATTAGACAACAATTATTTTTATGTCATTTTAAAGAGAAGAAAATTATCTTTTTAATGATAATAATTCCATTGCGATAAATTGTTTTATCTGATTGTTATTAAGGTTTAAAAAATATAATTAACGCAATTTCTAAAAATAATTTTATTCTTATAGAAATAAATTTAAGCCAATTTACTGCTCCGCTCGCGGGCTTTTGCCAGTATTAAAGTTAATATACGAAAATATTGTTTTCTTGGAGCATAGACATCAAAGGAGACTTTACACTTCCGGTTTCCTGTTGTCGTAGCATTTACAGCTTTTAATATGGTTACACAGTGATCCAATGACGTTAGTGAATTATTCTCTCGATGTTTTGTTTAATTTTCACACATTTTTAACTGATCCTAATGAGTGTGTGCTAAACCTTCAAGACTACTTAGTCCGGTTCCTATCGTAGGAAGAGGAAAAAGCGAAGGTGAAAAAAGATGTATTAGTGGTCTATCTGTCGCAAGAACTCCTCCTAAACGGTGAATAGTCTTGATATGAAATTTGCACACGCCCTTCTGGGGTTCGCTCCTAGATTAATTCTGCTTTTTCAAACTTTCGAAAAATTACTTTCTAAGATATTTAATTAAATAACGAAAATTAAGCCACTTATCGTCGTTTTATCTCAGTTTTTCGCCAATAATTTCAGAAAAATATATTGCACGTAAGTTATTTACATACCATCGCAAAGAGCAGAAAATTATCCTTTTAATGATTTCAATTTAAATGCCACGAGTTTTTTTCCTTAATTTAATAAACATTTCAAATTTATTTCATACACAATTTGTAGCAATGCTTTCTGTTATTGTAATTAAATTCAAACCATTGATCGTTTTATCAAATCCTTCATTCCGGTATTTTCACCATAGTGAAAGTTATGATAAAAATATTGTTTGAATGTTAACAGAAAGGCAGAAATTTTATTTAGCTTTTATTTCATAGCATATACCTATTTCAGTATGTTTGCACCACAACACAATGATGTTAATTACTCTCTTTCCGCTATGCTCCATTTAATTTTACAAATTTTTAATGGTCGTAATGAGTGTGTAAAATCCCTCAAGATTGTTGATCCCACTTCCTACAGGAGGGAGAGGTCCTAAGGAGAAAAAGAAAGAACAGTATGCGGTTTTTTTTCCGGTCAGTGACAAAAACACTAAAGACAAGAGAATTGTACTCCGGATAATGGCAAAAAATACAAGATATGAAAGAGTTTCTGCTGTTGCCGTAGCAATGATGGGGAGGGGAAAATGGAGTACGAAGGACTACGAGATTCTTGAAAATATTTTTATCCCGAGCAACGCCGGGCATATCAGCTAGTAATCATATATTTCAAATTAATTTCCGTTTTAAAATAGAAGGTAGCAAATTACGTCGGTGGTATATCATGCACGTGATATAGTTTGGACGCCACGATAATTATTTATTGCAATCGTGATAATATAATTTGATGATATTTTTTGGCAACGTTTGACAACAAAGTTTTTTGATATTTTGCTGCAACGTTTGAAATTTTAACTTTTGACATACGTTTGACAACAAAGTTTTTTGATATTTTGCTGCAACGTTTGAAATTTTAACTTTTAACATACGTTTGACAAGCTGAGAATTTCATGGTTATTGAATTAATTAATTCATGGTTATTTAATACTTTGCAATCATGTATTAGTTTAATATATTTTTTACGATGAATACCGACGAAGAACCCATCGCAAAAAGACGGCGGATGACAAAGGAAAGCAAGATGGTTAGAGAGGCAAAGCCAGGAATCTCGGGACAGGATTCGTGCAGTAGATGCAGACGCTTATAGGAGACGCATCGAAGCCGAAACTCCAGCTCAATCTCAAGCTCGCCGAGAAAGATATGCTGAAGCTTATGATAATGATTTTCTTTATCCTAATTTTCTTCTTGACTTATTGACGAATCCTAACAATCCTGATTATAAAAATTTTCAGGATAACATCCGCTCATACAATAGAGCTGTTTCTTTCCCGTCGATGGGAACGAAAGTAGTTGATTTCAGCAGTGGGGGACCATACGTATTCAAAGTTCACGGTGAGATACGTCATCGCACCAGTCACATTCAATCAGTGAATGGCCAAACTCCTCAGTATGTCCAATTCTACGTGATCGATAGTACTCAGGCTTCTAAAATTCGAGTAAATCATCCAGCTAATGAGCAATGCAATTTACGAATCCTGGATCAAATCGATCGCTTCTTTAGACAGCACAATCGATTGTCTTACACATATCGCATGCTTCGAGAGGTTGAATCGCGAGTAATCGCAGGATCAAACGAAGCAGGTGAGGATGTTCCCATCGTGAACATGGTCTTTAGGCGCGATCGACATTCAGACCAGCGAAGGTACAATGCACCGACAGCCAACGAGATAGCAATGGTTTTTGTCAACAGCGATGGAGAACCTCCATTCGAAAGGAACATTCGCGTGTATCCATTGAATCCGGAAAATCCACAGCAGCCATTTATTAATATCAACATCCTCATCTCAAATTTAGATCCGATGGCTTATCCCATTTTCTTTCCTTATGGCCAACCTGGTTGGCAACCCAACTGGCGTTGTGAGTCTTACCAAGGAGCGCAAGGAAATCAAAGCAGAGTAAACGTAACAATGCTTCAGTACAAATCAGCGTTAACAGCTATGATAGACGACTTCAATTTGATTATTACTGCGGGGAAACTTACACAGCAATGGATTGTCGATTCGTACCTCCAGGTAGAAGCAAATAACCTGAATTTCATCAGAACGCATCAACAACAGTTACGAACTGAGCTCTACCAAGGACTTGCGGACCGGAATTCCAGTAATCCTGTCCTCATCATTTGAAGGATCGCCGCGAAACATGAGAGAACGGTGTGCGGTCGCAATGTCCATCTTCGCCAAATACGGTGCACCGGATCTATTCATAACGTTTACGGCTAATCCAAAATGGCCAGAAATCACGGAAAATTTACGACAATCCGAACACACAACTGACAGTCCTGATTTGTTGGCGCGAGTTTTCAATTTAAAGTTGAAATCACTCATGGACGATCCGACAGTTCATGGCGCATTGGGAAAATCTATAGCCCAAGTGTTCGCAATAGAACTTCAAAAGCGCGGATCGCCCCATGCACACATTTTAATTGTTCTACGGGCGGCTGACAAGTTTTCAACATCTGGGCATATAGATAAATTTGTGCTGAGATTCCACCATCGACTGAAAATCTGCGACGTGCATGAAATTGTAACAAATTGCTTAATGCATGGCACCTGTGGCATTGACAATCCTGGAGAACCTTGCATGGAATCGGGCCAATGTGTTAAGGAATATAACCTACGCTACAAGTATAATATATATGACTACTCACTGTAGTAGCACACTGCAAAATAAATATATTAAATATTGAATGTGGCGTTGTGACGCCTGAAGTGGCCGTTGAAAGATTCCGAGTTACCCAAGAATGATACAATATTTGCACAATGCCAAATTTATTGTTCTACCTTATTGTTAAGGAATAATACATCAAATATATAGACAGCTATAATCTTGGCTAGTATAATTAATAATGCCTCCAACGTTATCATTTACGGCATCACTCATTACCATGTCCGTCAATGTACGTTAAAATGTCCGTTTTTCTTGACCGGCAATACACTATGTAATGTCTGTTGTTCGAGAGTCGCGAATTGGCCAATTCAAAGAAACTTACATACCTGGTTCTCGGCACGTCTTACCCCGGGGTCATTTTGTTAGGCAGTTTGTAGCGAAGATTCCAGCACCATTTATGCCGGGCCTATCCACCTACTGCTGCGGCATCATCATCGTTAGGGCTCGTGTTCCAGATCGCAGTCCCGACGCTCCTTCCTTCATTTCGTTTTTTTTCGAACTGAAACTTTTTTGTACAAGCGCAGATCAACGCGTCCGTTGACCAGTAGTCGATAGGTGGTGCCATCTGGGGGGTTGCTGAACCGCAAAAAGTTCTTTTATTGTTGCATTTTGCAACACAATGGAAGAAAATATTTCCCAAAGAATTTCGAACTGAAACTACAATGAATTTGAGTGTCTACCCTTTGTATCGCAGATGCCCAAGTGACACAACATTTGTGCGAAGAAACGAAATGGATAACAGATTCGTTGTCCCTTACAATCCTTACCTGCTGCTGAAATATAACGCGCATGGCAACGTCGAAGTTTGCACCTCTCTGCGTGCTAAATATATTTATAAATATATTTAGAAAGGATTTGACTGCGCCAACATGGTTTTGTCTGCAGGACAGGTCCAATACAATGAGATTGCAAACTACATTGATGCACGGTATGTCAGTGCACCTGAAGTAATGTGGCGATTGCTTGGGTCACACATGCATGACCGATCGCATGCAGTGATGAGACTGCCTGTTCATCTCCCAAACCAGAAACGCGTCACGTTTAAGGATGGCCACAAAGAGGAGGCCTTGGAGGCTGCAAGATCAAGACAAACGATGATCGAGTCATGGTTCCAGTTAAATCAAAGCGATCCTGATGCTCAGACATTATTGAACACTGACATTCCATACAATTACGTGTGCGATCGTAATAACTGGAAAAGACGAAAGAGAGGAGGTAACAAAATAGTCGCGAGAATGTACGTGTTGAATGTCAAAGACGCTGAACGATTCTACTTACGCATGCTGTTGCTTCATATTCCTGGTGCTGCAAGCTTTAAGTTTCTTCGAACGGTTGACAACGTCATTTATGACACTTTCAAGCAAGCAGCTTTTCACCGTCACTTGCTTAATTCAGATGAAGAGTGGGATAATTGCTTACACCTATCAAATGCCGAAGCAACTACGTCAGACCTTCGCCTTTATTCTGTACTTCTGTAACCCGACTAATGTACTCTAGCTGTGGAACAAATACTCGATCGATATGTCTCTCGATTATTTGCGCAACAACATCGAAGCAGCTTCTTGGATTTAAGTTACCAGTTCCTCTTCTCGACACATCAGTTTCGTCAATGAGATCAACATCTCCAGAAGCAGATAAACTGCGTCAAGCAGTGCTCATCATTATTGATGAAATTACGATGCTCACAAAAGACGGTCTTCGTTGTATTGGCTCTCTTTTGCGAGATTTGATGAATAATGATAAACCTTTCGGAGGCAAGGTTATAATAATCCGAGGCGACTTCAGACAGACACTTCCAGTTGTTCCAAGAGGTACACGAGCAGATGTCATCGAAAGTTGAATAAAATCAAGCCCACTCACCTGTCACTCACAACAAATATTCGCTGCGCTGGGCAAACAGAGCACAACATGTGGCTATTCAACATCGGATTAGGCAATCTTCCTGAAATTTCAGGATTACCGTGCGATTCCATCTAAATACCTCAGCAAATGGCAGTAGAAGAAAACCTGATTGAAGCCATATACAGTGAAAACTTGAACGACATGGAAGACAAACAACTAGCAAAGCGTGTCATTTTAGCTCCAACCAACAAGAAGACACTGGAACTGAATCTATCAGTCATCGCAAAACTACAGGATGAGCCTCCTCATATCTTTTACAGCTCCGATTAAATAATATCCGAAGATGATAACGACCTGCAAAACTATCCATTTGAATTTCTGCATGATTTAACTCCATCAGGCATGCCAACCCACGCATTGAGGCTTAAGAAAAGAGTAATCGTTATGTTGCTCAGAAATTTAAATCCCAAACAAGGACTTTGTAACGGCACTCGCTTATCAATTACTGTCTCCATGAAAATTTCATAAGTGCGAAAATTGTTTCTGAATGTAATCCTGGTGGCGTTGTTTTCTTAACAAGAATTGAATTACCCCACCCACCCACCCCCAGTGACGTGAATCTACCATTCGTCATCAAGCGCCGCCATTTTCCGTTAATTCCAGCTTACACGATGACTATCAACAAATCGCAGGAGCAAACTTTCGATCAGGTTGGAATTTACTTCGATGAGCCTGTCTTTTCACATGGACAGCTCTATGTTGCACTTTCAAGGTCTAGGAACCCCAATCACGTTAAAATTTACACAAAGACATCTGAAGTACAAGGAAAATTGTTAAACAACGAAAAATACTTCACACGGAATGTTGTTTACCAAGAGGTTTTTTGAATAAAGAAATATGTAAATAAAAAAAGAATTTCCTGTCATATAACATATGTTTATTTTATTTGTTTTCAATCAATATTAAACATTTCTCTCGCATATATAACTATATAAACACATCAAATTTGACGGGAAATCTCTCGAAAGAAGAGGCAATTTGCACCCGTCAAACCATGACGGGTGATTTTCTAGTATGAAAATAATAACAGATTTAAATTTAGCATATCGGCGTTAGTTCATGAGTAGTGACGTAGGGTTTTAATTAGTTTATTTATATTAAAACCCCATTTTGAAGTAACAAGATTACTATTTTTGGACGGACCTCGTAATATTGAACCACGGTCAGATGATAAAGATGACGCCTCGACATGTCCTGACTTTCACTAAAAAAATCATAGTAACCCTATTTATATCAGAGTTTTAGTAGGTGTGGCAAGAAAGTTTGTAGATAGGGGTAATACCTCAAGAGGCTTCTACATTCTCCGAACACAGTTCGGAAACCGTCCGAAATTAGCCACTATATAGACTTAAAAGAGCACATTAATCGAAAGTATCAAACAGGATCAGCGCTTTAATATGACAGTTATTTGCACCTTCATCTAAAAATTTTTAAACATCCTGTAACTTGATTAACATATACAAATATTCATAGCCAAAACTTTTTATTGCTTTGTTTTTATTTCTAATTCGCTATCAAACCAGCTGTATAAATTTTGTCTCTTAAAATAGAATAATTACTATTGCGAATATTGAATGATGCTCATAATTTTGTATATTCAGTTCAACAATTTATATTACGTTCTAAAACTTATAATGAAGTCAATGTTCATTATTAATTTAGTTTATACTCTATGAACACAGTTTAATAAAAAAAATTCCAATTAAACAAAAAATATTATGCCGAGTCAGTTATACTAATGACTCTTTCTGATGTTACACGAGGTCTATTTTGGAACGGGCCTCATAATTTTAAACAGTGGGCGACGACAAAGTATTATTCAGGAAATGTAACGGTTATATAGTGTCTATTATTGAAAGATCTTTGCTTAGTTCATAATGTAGCAGAATACATAAAAAGGAAATCTAAACGTCTGTTTTACTATAAACTTTCATATATATGCTATGAAAATAATTTTAAATAAGCTTACCAAAATTTGAGAAAAATAAACTTGTTTTGAGAAAAATGCTAAAATCAGTACCTTTTTATCAAACTTGCTCCTATTGTTCACATTTAAGAGTTTCCTAAGTTTCAAACCTTTACATATAATATATTTTCCTAATGAATAAAATGTCTCCTATTTCATAACGTTTAAATTGAAAAATTGACTTTTTTGGCGGTAGGATGGAAGAAATAACTTCCCAGTTCCCTTAAATCAAAAGTAAATTATATTTTAATGAAAGGTTTAAAAATAATTTCGGGCACTTCACTAAATATACCGTTCATGAAATAATTTTCAAGAAATTCTTACTTATTTCCTGCTTTGCTCCCAGAGGAAACGCCAGAATAAAAGCAATTCAAATAATTCTCGAGGCGAGAAAATTAGCACAAAGAATTATTCATCGCCGTGAGTTACGAAGGTGAGGATTCTCGTCTCAGCATAATTATCTAAATTAAAGCGTAACTAAAGAGGGTCATTTATAATCAGTTAATGAGATAAATATAACAACTCATGTCTCCCTGATGTGAGTTCCAGCTCTCAGTCAGTGCATCTCATATTATAAAGAAATGTCTTTTTTATTAAGTTTATTAATTAAAAAGAAATTTAATGATTCATTTTTACACTCAGCTTTAAGCGTGTGATTAATAGACAGTCAGCATTAGTTTCTTGTTGGTAGGTTGAGTACGATTTCTATTCTACGAATGGTATTTGTTATGAGTTTATATCATCGTGCTTCAGCTTAGATGCTGTACCAGATTACACAGGGTGATCCAAAACAATTACACCGACTACAACAAATTACAAATGCCTACAACTTCCTTGTAAACAGAGATAGGAAGAAAACGCTTGAACACAATACAGAAGGAAGCTTAAAGTTTTGTTTACTTGCGTAATAATTGTCTTATGTGACATTCCTCGGTAACACGGGCAAATATCCCCACATTACTGCATTTCCTAACCGACGTTATGACTCTTGTTCACATCCTTTGATAAGCGCTTGACTACCATATACATGTTCTGCATGCTATTTAAATCTTCTGGAATGAATCTTTATTTCAGTAGGATATATCGTAAAGTCTGTCTTAATGCCTCCATTGAGTACAACAATGAAAGAAATGAATGTACCTATACAGAATGCTTCATATGGTAACGAAATGAATTAACCGTTCGGATGTTGTCTGTATTATGGAAAGAAATCACACAGCGCAATTATTATGCAAGCGAACAAAACTTGCACACGTACTTACATAAAACTTACACGTACATAATAATTTCCCTATATGACTTCTTTTAATGGTAGTCCACTTTATTACCATATGAACCATTCCCTACGGGTACTTCAGATTTTTCATTGCTACACTCAATGTCCTATGTGGCTTCTCTTAGTCAGTCAGACAACATTCCAAGTGGTAGTCCATTTTACTACTATATGAACCATTCTCTACGGGTATCTTCAGTTCTTTCATTGCTAAATTCAATGGAGCCATTAAGACAAAATCTTAATACCTTCATAATTTAATAAAAATAAGATACTTTCATAATCAGAAATATCATAATGAAATGAAGACAATTTCCAGAAGATTTATGTAGCACATACAGAACATGTATGTGGTTGTCAAATGCGCATCAAAAGCTGCGAACATGCTTCACACTGACTGGAGGAAAATGGCCTACGGCACGGATGTTATCCGTGTTACTACCAAGTGAAACGACATAAGGCAGTTATTATGTGCGCAAACAAAACTTAAAGGTTCCTAATGAATTGTTTTCAACATTTTTAAATTTATCATTGTTAGAAAGAAGTTATAGCTTTCTCAAATCTGAGCAGTTGATCTGTATACCTATGCATTTTTTCTTAGTGTAGGAGGTGGTTCAATTGCTAAATGAGTTGGATTTCCTCCTCTCGTGTAAATGATAATTTTCCTGCTCTAATCACTTAGTGGATAATTTTACGTCTGATTGTTTCATTCCGAGTATCATGAATTAAATAATTGCTAATAAGAGGGCTAAAGGACAGTAAATCTATCGTTTGTCGAAAGGGAGGAGAAGTCTTAACTTGGAATAATTTGAAAGGAAGGGAATGTACTGTCCTTTTTCTTCGCCAGAATTTCCACTATATGAGGATACGTGATATTATTTTACCCTGTAATCTAAAGGTTAAGGAGATTCTTATAATAATTCAATGTTGAATGTAATCTCAGACCCACATCGATCACTGATTTGCCGGGTTTTGGCGAGAATAGTGGTTGACAATACGTGGTTTGGGGAATTCGGCGAGGCACATTTTATCCTAAGCGGAGCAGTGAATACTCAGAGTTGTTGAATATAAGGTACTACATGTCTCAGCGCCGTGCATCAACAGCTCTGCATTCTGATTACAAACCTTTATAATGTTGATCAACTGCTAACTTCAATCTTAGCACAGTTGAGAAGACCATTCTTCAAATTCATGAATGGTGCTCTTTTCTGTAAACCTCTTCAGCAATGTTTCATTTCTGCCTGACAAGAAGAAAATTCTTAATGACTTCTGTTCGTATTCAAGGGAACTGTTTCGTTCTCACTTTGGAGATGATTGTGTAATTTCAAGAAGTTTCCGAAAACATGACCCCCCTCATTTCCCAGAATTTAGTTTGGTTATGGGAGTTCCTAAAAGACCGTGGCTAAGACGGAAACACAAGAGTTCTGCTTGAATTGAAAAGAAGCAAAGCGCATCGTGTTGTTGCAATCCCTCAAACAACCCCATTGTTGCATCCGTCTGACAATCGTTGTTGTAGAACTAAGACGACATTAACTAAGATTAAGCAGGATCTTTAAAATCTACCCGATTTCGTCTCAAGTCTAGTGTATTGCTCTCAAGTAGTGCAGCCACAACAATCATCTATCTTTGCAAATGATACTTTAATAAAACGCATCATAAAAGAACAAACTAAAACAACCTAAACATGGCTACTAAATAAGAACAACATCGTTCACAATCTCGACTTTTATATCACAACGGAGGAAGACTGCGCATGCTCCAGACTACACTTCAATTGAGTCCTCAACAGGTACCGCTTCTTTACATCTCACACCCATCTTGCCACCGTTGAACATGTGATGGACGCAAACGAAAGGCTCGACCACAGAGAAAAAGAATCAGAGGTCTCACTCCGCAATTTGATCAGCGCCCCCACTCGCCATCCAAGGGAACTAGCCACATCGATACCCGCCGCCGTTTCAAACGGAACTCCAAGGTCGCCGCCATGTTAGCTGTGTTGTGTTCGATGTCGATCTTAAGAACAAGTAAGTTTAATACATGTTTCCTAACTTACAATCAAAGTCGATTTAGGTTAATCAAACATTTGTAACATTTAGTTTCACTTTTATAAATAAAATAATGAAGTTTATTTTTTGGTGCAATATCCGTTGTCTAAAACTTCTCATCCTAATGGAATGAGAACTGTTGACGCAATATGCAATATAGGAAAAATGTATGCATTCCTGTATTTTTATAGATTTATATTGCTTCTTAATAATATGACCTGGGAATAAAAACAACCTTAATAACTATCAATCCTTCTTTGACTATTCCTGTGAAAATATTTATTGTTGACTTTTATAATAATTTCCACGAGCTATAATTCTTTTATCAGTCAAGTTGAAATTATATTTGAGCTTCTATGTTAATGTAAATACCGCAGTATATTACAAATTATGTACTTAATAATACATTCATAACTATATTGTAGAAAGATAAAGTTTTCTAGCATCTTCAGATTATTTTGATTCTGAGTTGTTTTGTGTTAAGGAATTTTACAGCATGAAAATTGTTATTCTTTGTGCTGAAAGTTAAAGTAATTTTGGGTTGTGTGTTAAGTATTCTTGGCTATATCTTAAACAAATCTTTCTAATTTAAAAACGATCTGTTGTGAAATGCTATTACATGTAAGAGCTGACTAAGAATATCTGTAGTCTAGTTAATGTTACACTATTTTATTATTACAATGTTATAGGGTAGATGCTTCAGTTTTGGCCACATTAAGAGAAAATTTGAATTTTCACAGTGGATGACTGGCTAAAGCTTTTTAAGTCATACTTACACTGTTCTTTAATAAATTTTCTTGCCTTTCTGTTAATTATAAAATCTTTCTCTGGAAAAATTTATATTTTGAGTTATGAATACTTAAATAATTTATCCCAGTTTGTACCAGTTTTGGCCACATTAATATCATACTATATAACAGGAAACAATGAATATTAAGCAAAAATAAAGCATTTTTATTCAGTATGTATTTTATTACATTATTTTCATATTTTACAAACCACTTTTTTTTTATTGAATTTGTAGAAAAGTCAAATAAAATGTGCATTAGTTGATTTTAGCTGTAAGTTTGAGTTAAAGAGGCAGGAAGCAGAAAACAAACATTTAACTTGGTTGGTAATATACATGTTGTATAATACTTGCATAAAAATTTGTTTTTTTTAAGGGGGGAAGGGTAAATTTTTATGCAAATACTTAAAGCATGCCTTTAAAAAATGAAGTTTCATCAGTATCAGTATTGTACACCTGTTTGGGATTATCTAAAACACTCGTTTCTTCACCTAAGAGCTCTTCGACTCCTTAAACCAAGTTTGGCTTTTGTCATCTATGATATTTGCCTGTGTTTTATTAAAAATCTCTGCCTTATAACTAATTCTAGGATGCTATTATATAAAAGGATTATATCACTTACTGGCTGGCCTTCCATTTTGAAACTGACATTCTATTTTACTGGCCTGGATATTTTTTGAATAGATCAAGATCAAGAAGTTTGTCTTTGACAATTGAAAATCCCATTCTTGCAATTCCCAAAATCTATTCTTCCAACTGATTTTTTACCTCAATTCTTTAATACTGCATCAGAATTACCATGCCCACCATAGCCGGAAAATGATGCCCTTCCCTGTAATTATGTGATGCAAAGTGGAATTAGGCATTCCATAAACTTTGCTAATCTTTACTGCAGGCTTTCCATTTTGATTGTCTTTAATTGCACTTAAAACTTTAGTTGGAGAGTAGCAAAATCTTTTGATGGAAATATCACCTGACTTCTTCTATTTAAATTGGAATTTTTGCCACATAAAATCTAAACAAAACTAAATTAATTACTTTTATTTTATCCTGATATTCTTAAAAGTATTTTATGAGTAAAAACATAATAACAAACCATGTGGCCAAAAGTGGAACAAGTGTTGTACCCCTTTTGGCCACATGCATGGCCAAAAGTGGTACAACACTTGTATTATATATTATTACAATGTTACATCAATTTATTTGCTGCTATAAGTATGTATATATTATAAATAAATCAGTACCTTTATATAACATCTTCTATTTGCAAATTTAAATTCCATTTATTTCTTATTAATTTTTATTAATAATGTAGAGATTTTCCAGATGAAAATTTCATACTCTTTTGTATAAATAAAATATAGAAAGCTTTTCTGATAAGCATCTTAGCTAATATTTTATTTAGAATATCAAAATATTTTGATCTATTTTAATTATCACAACTTGACACAAGAAAGTTAATTTTATTGTTAATGACTTAGAATTCTAATTATTAGTCTTGGTTAGAGACCCTGTTAAATGAATATTTTATTCATAATAATGCATGATAATTGAGTAGTGTTTTTTATATAAAGAAATTTATGTTATAGAAAATGGAATTCTAGTGGAATTTTATTTGTCCTTTCAGGCAGTTCGAGATTTTTGTAGCTGCAGATTCTACAAGATGACGAAGTTGGACAGGAGTTTTAAGTCCTGGTAGGAGCCACTCTAGGAAAGAAGGGGCATTCTATTATGTCCCCCTCCAGCTATTGATTGGGGCCGCAGTGGCCTAGTGGCAAGGTCTCGACCTCGGGACCGGTGGGTCGCAGGCCCGAAACCCGATTCCATCGAAGATTTGCCGTGTATTATGGGGCCTGTTGCACGCTAAATCATACGCAATGTCCAAACTCCCTCCCGTTGGTGTTGCGCCGAAGTTTTGAGAGGGGGTACCAGCTCAAGTGTCGTCCTCGTTATCTGACCGCGGTTCAAAATTACGAGGTCCATCCCTAAATAGCCCTCCTGTTTCTTCAAAACGGGATGTTAATATAACCTAACCTAATCCAGCTATTGATCTTTTTAAAAAATTACACTCCCTTATATTGAATAATTTTATACTCTATATAACAAATAAATCTGGCTTCTAGGCAGTGTTTGTTAGAAATGTTATGTATTAACAATGTTGTGTACTTTATTATGCTTGTTCAATAAAGTTGTGACATTATATTTTGGGTTTTTTTTTTGCATTTTGTATTATAACATCGTGTTACAAAAATCAATGAATGTATTTAATTTGTTTTCTGGGTTGAAAAAATTTATGTGTATTGTTGAAAAAATAATTTGTTGAAGTTTAATATATTCTAAATGAGATGGTATAATATTAACTTAATCAAAAAATTTAATATCCTGCAGAGTTTTTTAAAAAATTGAATTTTCTTTATGAAAATAACATTCTATTAGTTTTTAAATTTTGGAACAAGAATGAATGTGTATTTATTAAAAAATAATTTATTGTTGAATTTTTAAAGTATTCTGAAAGTATAATATTAATTAAAACAACAAATTTAGTTTCCTGTAGAGTTTAAGGAAACCACAAGTGAATTTTCTTTATGGAAATTACATTTTATCAATATTCGTATCTTGGAAAAATTAATGTGAATTTCTTAAAAAGTAATTTTTCGTTGAAGTTTTAACATGTTCCAAAAGAGATGGTATAATATTAGCTACATTAATAAAAATTAATTTCCTGTTGGTTTAAAAACATTTTATCATCTGAAAGAATTTTTCTTGAAAAAGAATAAATGAAATTATTAATATGAAAAATAGTTTATCTTCTTAAATTATTTATCCACTGGTTATAAATGATTGCTACACTTCAAATAGGCAATTCAATTTTTTTTTTAATGTTTTGAATGATGTTTAATATTTACTTTTAATTTCTGTATTAAGAAAGGCTAATTTAATGAGAAAAAAAACGTTTATGATTAGAATAATTATACAACAATAATAAACGGCATTATTATTAAAACAATGTCAAATTAACAATATATATATAAAATAAGCTATTCTTAAATTTCATAATCGTTGAAAAACGAGTTAAATATCATATAAATGCCTATTTATTGTTTACATCGTTGTCATGACGAAAGGGAATGGTTTTGTTTACAATCTCGTCGCCGTGACGTCACGCTGACGTATTCTTGTTAGTTCCCTAGTCGGCCACAGATGGCGTACTGTCTATGTGAGGTGTAATGTTAAAAAAGTTGCCATTAAGGTCTATAGGAGTGAGACCTCTGATTCTTTTTCTCTGTGGGCTCGACCAGGTCACCACGGATACAATGTTACAAGTTCACTAACAAAAAAAATTAGCCCCCTAAACAAAGGAAAAAAATCTATGTCAAAATGCCCTCATAAATAATGTATCTCAATATTTCTTTACTTTTCCCTTTCCAAATAACAGTGACTCGAAATCGATTGCCCGTTTTATTTTTAAAAGTTATTTTTTATTTTTATTTTAAGTTCCGACAAAGCTAAATTAAGTTAAGAAACATAATTTATCTCTAAACGCGATAACTTAACTCTCCCTGGTTTTGTAAACATGCACCAGATTTCAATGATGTGACAATGAAAGCAGTTTAACCTAAGATAAGGGCGAAAGTGTCCAGATTTATGGAAGATAATAAAATTACGCCGCTCTGTTGTCAGAAGGAATAAGGAAGACTCGGAAATTGGATAAAGAAAAGAGCGCAAAACAGACAAGAAAAATGTTATCTGTCGATGGATAAGAAAAAATGTATTTTGCTTAAAGGTAATGTTTTTGTAGCCGAGTTGCTGAAAAGAGTTATTTTGTAACAACGGTGCCAAGCTACTTGGAATTAAAATATTTTTTTAGAATATCTTCTCAACAATTACACTAAGTCGTTAATTATCAATTAATTTATATTACTGATTAAATAAAAAAAACATGTTTGTAGATTACGTAAGAGAGTCCTATTTTCCAATCAATATAAGATTATTTATTTATTAATTTTATCAAAAATTATCAAGGCATTTTGAATTAAGTTTCTGAAGTTTCTTTTGCAATCTGAAAAAGTACAAATATCTCTTATATCTAAACTCTAATGAGTAATATTCAGTACGAATTTCATCCCTGAGCATAATAAAACATCCAGAAAATGGGAATCTTAGATGGTTTACTAGATACGGATCTGTTCTCTACATCAGAAGTACTATTAGCAATTAATGTTATTTATACTGGATGCTCCATATAATTATATTATAATAATAATTATATGATCCATATAATTATTCTGTACATAATTGAACTGCTAATAGTCGTATTATTCCTCTCAGAGTTCGAGTTAAGCTATGTTCAAAGTTTAAAATATTGGGTTAAATTAGACAAAGAATTGAATTAAGAAAATTATCTGAAATTTTCATTGGGAGTTTATAAATTTGATTCAAATCAAAAGGCAGGCTGGGCAATTTGATCTGTAACGTTCAAGCAAAAAGATTAGCTGCACTATTTGATTGATTAGTTTTATATCTATTAGGATGGACGCGGATTTTATTAGTGCCGCTCTAGATGCTGAGCTGTAGAAAGATTACAAAGACGACTCCTAAGCCTCACCTTACTCTGCATCCCCTACACACAATAATATAATTGCTTAACATCTAGCTGCAGGTTGTCTTAAGATCTATTTTCGTCCTGTAAGATATTGTCACGAAACTGTAATGTTGTTTCCTTACCATGTTAATCTTATAGTAGGAAAGAGAGCTTCACAAAGATTCGTACTGGAGGCAAAACCAATGCTCCCCCTTCAATTTGGCCATAAACTTGGCGAAAAAATGAAGGTTCCCGAATGTGAGAGAATTATGGTCCTATCTCTACTAGGAACAGAGTTACGGAGAATCTTCGAGATATTTCTATGAGACGCCATATCCTGTCGGAAAAGATATAAATACCGAGCTACTCAAACGAGGAATGAATGTCTTTGGAGTTTTGTTTGCAGTGCGAGCTGGTAAACTGATAGACTTTGAACGCTATTGAAAGTGTCGTTCTGTTATTATTATATATTTTCTGTCTGCTTGTGTTACTAGTAATTTTGTAGAAATTTGTGCTTCTCTTGTTACCTGTTTTTGTGACTTTTTTTGTTACCTGTGCTTTGTGTTTTCCAAAATATTCGTGAATAAACTATCAATATCAATTATCCTCCTTGATAGACTATTTTTACCGTACACCCACATGTATTAGCAACCACATGCATGCAATTATTTCATAATTAAATTGGATCGGGGCATTTAACGTGCATCGCATTATCAAGAATCTTTCCTTCATAATGCGCAAAAAGAAATAACCATGCTGTAAATTTGCTCATAAATAAACACTTGTAGACTGTTTTATTTAATCATACGTTAAGCCTTATAGGTATCCTACTTCCAATGTATCATTTCCTGGGAAAAAATAAAATTGAAATTCCTAGCCAAAAGCATATATTCAGTGAGTTATAAAGTCTTCAGGCAGCATCTGAATTTCCATTGATTTCTAAAAATTTTCCAGTGAATAAATTCTTCATAATCACAGAAGTCTTGACAACATGGTAAAAATGATTTTATTTCTTGAAAAATTTAACAAATCAAGGAAAATAGCTTAAGATATTTAACAAGTCCACAAAATTAGCACTCTCCACATGAAGAACTATATAACACACAAACCTTAAAGTACTTCTTTCATCAGAATCCAAAATAATTAAACAAACAAAAATTCCAATTTCGATTCCAAATTTCTTTGAAATTTTATATTCTTACCTTACGGTATTAATGGACCCTTAAAGAGTATTTAAGAAATTCACAATAATGGTAAAATTACTGTAAGCATCATTGAACTGGAAACTTTGATAAAAATTTCTCTTCAAATTTGAAAATGCTATTTTTTTTTAAATTATGTAATATCAAGAAACAAATACGGAAACTCATTTAAACACAATTTTTTAAACATTTAAGGTAAAACTTTTAACAATGAATGCGTGCACTAATTTTGGTATTATTTGATCTCATTGGTGCATGAGGCAAATTTTGATGGACAAAATGGCGGAAATCTTCTAATAATGCAGTTATCTCCAACTTTTCTTATCTTGCAAATGAGAAGATTTTTGTTTAATTTGAAACTATTATTTCTTTTGGTAAGTGCAATAGCTTGGATGAATCAAAGATAACAAGCATTGCAAATTTCTGAATCGAAAAAAATGCTTTTATTATTTGATTGGAAGAACGCACTAACAGACACAAGACCTACTGGAAATGTCTCAAATCTTTTCAAAGTTCCAATATTCTATTACCTAATTTATTACTCATACTGTATACATGAAAAGTACTTTCATTCCTGTATTGCTTGTTTAACCTATACTAGATTTTGCTTTAAAAATTAGGTTAAACTAAAGTTTACGGTACCCAGCCATTTCTCTCCACTTTGGCTCGTCAATTCCTTGCTGCCAAGCGGAAGACGGATTGGAGAATTCGAAACATTTGTTTTGTCAAGACATGTACCTATTCATGTCTTGTTCGCGCATCAATCATTATATTTTTGTTTCGCGCTTCAGCGCCTCGATTTTATTCGTCAGGTAAGTGCTATTTACGATTTCATTGGTCGATTTCTTCGAATTTCAATACAACTTCGGTTGGAATTTTACATTGGGAATTCTACGTTTTGAGTTTTGACAGTTTGGTTAGTGGATTTGTTTCGACTGTCGAGGTTATAAAATATGATTTCGAATTCTTCTTGCGATGCAATTCTTGCCGATTAGGAATGTTTTGAGGTAAGAACTCATTTTGGATTTTTTTTTTAATGTCTATTCCTAACATTCAATGAGCAAGAGTAGATACTAGCGTCCCGCTTTGCTGAAAGCGAAGCCGCTGAGGTTATTTCAAGATTAAAAAAATTGCCCGGAACCCACTTGAGATGCCGCAGGCATCGCGTGCGCAAAGGAACAATACAATGATCACTGCGCACCCAAAACAAATATTCTTACATTGCCAAGCTATCTTGCTCTTGGTGGCAAAAAGTTGGCGATCCTAAGTGGGGAGGAACGGCTGTGTACCATAAACCTTAGTCTTACCCAAAATTAATTAATGTTAATAAAATTCCCTGAATAAAGTGAAAATATGCCTTTATAAGGAAAAGAATGAAGACACAAAACTGATTGTATCGGTGAATTGATTTTCTAATCAATACATTCAATAGTATTTATGCGCCGGTGGTGGCTTGGTGGTAAGGTCTCCACTTCCGGGCCAGAGGGTTCCAGATTTGAAACCCGATTCCACTTAAAAACCGCCGTATAAGCGGGCCTGGTGTAAGATAAATCCATCGGGATCAAATGTCCTCCCGCTGGAATGACGCGGAAGCTGGGGAGAGAGCGCCAGATGAGGTGCCCTCGTAATTTTGAACCGCGGTCAAAATTACGAGGTCCGTCCTAAAATAATCCTCGTTTGCTTCAAAACGGGACGTAAATCTAACTAAACTAAATTAAATCAATAATATATATGTCTAAAATTTCTTAATCTTCCAGGGGACGCACGTTTGTGAAGGATACACTACACAAGAAGTTCCTTTTATATAATTTTACCAGAGGGTGTTACGAAAGCATGACCTTGGATATTCCTTCGTTTATTTTCAAAGAACTATTAGTCATCATTTCGAGTTCGAGGCGTTAATAGGACTCTGCGAATCTGCTATTTGTATTTCAGAGATACGGGCGACCGCTGCAATGACATGACTACGAAACTGACTTCTTGCTGTTTATATCTAAATTTCAATTCTTCCTTTTACTTCCATATTGTTTCTACAGTTTATGTTACAAATGTGAATATTTTAGTTGAAATATCGGCAATTTCATTTATTTTATTTTCACTTCATTCAGATAATTCTTTGGTCATTTTATATTGTTTTTGTGTTTTAAGTTCACATTGTTTCCATTCCTTTTTAAATAAAAATAGTTTAAAATAATTTTACTTATTAATCCTTACCCAATTACAACCTAGTTTTATTAATTACTCTCTTAAAAATTGATATTGTACAATAGTGTATCTTGGGAATACACACGACCCCTAACGTTGTTATAGAAAGCGCACCTGCTAGAAGGTTAAATAATGAAGCAAAAATATGTGCAGAAGTGTATGAGACATAGACTACAAATATTTTTTAAATTGAAATTTATATTTGACTACATTTTATACTTGATCTTTCCACCAGAAAAGGACATATGCTAATAATTATTCAAAGATCTCGCCTATTCATGATTTTACTTCAAAGACAAATGCTGATTTGAAAATCTTAAACCTCACTGATGGGAGAAATAAAATTACTGAAAACTAAAAGAATTCCAGATTTAGAATCATGATAACGAAAGGATATCGCGCACTGTTTCCTTTTTAAAATAACAGTGACTTGAAATCGATAATCAACTTTCTTTTTATTTGAAAGTTCCGATAAAGTCAAATTAAGTTAGAAAAACTGAAGTTATGTTCTTTGTAAATACGGTAACTTGTCTCTCCCTGATTTTTTTAACGTGCTGCAGATTTTAGTAATGTAAGAATAAAAGGAAATTACAGACAATAATAGCAAAAGTGTTCAGATTTATGGAAGATAATAAAGTTACGCAGCACTGTTGTCAGAATGAATAAGGAGGACACGGGAATAGAATAAAGAAAAGGGCGCAAAAGTGACAGGAATCTGCTTATTGTCGATGAATAAATAAATAATTGTATTTTGCTTAAGGACAGTGTATTTGTAACTGAGTTACTAGAAAAAGTTATTTTGTAACAACGGTGTCTATTACGTCGAATCAAAATAAAATATTTAACCTTCGAGCGAGAGCGCATATGTGAGAAATACACTAGAGAAAATTTTCGTTTTATATCTTTCACCAGAGAGCGCTAGGAATGTATGATCTTGGTTATTCTTCCGGATTCCTTTCAACAAACTGTTAGTCATCGTTTGACTTCGAGGCATTAAGAGTGATACAAGCGGCAGATTAGGCTTAAGTCAGTAAAAAATGAATATAAAACTGACTACTTGCTTTTCATATCTAATTTTCAATTGTTTTTTCATTCCATATTATCTTTACAGTTTTATATTACAAATGTAAATATTTCAGTTGATAAATTGGCAATTTCATTTTTTAATGTTGTCGTTTTCACGTCATTCAGCTAATTCTTTAGACATTTTATATTGTTTTTGTGTTTTACGTTTATATATCTTTTTTCCTTTTTAAATAAAAATAGTTTAAAATAATTGTACGTATTAACCCCTACCCAATTACATCCTAATTTTAATAATTCCCTCTTTAGAAATTGATATTTTGCAGTAGCGTATCTAGGAAATACGCTCGATCTTTCATGTTGATATAGAGGGCACGACACTTAATATTGAGGTAAATATTCACCTGATTATTAAGTCGTTGCTTTTCATATAATTTTCATTTCTGGATAATCGCAAAATTCGTTTGGTAGTGTACCTAATGCAGCTATTTTTCAACTAAGATGTAATTGTTTATCTACCAATTTTATCTTTAAAAATGTCAAAGCAATTTTGAATAAACTTAATTAAGATTCTTCTGCATTCTGAAAAAAAAAACTTCTCAGCATTTAATCAGCAATGATTGGCCACTTCAGCCTCTACTCAAAACTGAATATTGATACTTAAATTACTGGTCAGACGGAGCGGTTTAAAAGGCATAATGCTGGCGGTTTCTATGAAGAATGGTCAGTCTTGACCATCAGAAATATTTTTTAAATTAAATGTGCCTCATGAAGGTGATTGGAAAATTTTCTTTTCACACTCTTAACCTGTTAATAACTCACATAATTTTCACTGCTTTCAGAAAAACTTTCATCAAATATAGGGATAAATTAGGGTAAGCTTTCAATAAAGAACATTATCCTAAACTACTAATAGAAAGTTATACTATACGAGATGAACCTCTCAGTGTCGAACCGTGGTCAGATGAGAAGGATGACAAATAAGACGACATCCCCTTTCATAACTTCCGCATGTGAAACACAATTGTGAAAAAGTTTGAGTCAGAACGGTAGACTTTAATGTGAACCAGCCTTATATATGTTAGGACTAAACTCAAATGAAACTTTGCCAGTTCCAAGTGAATTTTGCGATGTTGTTTTCACTTCCATGATTTTATAATAAATGTTTCTATTGTTTAATACACTAATAAAAGCGTGATATTAACATTTTTTTATATTTATTATTTTCAACTCTTTAAAATATTTCAAAATTCATTATTATAGATACTAGAAAATCACCCGTCATGGTATGACGGGTGCACACGTCAAATTTGACGTGTTTAGATAGATATA
>BGPR01000415.1:10142-30276 GCA_013235015.1 Araneus ventricosus
CTGCTGTTCTTCAATAAATGAATAACATTTTATCCTTCATTCTGTTCATTCAACAGTGTCTCTTGCACGTCGTTGCACAAATGAATGTTCTTTGGATCTTCAAACAGCACAAAAATTCTCAAAGCTACCGAACTGCTGTTCTTCAATAAATGAATAACATTTTATCCTTCATTCTGTTCGTATAATGATATCGGTTAAGCCATATTACTTCCCTCACGCCAAAAATCCTAAACAAGCCATCGAATCTCACCAAAATTCCGTCAAAATTAAATCTTTCAAATTAGGAAAATCTCCCTTTTTTCTCTTGTTAAACTCAATCAAACGAAGCTTCGCCAACCCGATTTGCTGATTTTCAACAGGAAATAAGTAAAGGAAGGCTTTGAATTTACTTCAATGAGAGCACAATACATTAACTGCAGTGAGACCTGAATTAACTTCTGAAGTTGATTTTTGATAATTTTGAAAATCCATTTTAGTGTGAAATCCCTTCTGGAGCGTTAAACATCAAAATTGTCGAAATCAAGTTTGCTTTCCTTATTAGATACGGTTAATATGATTTTAAATAAATTTCCTACAAATAGTTTTTTTTATATTGAAAATTTCGTATAAATGTATCAAAAATGAAAATTTATTTAACAAAACTAAAATATGCATTAAAAATCAGAAAAAAATGTTCTGTTTTCAGATATTCGAAAGTTTACATGTAATTCTTTCTTGCTAATAAATCAAAAAAGTTTTCAATGCATTTGAAGAGTTTTATTTTATGGTGAAATAGCACTACACTGTAAATAATAAAATCAGTAAAAAATCAGAAGAATCATTTCTGTGCTATGTTTTTAGATTTTTGAAAGTTTTACATTTAAATCAATGTTCTGTATTTCCTGCCAATAAATCAAAAAGTTATCAACACATTTCACCGATTTTCATTTTAGTACCCAAGAACACTGTAATACTATCCTGAGAAAAACATTTCTGTAAATCTTGTATTCACTTTTTTTTAGATTAAGCAGACTTATAAACAAAATATCATTTTTGATTTTAAATGAAGGCTCAAATACTAAAAAAAACTGTCTTGCAGAAACAGTATTGTGTTAACTATTCAAATCATTCCAAACAATCTCTACTTAGGTCTTTTGTCTTCCGAAACGATGACAAGACATTGAGCAAAATTTGAATTTGTAAAACATTTAAATATTTTGAAATATCTGAATACGTGTGTTTTTGATCATTTCCCACTTACGTGGAAATAAAAACCTCTAATTTACGCAATAGTCCCACAGACATCTCGGTAATGATCAATTCGTGACCAGGATCTCATTCAAACAAAACGCATTGCACGTGCGACGAGAAAGTATGTGAATTGTGGTGACTGAAGCATTATAACAGCTGAAAGTTAAGAACTAATAAAAGTGAACGGGACTTCTAATGGATATTTTTTGAAGCGAAATAACTGGAAATAACTTTCGAAATAAAAAAAATCTGAACGTTGCATTTATCTATGCAAATTTTGGATTTGGTAAGATATCCAATATTATAACATTTTTATTTTTCTCGTAAAATAAGTAGAATAGATAATAAAATGTTTGTAGCTAACTAAGTATTTTGAAAACAGCGAAAAAAATGTAGATTATTTATTTAATTTAATATGTGATACAAAAACCAAATTGGAAGTGAAGGAAAATACAAATTTAGCCATATTTTCACAAATCATCGATCATCCTCCCTCTGTATTTTGAATAATCCCTCCGCTAACCTCCCTATTCAGGACTCAGTTTCATTTTCTTAACGCAAAATGAGCTTTCTTTGTCACAAATGAAAAGTTATATGGGATTTTTTTTGGTGATTCTGCAGCATGATAGTTAACGGATTATTTCATAATAATTTCAGAAAGGCAATTATTGTTATCGTAATTATATTTTTTATCGCACTCCTTCCCAGCAGAATTGCTTATAAAACAATCAATTTAATAAATAAGCTATAGATTTTATTTCCAGATAAAAATGCACAAACATATTTAATTTTCCTAATATATGCATAACACAAAATTTGGTAATGAATTTTAAGACTGCTGAAATTATCAAGTTTTCAAGGCAGAAAATTAGTAGAAAAAAACATTTAAAAGTCTCAAATAGCTCTTGATTTAAATGGAAGATCATTTTCAGATTTCGATTTTTCTTTGGAGTGCCAGCAAGATTAAAAATAAGGTTTCTCAAAACCTTCAACTGAAGCAATGAAACTTTTATCACGAATTATAATAAATTTTGTAAAATTCCATATTTAAATTTTAGATTTCTACGATAAAAATTGTGAAACGATATCGTTTTCATAACTTTAGATATTTTATAATAAGGATTCATTCAATGTTGATTTAACATAACAGAGATGTTGTATTCCAAGTATCTTTGCCTAATGCAATCAAGACACAATTCGCACAAAATAAATTCACCGTTACTTTCCGTATGTTAAGTATACATTAAAAAAGTTATCTCAATTCATCAAAAGTTCCTTCATTCTTTATTTTTTAATTAAAAATTGATTTTATGGACCTTCTCGAGTCCTTACAAATTTTTTTGGTAATATGTGTGTCTGTTTGCCGTGTGGTGTGAACATATTATTTCAAAAATGCAGTCCTCACGGGAGAATTTTGGCATATGGTACTTACTCCAAAATTCCATATATGGGTGGATTTTCTTCTGAAAGTTCTTTTTCTAGACAGATATTCTTCACTAAGCTGTCTGTGGCATCATCGCCAGCTGTGTTTTTAGCTGCATTTGCATACGTGTCTAACCCGCCCTTTTTGGTGATGTCATCTCTTAACCAATGGCTAAGGAGCTGCTGCGGTATTTAAAGGCGATGTTCCACCTGATCATTCTTTCAATCTTTTGTTATCATCCCATATATATAGTAATATAATTTATAATACTATATATATGGATTATATTAGTGGTCATATGATGTAGTAATATAATTTATATTTTTAACTTAATTGTTGTTCCATTAAACGCGTTATTCTTCTAAATTTGCATTTTTATTCCTGTGTTGTTCGCACTGTGTCACCATGAAGTCAACCCTTCTGATGGAAGTGAGTTTAGTGACAAATATGACGTGAATTGTGGTTCTGATTGCACCTCGTGTCGCGCCATCACTCACACCCGGCGCCAACTGCACCTTCACCGCCACATCGGTAACTTCCACACCATCGCATCACAATCCATATTGCCCGATCCGCTCAGAGACGAGTGCTGAATGATTTATTGTCATTTAATTACTAATTTCTGTCTGATTAACTGATTCCTAACAAAAAGAAGCAAAAAATATTTATATTGAACTGAAATTGATTCCCATGCTGGAACCTATGGCGAAACGGATCGAAGGATAGAGCGAAAATCGGTCCTAATGAAGGCCTGCATCCTTTGCAGCTTGAAGAATTAATAACAAAAACGTCTCTTTTCAGCTTCACGAAATTTTGATTCAGTTGCTGCTTATGAATTTCGATTTAATTTTTCGTATTTATAAGAAGATCCATCACATGCAATAGGGTCATCCTATGCGAGATCGATTAACTTTAAAAAGCTCAAACCCCGTCAGGAACTCGGACATTAACCCTGGTATTAATGTTGTGCAGTCTTTATGATTTGCTCATTTATAATTTAGGTTTAATCGCAGGGTGTTTTTTAATTATTTCACTGGTAAAGTGATGAATAGCATGCTGAAGATTGCTCATATTTAACTCGCCTGAATGAATTCTAATCTAACCACTCTTGGTTATCCAAAACAGCTTGCTAAATCAAAATCTCTGTTTAGATTTAATGAACGACTAAATGCATTTCACAGTAGTGAATCAAGGTTCCTGATATAAAATGTCATTACGATTAGTGTAACGATGCAATTTATGAAAAAAGAATGTTCTAATTACAGGTCGTAACATCTAGTTAAGAAAACAACAAACAAATTCAAGGCAAAATCATTCCCGATGTCTAGGGTCGGATTATCAAGTAGGCAAAGTAGGAAACTGCCTAGGGACTTCGGAGGAGGGCTATGCTAAAAGTTTTTTTAAAAAATTCTGCCATTTTGTTTAACCCTCTGACTACTAAGAGTTCTCAAAATCTGAGTACAGTTGTATACGGAGGTTTGTTTACTAATTGATCTGTGGAATGGATTCGTCCCATAGACTTGATTCGTCCGCCCGTTCCGCCTTTTCTCCTCACTAAGGGTGGTGGGAGATATGAATGGAAGGCCTTTCATCTCTCCCCTAAGGGTCCCTTTTAAGACCACTCGCCCAACTGCCTTCTCCCCCCTTTCGGAACAGCAACCGCCCCACTAGTATAGAAGTCGCATGGCCGGTTACGGCCGGCTTAGGAGTCATAGGGTTAAAATTAGTTTCAAATTCAAATTAAATTTTTACCGGTGAGATGTTGGCACCAGCTCTCTTCAAGATGACCGGCAATTAAATGTTTTGTTATTTTAATTTGACATAACTTTTTTTTTACTTGAAAACTGCTTATCTAGAGATTAAATAAAAACTAATAAAAGATATCCGGGTTTGGAAGTTGGGGTGGGGGAAACTTGCATCATCTAAGGCAGGGGTTCCCAAAAAGATTTCCCTCGCGTACCCCTTGATTAGTCTTTTTATTCTCGCTTACCCCCTACAGTCATATCCCCCCTCCAACACCATCCGTCTAGACAAAGAAGTTTTGTCACTAATGTTAAGGCCCTGGGTAAGCTTGAGAGTCACATGACTGGAATTTATAACATTGCGGGACTGATTTTTGATTTCACGTTTTATTCCATTTTTACAATAGTATCAGTTCAACGTCAAAACAGATGGAATCAGTATTGTGATAATTTGCATTAATTTATTGGGATAGCTAAAAATGACACGTCCTTTTGCTTTCTTTTTCACTTTAGGGTAGGTTTAGGACTTGCAAAAATTTCGGTTTTTCTTTTTACACGAACTTGGAGGAAAAAAATTCTGTATAATTTTCAATCTTTTATGTTTTCTTGTGTACGCCATTACCGATTTTGAGTTCGCGTACCCCCAGGGGTACGCGTACCACAGGTTGGGAACCTCTGATCTAAGGCATCTACTGGGTTTAATCCGGTCCTGCTGACGTCCAAAATTAAAACGTCAACTAACAAAATTTGACGAAGAGCAAATACTTCAAGAAAGCATTAGAAGTGGGCGATCCAAGAGGCAGGGCCGTACCGAGGGGGTGGCGAGATTGGCCCCCGCCAATGGCGCAGGCAGAACGTGGGCGCAAAAATGACCATTTAAAAATTTAGTTTAAGAGTTAGATTGGTACGATCTGCTGTGCAAATAAAATGGAATTTGAGAATAAGTCTTCAGTGGGTCACTAAACAATACGGGAGTGGCTAGTTGTTTTGTCCAGTGGTCAAGTTGTTAGCTTGTCCGGCTGTGACCCCCTTACACAGAGAGAGAGAGAGAGGGCCTGCGCCTTTTCTTGGAACTTTGAGTTTCTTGCTGCCGCAGGAAAAATGGGTCCCTCCAGCAAGGCGAAAAAAGGGCCCTTCTTTGACCAGTGTAGTTCTTGCATATAGAGATGGCAAAACAACATGCTTTTTCTTCTTTTTTGCATCTCATTTTACAGTCGTAAAATACGTAGATGGAAAAGGGAATTCGCCTGACTTAAGATTCTTCTTCGAACCTCCAAGACGGTGATAAGAGGGGAGGGAGAGCAAACAATTCACGTAATTTGACTATTATAAAAGCTCAAAGGAAAAGGGGAATAGTTCTTTTTCTTAAAGTTTTGTGTTTCAGGGTGCGGAGGTCTTATTTTATCTTATTTACTATATTGTAGGAAGGATAAAAGGGCCTCGTCCTTATTGGACGAGTGGTCCTTTGGTGTTTCTTTAGTGGCAAGTAATACGAACGAAATGTTGCATTTCTGTTTTGTTTCATCAGAGAGTGGGCGCATAAAGAAATACTTGGACATTCTTTTCTAAGGAGATAAATTAGTTTTAAAGAGGTGAGTTCAAATTATTTCTGTATCTTTAAATTGCCTTTGTTGTATTAAATACTAGCCGCCTTCTACTGCCAGCTGATTCGCCCATTTGATTAATTATATATTATTTATGCCAACCAATTTTAAAAACATCAACTGATTTAATTTTTTGCAAGCTAATTTGAACTAAATTTTAAGGCAATATGTTTTGCATCTAATAAAATTAACGATTTTGATTTTTACATTCAATTGTTAAAAAAGTTTTAGGCAGAATGGCTCTTTAATATCTAATTACTTTTTATTTCGATCATGCATAATTCAGATTTGAATTACATTTATTACGCTTTATTTATCTGACTATAACTTGAATGTTTTACCTAATTATTACAAATAAATAGATGGTATGGTTTCCATTGTAGATTATCTGCCCTAAGTGAAAACATGAATTTTAGATCATAGCTAAAAAGTAAATCTATCAAAATAAATCTATTAAAAAAGTAAAATTATTTCAAGTAGCAAAGAATTAACAAAAAATTAGACTAAAAAAACTAGCAAAGGAACGAAGATGGCAGCATTTCACTACAACAAAAGAAGGTTTTATATTGTAATAATCAAAATAAATTTTTAATCACGTTTTTTAAGATAAGATAAACATTAAATTAAACATTAAGAGAAATATTGCATTAAAGGTCTGATGAATCAGTGAAATTGGTTTGACTTTCAAACCAGCATTGTTGTAAATTATGCATAAAAATATTTTTTTAAAAATTGTCAAATTTAAGAAAAAATTGCTCGACAACTAGACTGTTATCATTTGAAAGATAATTTTTTTTTTAAATATAATACGATGTAGAAATTATTTTTAAATGATAATATTTCCGGCTATTATCGCTGAACCCCCAAGAGCCCCACCCCCCAAAAAATTCTTTCTTAAGTTTTAATTAATTAAAGCTTTAAAAACTCAGTGAGGTATACTTTGCCACCCTTTTTAGTAGGTTTACACCAAATTTGGCAACTCTAGGCTCAACGGTCTGTCTTGTAGAACACCAACAGACAGTCACCTATGCATACATGCGCTTTTATTAGTAGTAAAAATATGCGTACAAAAGCATGAGTACAAGCAAAATATAAAATTAACATTATAGTATTTCGTGTTAGAGTTTATAGCATAAAAAATCTAATGTAACTATTCTACACCAAATTCATGGTCTCCTTGATTTTATTTGTCTTGATGATTGTAACTGATTTAACCATAAAATTTTATTTTCCAATTATGTATATGTCACCGTTAAAGTGTATAATTCAGTTATTCTATAGAACAACTGATCAAGTCAGTTAAAGTGTAAAATAGATTATTTATTTCCTACATTGCCTAGTTATTCTATAAAATAACTAGGCATTCTATAGAATACCTAATGATAGGCAGTTAAAATGTAAAATAAACATTCTGACATAAAAACAAGTCCGTTTTTTAATAAATTGCACACTGATTACAAATCAGCCATAACCGGTGCAAAATTAAAACCACTATAATACTGACACAAAACTGTAATGTCTCTTTCTTGCAATATTAGCCTTATAGTTTGAAAGAGATATTTACAGGAATGCGTATTGGAAGGAAGTCAATGACACTCGACCTTGGTGACAAACTTGGCAGCAAAATGAAGGTTCCAGAATATACAGGAATTGTCTCGGTATCTCTATTAGGAACGAAGTTATGGACAAATTCTACTATAAACGCAGATTCTTTACATTCAATGAGCTAGCGAAGCTACTAGGCTCCGTCTCCTGCTACTAGCAAAGTCGTAGGTCGTTTTTTAAAGTTAAAAAAAACTTGCCCGGTGCCCACTTTAGATGGCGCAAGCATCTTGAGCTCAATTTTCTCTGCTTCATGTGAGTATTTGAAAAAAGCATATTCCTTACATTCAATGAGCCTAGCGAAGCTATTAGGTTCCGGCTCCCGCTGCTAGAGAAGTCGCAGGATGTGTTTTAAAGTTTAAAAAATTTCCCCTCTGCCCGTTGCAGATGCCGCAGTTTTCGCGAGCGCAATTTTTCCTTCTTCATTTGAGTAATTAAAAAACACAGATTCTTCATATTCAATGATATGATATAGTTAAGCTACTATGTTCCGGCTCCCGCTACTAGCAAAGCCGTAGGATGTTTCTTAAAAATTCCGGTGCCCACTTCTGATGCTGAAAATACAAATAACCAATTTGAGGAACAAACAGGCTGCATCAAGTCGGCTATTTTACACTTTAACGATGTGCGGACCGTTATTCTATAGAATAACTGACTTGATCAGTTATTCTATAAAATAACGGATTTCATACTTTAACGGTAACATATACAAAGATAAATGTTATTTGTCTTTTTAAAAAATCGACATTTTTGCATGATATTGATGAAATTTGTCCCATATGCTCTTCAAAACAAGAGCAGAATCACTATCAACTTTTCAAAGCTCAAAAGATAATTAAGATTTCAATTAATAAAAAAGTAGGCAAGATTTTGCTGTCTTTTCGCCGTATTTTTCAAAAATATCTAAAAAAAATGATATTTTACGTCATTTTAAAATTTAAAAAAATATCTTGAATGATACCAATTTAATAACTGTACAATTTTTTTCTTTAATTTAAAGAAATTTTAAAAAAATGAATGATTTACAACAATACATTTCAATTTAAAAATGGCAAACTAATTTCCTTTTTTTTAATCACATGATCCCAGCATGGCGAAGTTCACGGATGAGAAACTACCGGATAAGTAAGCAGGTTCTCGCTCCCTTGGTGGATACAGTAATGGTGGTGTGGCTCTTAGGGCCCATCTCCGATGACGGGTCGTACCCCGGTAAAATGGGGGTCGTCGGATGTGCCGCTCGTAATGGGGGCTATTATGCGGGGACTACAGAGCCTCATGAAGTCGTGGCGGCCGGTCATGACGAAAACTAACATTTACTCAATTACTAGATATTAATCTACTTTCTCCTTTTCCTTATTCAGTAAATAGGCTTTCGAACTCGTAAGATTTTCATTTTTCAAAGGAACCTCATGAAGCGAAATTCTAGAATACTCTTATATTTTGTATTTTCCGCCATTACCAAAATCACTTTTGAGTACCCCTAACTTGTCCCTCACAGGTCGGGAACCTCTGATCTAGAAAAAGTCATTTGATATGAATAAAATTTGAATTCAGTTCTCAACTTTCAATTTCAGCTCTAATTTCTTTTATTTCTAATTAGTAATTTATGTACTATACGCTATACATAGTGCCAAGCAAATAAATTCTCTTTTATATTATGCAACACATAAAAGCCAATGTTCAATACCTGCAATAAGCTATATAGATTTTGTTTTATTTTCTGTCTTTTAGAAAATATGTGCAATTTGTAACTTATTTGATGATACATTTATTTTGTTGTGCGCAGTATTTTTCATGAATATAGTTCATTAAAATATTTTTTTAAGAATACGTGATTTTTATTAAACCTATTTAATAAATCATAAAATGTGCTAAATTTTTGTATAAAAATATTTGCAGGAATGTAGTTTTTTCCGGGAAGGGGTTTTATAAAAGGGATGAAAAATTATAATAAAAATGTGTCACGTAAGGTGGGGGCGCAGCTTTGCCAGTTCCGCCAAGGGCGCAGGATCACCTCGGTACGGCTTTGCCAAGAGGTTATCGAGATGTCTGTTTCTTGTTATCTAACACGAAGTCAGATCAACAGTTCTTTTAGTCGTGCGTAAGACATGTGATATCTTTTAAGATTCGGAGAAACCTAACGTAAATTTTTTGACAAAATGTCTGTTTTTTATTATCCACGTTTGCAATAGAAAACATTAGCGATTTTTTTTTCTCTCATAGCCATGTATCAGAAGTAAAAAATCGTTAACCATATCGTTATTTTGCTTTTATAAAACTGTTGAATATTCTAAATGCTATTATAAAACGAACATAAATGTGAGCATGGAGAAAAGAAAAAATAATGTGTAATAATGATGAAGCAACAACAGGTGTGTTCTCGAGCAGAAAAAATACCAGAATTTCATGATCACGTCTATGGAATATTAATTATAATATGACTTGACTTGACTTGAATTGTATCTCCGACAGATACGAGGTTTAAGGATTTTTAGCGACAAAGGCTGTTATCCCCTAGTTTAAAAAAATATTCACTCCAAAATTCGTTTCAATCTGTTTAAAAATCAAGTAAAATTACCATTTACCAGAAAAATTGCCGATCCAATTCGGTCAAGAGAAAAAAAATGGCACCCTCCTAGAAAGGCCTCCATATTCTTTTTCAATCTTCTTGTTTATAGTGTTATGTAACTCTCGAATTTCTTTCTTTATTTATTTTTCCCTTTTCGAAAATCGATAATGGAAATTGCGTTCAATTGTCCTTGACAAAAATTGATGCATAAATTATCAGTTCTTAATGCAGGGTTTGGGTAAAAACGATTTGCAAATTTTAAAAGACGATAAAAGAATTAGTAATTAGATAATGTAAAAATTCGATTCGCCCTTGTGTTTCTGCCCTTGACAAAACTTTTGTTTCAAATTAAACTTGTAGTAATTATTTTTGCCGACAGATGGCAGCATGGCATACCAAAGTGGAATAAACGCACATCCAGCGAAACAAAGGAAAAGAGAATGATGAAAGTGTCTTTCATTAATTCAAAGACTAGACAGCAAGGGGAAAGTCTTAAAAGAAATTAAATATTTTCCAGCTAACTTCCCATCTGTCATGGGGATAAGAAATGACTTATCAGCTCTATAATCTGAATAACAGTTTCACTTTTGCTCGATACATCAGCTATTTAATTTAATTTTTGCAGTTCCATGGAATAGTTGAATGAGGGTTGAGTTAGCAAAAGAAAAAAAAAAAAAATGGCAAAATTTAAACTACATTAAATTTAAATTCTTAGTTAATATCAATATCACGTTCGAGAATACTCCAAATACATTTCTATGCCTTTTTATGTTTTTCTTCATTCTTTCGTTCAACTACTCATGATGATCTGCTCTGTTATGTCTTCAAATTGCAACAGCGGAGAATCCGGGGGGGGGGGCTATGGGGCTGCAGTCGCGCCCAGAGATAAACCAGAATTTTTGATTTTATGTAAAATCATTACAACTGGTTTTTCTTAATCTCCTTTTTTAAAACAATAATAAAAACGTGACAAGATTGCTTTTTCTGGCTTGACAGGCACGAATATTTTCCTACTTTTCTAGTCATTCCGCTTGTAAGCGTTGAAAAGATCCAAGACATTTTTTGGCTAGTTATTTCATTGTATTTTTTATTAAATTATCGAAACTATTGTATTGTTCTTTATGATTCTTACTGACATGTGAGTAAAGTCTGTAAAGTTAAAGTGTTTTGGTTTACACGAGCCATAAGGTTTGACATTCCTCACGTCGATAAAAAATGTTCATGTTCTCAGCCCCCCCCCCCCCCCCCCGGCTCAAATCCTGGATTCGACACTGAATTGAAAATATCTTTTTCAATTTTATCAAAATCTTCCCAGCAATTTATGCTTGGACATTCCTCCGACAAAGTTTACAATACAAAGACAATAACTAAGAATTTAAATTCTTTAAAATTTCTGTTTCTGCAATTTAAGGAGTCTGTCTGGAGCAATGCCCAAATTAAAAAAAAAAATTATTAACTAATTGAATGCAATAGCGCAATAAGATACCAACTAGCATTTTAAGGATTTGGGTTTCACTATTGAAAACTGTAGCGTCAAGTCTGCAGTCGGATATCGAAGTAATTTCAATTTGTTGCACTCATAATACAATAATTAATTTAGGGAAAATTCAGTATTGGAATTTTTCTCAGTGATGTCTTATTTCAAAATGTTATTTTGAAGTGTATTCTTCATTGCGTAACTGCGTTCAATTATCCTACGCTAAGCGTCTGAATGCTGGTATCACTGATATGCTTCCGATACGTTACCAGAAAGAGCTGGAAGCCGCGGTGGCCTAGTGGTAAGGTCTCGACCTAGGGACCGGAGGGTCGCAGGTCCGAAACCCGATTCCACTGAAGATCCGCCGTGTATGGGGCCTGTGCAACAGCACGCTAAATCATACGTAGTGGCCAAACGTCCTCCCGTTGGTGTGGTGCGGAAGTTTGGAGAGGGGGGTGCCAGCTCAGGGTCGTCCTCGTCATCTGACCGCGGTTCAAAATTACGAGGTCCGTCCCTAAATAGCCCTCGTGTTGCTTCAAAACGGGTCGTTAATATAACCTAACCTAACCCAGAAAGAGCTTCACTCATCATCTGTTAGTGCACATTTGGATTATTCTAATTTCTTTTTATTTAAAATTAGAAAAAAAAAACCGATTTCACTCTGAAGACATATCTGTATGGTCTGATCTCCGCAATCATATTTTCCATTAACTTAATCCGAAATCAAAAAGCAAAACTATTATGATATTTAGAAACATATTAAAATTATCGCTATATTAATATGCATATACACAGCCATTTGAAGAACTGAAAGTAAGAGGTGGGAAAAAAAGTTAAAAAAAGCTATGTAGGTGGAATTCTTTTTAGAAAAGACGGAGCTAATGTTGATCTTTTCTGGTCGACAACACATTTCCAAAATGGAAGGGGATCATCTAATGAGGCGGTGCAGAAAACTACACTGTTCAGGGGTTAAAATAAGTCACAACTTCTTTCAGACCACTGAAGAGAAAAGTTGAATATGTTTCATCACTTGAATTAAGCAAGACAGGCTTTTCAAAAAATGACTGCAATGAGTAAATTGAAGATAAGACCATAGATAATATCACTTTTTCTAATCTTAATATAAATAAAAGTCACTGTGGCTATGTATGTGGGTATCTGGCCATGTTCCACATCACCTCCTAAAACAATGGACTGTTTACAACCAAATTTTCCACACTTATTATTTAAGACAAAGGAAAGACACATATGAACTTTTCAAAGTCCAAAAGTTAATTAAACAGTCAGTTAATTAGAAATTAACCGAAACCGTTTTTCCGCAGTAACTTTGGAGCAAATTGTTTCAAAAAAATATTTATGTACCATCTTAAAGTTCAAAATTTTACCTTTCCAATGATACCAATTTCAATTTTGTGCAATTTTTCCTTTAAATTTTATGAATTTTTCAAAATTTAATCAATTAAATGATGGAATTGGCGCAGACGATTTTGAATAAAATTTACAGATTCTCCGTTGCTAGGCAACGGCGTGATATTGAGCTACTCTGCCTTTATTTTTCCAATATTTTTGTTTATTTTGTAAATATTTCTTTATATATTTATTATTTTCTTGCAATTTTTTCTTTAATTTTAATAATTTTTCAAAATTTATTATTAAATGGCTGATGCAGTATATTTTTTAAATTCATTATTGAAACGCTCAATAGTCTGCCCAAGTGTGGAGTTGGCTTAAACATTATACCTCAAACTAAGAAAAATCGCACATTTACATTTCAAAAATATTTAATTGTCAAGACTTATTTTGGTTTTATCAAGACTTTCAAGGAAGTACCTCGCATTTTGTGTTACTTTGATATAATTTTATGAATTTTCAAACTTGGTTTAAAAACGACGGCGAGATCTTTATATAAATAAAAGACATTTTGACTATACATGTATGTGCACGTTCCACATCTCCTCTTAAACCACTGAACCGATTCCAACCAATTTTTGTACACTTATTATTTAAGGCAAGAGAAAGATCACTGTCAACTCTTCAAAGCCCAAAAGTTAGTTAAAATTTCAGTTTATAAAAAAATTTAAAAAATTCGGCGAAACTAATTTTACACCTTATTGAATTTCAGAAAATTAGCTTATTAGTGACACATTTCATTTCCGTGCAATTTGTTTCTCTCTTTTTAAATTTTTTTCAAAGTTAATTTTATGCACAGTTTGAAATATTTTTACATGTTGAAGAACAAGAATAATACGAAGAACTGCTGCCATAATACATTTGCAGAATTCTGGAAGAATAATAAAAGAAAATTTTAAAAGTAGACGATTCACAACGACGATTAACAATTTATATTTGGAACAACTATTGATTTGGTTTATTTTCATGCTTTCAATTAATGCAAAATTAACTATTTAATTAATTGTTTCAAAATATTCATTAAAACCTTTCTTCTACTTCAGTATTTGTTAAGAAAATTTGAAGTATCTATATAACAAATTTATTAATAATTTATAAAGAAAATTAACTATCGACGCTTTTTAAAAATGCTCTGGTTCAAAAGATATTTTCATTTTAATTAAAAAACGTTTCAGATCATAAAAGAATTTTGCTTATTACAATATTTCATATAATAGTAGTTTTTACATTAAAAATATTAGACATGAAAGTATTTTAATCCGGAGCAACGCCGGGCGTATCAGCTAGTAAACAATAAAATTCTTCATTTTACATCAATTTCACACTTACAGACAATCGTACAAACAATTATAAAACTATACATAATGAATGCAATTATGATACTATGATTACTTTAAAGACCTTACAAGTGATCTTTTGAAATCATTGGAATTCTTAATAATTTTACTCAATAGAATTCTTTATTTTACTTTTATTTCACACTTAAAACCGATGGTGCAAATTATTTCTAATTATGCGTAATGAATGCAATTATTATACCATGATTAATTTAACGACCTTACAAGTAATCATTTGAAACCACTGGAATTTTTCATTTTTTTAACTCACTTTTCTTTTTTCCGTGTTTCGCAATGTAGTATGGCTCTATACGAAAACTGCTTAGAAAAACTTGCGTGTTTTATTTCTCCTTTTTATTTTTCGTATCATTAAATTCATCTTGTAACGACATCAAAGGAGCATTAGTAATTTATGTTTACGTGTCATCCATCATCTTCTAATGATCTCTCTCGAATATGTTCACCGCCTGTGACAGTGATAAAATGCTGCGTTTGATCTCTCTATTTGCGAGTTAACGATGGGTAAAATGCGTATTCCTCACTTCACTTCGGAGCCATTATTCACATTCATACCATTTATTTCACATGAGAGCGAAGAAAAAAACTTGCATAATTTATCTTTTTCAGTAATAGACATAATTTTACTTCCTAATTTAGCTATTTTTGTTTATCGGAGATCTTTCTTCTAGAAATTCCAATGACATGATTTATTACATGCGAAATAAATTTAGGAAAAGCGCGGATATTTGAATTTTTTTGTTATTTATGTTCCTGCTAAATCAGCGAGAAAATAATAATAATAAAAAAGCTTCAAGGAACAGCAACAAAAAGTGCGAACCATTGCAAAAATAAACATCACTGTGAATTTGTTCTAAAAACGAGTTGGGAAAGCAATTTTTTAATCGAATGCCATTGTTTCATCCGGTTGTTTGTAACAGTTATTTGCAGCCATTTTATTTCGTTTAAAGTTCGTTTTCGGTTTAAGAAAATAATGGAAACATCCACCACTCTAAGAAGTATTATAATATGCAAACCTAATATGTTGTACGAATTATGATTTGTATGCAAATAACAAGTTTTCCGCTATTTAGTGTGGCATTGTTTCGAAAGACGATAATACTTAACACCACAGCATACTCCCGAACTCGGAGCCAGGACGGCTCCCTGTCGGTTGGTTGGGTATGCGTGAGACTTATTGAAAAAAGCCAGAGCAAAAAAAAAAAAAAAAGACAATTTCTATAAAAAGATACTAAAAAACAGGACATTTAAAACAAAAGAATATAATATTTTTTTAAAATTCAGTCTTTCAGGTCGTTGTGTTGTTGAATTTGAGAGGGCCGTTCCCTGTGTATGGAAGAAGAGAGAGAATATGAATACATAGGGTTGGTTGGGTCTGTGGCTAGTTGTTGTCGCCATCTTTTGGAAATAAGAGTGTTTCGTTTTCCGCGATGAAGTGGATGAGTTTTCTGATTTTCGCCCTAGAATTGTTGTTGTTCACGACTCTTTTCCAACAAAGTGGTTCTAGGTCAGCTGACGGTTTTGTTAGGTGGTATGATGTTGTAAACAGGCAACTTGTAGCATAGTATAAGGGGTTTCCCAGGTTTCCGCAGCCACAGGAATCGCTGCTTCTGATGTTGAATCTTTTAAAATATGTTGGAAATGGGCCGTGGCTCGTGACGAATATTATTTCTGGCCTTTGCCATGGAGTAGGAGTTGTCTTGACTTTTGGCAAAACGTTATGAACGCTCCTGCCTGTTTCTCCATTGTCCCATTCTTTTTGCCAGCGGATGATGGATTCTTTCTGCAGCAGACTCTTGATATGGCTTCTTGGCGCTGGGATGAATGTGGGGATCCCCTCCTGTGTTGCCTTCTTGGCCAGTCTGTCCGCCGAAGCGCCCCAAAAATATTTATACACTTTGAACAACTATTACACAACAATTGACAACATTACATTAATAACCAACATCAAAGTTTAAAATCTCGAATCAATTTACATAAATGTAGAATTTTGTCAGTTATCCGTAGTGTTCGAAATGTAAGTCGCTGTAGTCCAGGCTCTTCTGATAAAACCGACCGATGGACTTGCGAAATCTTTTTCCCGAAGCTGTCTTTTGGGCTAATTTTCTTTCAATGTTTGTAATTAACTCGTTGATTACAGCTTGTCTTGGGCCGTAAACATCATGTTTTCCCCGGAAAGGCACCACGGGTACGTGGATCAGATGCCACCGGATGTTAGCGGGTCGGTTCTCCTGGAGTTATCATAACACTGGGGGTCCTCACCGATGATGGGACATGCCTCCTTCAGGAGGGGTCGGGCCGGTGATAGTCGTTAGTACTCCGACTAGGGCGGCTCGAAAAAATCGAAATTTCTTAGATATTTCTTCTGTATTCAGAACAAGTTGCAAACTCCCATCATTAAAAAGTGTTCAAAATCCTATAACTCTGAATTGATATCTTCTGTCGCCTCAATGGGCAGAAAGTTGAGAAAACTGGACTAAAAATGGTTAAAATTCTGAAATTAATAAATAATCACAGATTTCGTTGATCGGTTTGTAGTAGTTCTTAAAAGTTACTATTTTTTTTAACAACACCTTTACAGAATTTTAGAATTATAGGTTAATATCTTCTGCCGCCTCAACGGCTCAACTCACAAAGAACAATTGTAGAAGAGCTGTACTGTATTGTATCGGAGTCTGGGTCCACGTACATGAGGCATATTACATCTGAAAGTGGGTCTAGTCTTGATATATCCAACAGCATTTATGAACACTTAACCAATGCGTCATTGGATGATTTTAGCGACCTTATTGTTCTGGGATGCGACGGTACAGTTATGAACACTGGATTGTTTAATGATGTAATTCGCAGTCTTGAAGTGAAACCTCAGAGACCAATCCAATGGATTATCTGCTTACTTCATTTCAACGGGTTGCCACAACGAAACATATTTGAGGACACAGACGGCAAGTCTTCTGGTCTCTCGTCTTAAACCGGAGACATTGGATGAAACCTGAAAGTATGCGAGAAGCTTCCACTTGTTGCTTTTAATAGTATTGAATTCGACTTGCCAGGCATTGATCTCACCATCTTCAGATCTAGCGAAGCGCCAGCCGTCAACGTTGAATTTGGTCCACTGGCTAACAGCTACAAATTGAATATTACGGTTTTATATATCAACAACAGATCCGTCAAATGAGTTGCTACCTTTGGTTGAATTCATTCTAAGAGTCTAAGCACCCTCATGGTTTCGAATTAAGGGCGGTGCTAGACACTTGTGGCATTTCATTATCTCATCTCGGTACTTGCCTAAGAGGTATCGTGACATAATTGAGCCAGTAATTTTCTCGCCACGCTTACTTTGCGGCTCCAGAAAACATGCTTTTGGCCATGTCAACCGATTGCAGATGCCGTATTAGAACCCTTGAAGCTCGGCAAATTATCAAGGCAAGGGAAATTGGCCCAGATGGAAATTGTGTTCGTAGATTCGTTATTCCTGCTGTTAACTTTGGAGCTACAGACTACGTGGATCTCATTAACTGGCAAGCTTGTTATGTCACATCGCCTCCAGTTCTTAGACAGATCAGTTCTCATGAACTTCTGAAGATGATATAGGGAGATGTGCCAATGGACGGCTGGGACTTTATTTACTTTCCTTCACATGCACAAGCAGTTGAGTGGATCGTGAAACTCGTCAGTGAAGCCTCCAGAAAAACAGCCGGACCGCAGAACAGAGATGGATTTATTAGAGCTACATTAGAATCCAGAAAACTCATGTCAAAATTTGAATACACAGAAGATTACAAACAATAGTGCTTTTGTAATTTGTATATTGTTACAAAGCTATAAAGTCGTTTCCCTGAGATGCTAATATTGGCGAACATTTTGGCAACAAAGTTGGCGACTTTGACTACAAAGAGAATTATCTAGAAGGACCTCGAACTCTCCACCTATTCCTACTGGTTTCATGAACTTTCTAGAGATTACGTCACTTCCCACGTAATGATGTCCCTTCCTGTTGAAAAGTATAAAGGCAAGCTCTCAAGCCAAGAAGAGTCAGTTGGAATTTGACCTGCAAGCAAGCTGGTGAGTTAACAAGAAACCTTTGAGCGTTGTGTTGAGATTTATTGGTAGTCTCTGTTGTGAATTGTTACTAGTGCTGTGTTAATACTTGTGCTACGTTTCTTTGCTTGGAATATTTGTAAAATAAAGAGCTTTATTTTTTTAATCCTGCTTATTGGATTACATTCACGTAACCCACAAGACAATTTCGTTACAATATATATTGCATTATAATAAGGTAAGTGAAACGCGTATTTATTTAATACACGCCTTTAATCTCCAAAATTCAGTGCCATTGAGGTGGCAGAAGATATTAACATATAATTCTAAAATTTTGTAAAGGTGTTGTTGTTAATAAATAGTAACTTTTAAGCACAACCGCAAACCGATCAACGAAATCTGCGATTATTTATTAATTTCTGAATTTTAACCATTTTTAGTCCAGTTTTCTCAACTTTCTGCCCATTGAGGCGACAGAAGATAACAATTCAGAGTTATAGGATTTTGCACACTTTTTAATGATGGGAGTTTGCAACTTTTCCGCACTACCGCGAAAATATCGAAGATACTTCGATTTTTTTGAGCCGCCCTAACTCCGCCCTCGGTTTCCAACTGCTGTCGTTCTTCAATTGTGCCCCTCGCGCTTTGGTTGGTGGGGGGAGGGGGAGTTCCCTTCTGGCTAGAAACATTATGTTTCGTGCATCTTCCCATGAAAAAAAGAGGAAAAAGAAATCCACTCGAGAGTGTGAGAAGAGTGCAGCGCAACCTCTTCGCCAGAATCCCACCAAGATGAGCGCCCATATCGTGAAACTAATTCAGTTCCGGAAGCATTGCTCTTCATTCCTAAACATCTTTTGGAATGAATGGGTATTCGTACTGAAAGCTCACGCTAACACCGCAGGTCAAGGCATTCTCAAATAAGAAAAGTGCACTTAATCATACGCTGACAAACTACCCTACATAGTTGAAACTTATGATTCCACATGGTGTTCCACTATTAAACGAGAATTGTCAAGTGCTTGTGAACATCAAGTGTAATTATGACCATTGCTTGAGCTCTTACTTATGAATGCCGATGCCGTGACAGTAATTCAAAGGAACTCCATCCTTCTGTTATTCCCAAACATCTTTTGAATGTTGTACAAAACACATTCCTGCTGTAAGTTCAGGTAAACACCGGCATACCTGATCTACTACTCTACATAGTTGACACTTAATGATTCTACATAGTGTTCCTCTGTCAAACGAGAAATGACAATTGCCGAGTACCTGTAATTATGACCGAAGATTGATCTATTATTGATGAAAAAGAACTATTTTATCATAAAAATTTGTAAAAATGAAAAAAAAATATTCTAGTAATTAATAAGAATAGTGAAACAGCCGAGATGATGCTATGTTTATATTTATCCGTTTGAGTTATTAAACTTTGATTATTGATTATTTGTGGATTAGTTAATGAAAGTTTGCATACATTTTTAAGAAACCCTGCAGATTTCTAAAATTTAAAATGTACTGAATGCTAGTTAAAGTTTTTTTCAGATATACTTTTATTTAGTGCTTACAACTAATGTGTATCTCAAATGAGAACACAAATACTTATGACCCAAAATGAGAACATAAATACTTATTATCCAAAATGAGAACATAAATACTTATGACCCAAAATGAGAACATAAAT
>BGPR01000415.1:30286-321706 GCA_013235015.1 Araneus ventricosus
CCAAAATGAGAACATAAATACTTATGATCCAAAATGAGAACATAAATACTTATCACCCAAAATGAGAACATAAATACTTATGACTCAAAATGAGAACATAAATACTTATGACCCAATATGAGAACATAAATACTTATTCATAAGCAAGCGCTCTACAGGGCAGACCGCTGTACCTGGAACTACGAAATTTGGCACAAACATGTTTGGGAGGGTGGTCATGTGCGCCTTGGAGAGATTTTTGGTAAATTTTTAATTAGAATCTTAATTAAAAATTAAACGAAATTTTGGCGTTTTTCTTTTACATTTTAAGAAAATATTACAGTAAAAACCACCTAACACCATCTGAAAATTAGAAAACCTATCTATGATACCAATTTAGCTGACGTACATTTTTTTCTCTAATTTTGACCAATTTTTGAAAATATTTTTAGGTATATTTTACAAAAGTGCTTTCCATCACTCTAATAAAATTCAAATCCTTTTCATTGTTACTCAATTATTTTATCCTGGATTTTTCTTTCAATGTTGATAACGAAGGTATGAAGATTTGCTTTATTTTTTCGAATTGAGTAGATATCTTTCTAAAGTATGGTTTTAATAAAATTTTTAATTTTTTTTTATTTTTGTGGTAATAACTGATAACGTTTAACTTCAAAGGTAAGCAATGATTAAATTTTTTTACAGTTTGCACATTTCTAAATACTTTTTCTTTTTCTGTAATATAATTGGAAACATAAAAATATATTACCTATCTTTAAGGTAGGAGTTTTGCCATCTTATTGGAATGCACTAAATTTTTTAACGAATTGGTAAAAAAATTTTCTGAGATATTACAAAAATTATGAAACATTTTCGGTATTAAGCAAAAAAAATCCGATGCTGAATGGTTTTACTTAATATCCTTATATATTTTATCAGCATGATTCGATTCAGCAAGCTAATACTGGGTGAGTCGATGTTTAATCACTTCAGATTAAAGCTCAAACTTTAGGCGAGATCGAGAGAAATAGAAAGGAGTATGGCTGGGGGAACTATAAGATCAAGCTACGTATAAAGAGAGATTTTATTGAAATTTTTCGTGCGTAATCATCCCTGCTGGTCGCCAAGAGCGGCTAGTTTGTAATAAATATGAGGCCCGAAAGCATAAGGGGCGTTCAAAGTTGTTTACCCACGGATTGCATGACTAGAAGAAACTAAATCCTGATTGTGCAAGGTTAAAATGAACTTTCAATGTACGAGCGGCCACGTAGCTGCCGTTGTTGCAGTTTTCTCATTGAATGCGCGTAGCTTACCGGCTGACGACTAGATGTCGGCTAAACGTCGAACTAGAATAATTAGCAAAATCTCTTTTCTTTGTGATGAAACAGATCTCATTTTTTTGTTAGTTACTCGCTAAATCGTTAGTTAACCTTCCATCGGGCTCATCTAACCTGTTAGATGAAGCACTCATATTTTTTGGTACCTACGTGCGTATTTTACCAAGAGAGGTGTGGGACTTCTAGTAGCGTCCTGGCTCTCAACCACTCACATTATGGTTTTTTCTTTAGCGAGGAGCACGTTCATCTGATAAATGCGTTGCGCCCAATTTTGATTTCCCAAATTTTTCTCAAAATTTCCTTTTATAAATCTGCAAAAGTTCGTATACCTGTGTCCCAGCACTTAATCCAACGATTATTTTCCAATATATTGTTTCAAAAATGTCGGATTATTCTAGGCTCTCAACGACAACACTTGTCATTGCTAAGGGACCTTACGGGAAAACAAACGCAAACAAGCAAAAATCTTATTTAAAAACGCAAGTTTAGCTTTGTTTGACCAAATAGTTCAGTCTGCTAAGCTTTTCCTTAAGCCTAAGCAAAAATGTAACTTTTAATATCACAGATGAGTTACGCCCGAACGTGTTAGTATTTGCATTGCATCCGACCGAAGGTTGAACTCTCTATTGATTGAGAAACAGAATCTGCCCTTTTCGCTGCACGCCTTACCGATATACCAAATAAAATAGGAATTATAAGTTCTTATTAACATAATGCTCTGTTATAAGATGTTCTTATAATCATAAAGTATTAGCATGTATTTACTTCATTTTTCTTTTAACTAGACCATAATCTATATCTTCACAGTTATTATTCAGACCGCTTCTTTAACCGTTAAATTACCTCTCTCGGTTGTCATTAAATGGTAGGTTGTCAATTGGAAAAGTAAATCAGGTAGAAACAATGGTGATGAAAATATTTTACAGCAAAATGCATATTAAAATTATGTTTAAATCTTTCAAAACCTGCCAAAGCCCATCAAATTCTTTTAACGGCAGGACTTGAAATTTCATTTGTAAGCAAAACATATTTCTTTCCCCACGATATGAACATTAAATTCAGTAAGTTGACATTCATTTGGAAGTGCAGGAAAATCAGAAACTCATTTGCGTTAAACTCTTGAAAGGTACTCTCTAAATGCATAATGCAAATAATCATTTAATGAGTACTTATCACTTCCAAGCACAATTATGTCTTCTCTAGATTTGGCAAATCAGATTAGTTATTTTAACCTCTTGCGCTGGAAATTAATAGGCTGATGCCCATCGCAAACTCGTTCGGAGCAACTCGAAGCTTCTTGCTGTTTGCAGTTACTTCAATCTCCAGTGAAACCAAGACATTTATTGCATTCGCAGGTAGTTTCCCTGAGTTCATTTTGTTTCGCAAATATCTTGCGTCTTTGAGATCATTCTTCGCCTTTAGTAGGGGGATCGCCCATTGCTTTGCTTGCAGATGCTATGGAGTATCTTTCTTGCCATTCTAATCTGTCCCCCAGGGGCACCAGAAGTTCGTGGATGGCAAGTAAGCTAGTTCTCCCCGTCCCCTGAGGGTACAGGAATGGTGTTGTATTGTGCTGACTACGCTTCCGATGAAGGGATGTACCCCCTACGGGAAGGGCTGGTGCCTGGGCCGAAGATGGCCATTTCGTAACCAACCACAGAACCGCAAGATTTATTATCGTGGACACCCGGTCGCATATTTACAAACCCTACCCTGATAGAACTGAGGCAGGAAATCGGTCAATATGATTGGCTCGCTTCGCCGAGAGCTGATGACGTCGTTCTTTGCTCTCGTGCGTGTACTTTTCATTAGTATAATTTCTTACAGTGTGGGATGTTTTATGATATTTTAAAAAATAATTTCATTTTTAAAAATATTACAACACACGGAAGAATGTTTTCTGTGCTCAACTGTGGGAAAACGGAGAAGAAAAGTAGGACTACTCTTGTTTTGTTATGATTGCCGTACGCTACGTGCGAGAGCTGAAAACGACGTCACTGCCCCTCGTAGCCAATGATATTGGCTGATTTCATGCCTCAGTTCTATCAGGGTAGGGTTTGTAAATATGCCACCCGGTCATTCAGTTCAGCCCAGGACCAGGGATTTCTCTGGCCTTGGTGCAGCCGGTCCCTACGGCAGGCCGGGGTGATTCATTTATGGTTCTCTTTCTAATCGTGCTCGTTCCAGATACTAAAATCAGTCGACATGCGCACCACTTCATTCCCCCTTTAGAAGAAAATAACATTGGGGGTGACCACGTCAGTCCAGCGCAAGAGGTTAATGATTAGAAACGATAAATAAAAAATCTTAATTGTAATGATTTAAGATTCTTAATTTTAATTAGATGTTAAAAAAATCACATGAAAACTGTTGAAGAATAGCACGATTAATCCCAAGATGAAATGGAAGTAGCGATGCAACTAGGAACCACCTCTCGTTTTGTGGATTTCCGGTTCAATATAGCAGACTGCCCATAAGTTATGTGTACTTATGCAGAACTGGACCCTATCCAATCCGTTTCAAAACAGGCCACTTATGCAATGATTATTTTAGAAAGGCCCTCAACAAACTATTTATAAAGACCCTGATTAATTTTGCACGTTAATCTCTGTGCTAGTTTTGGAACTCATTATGCTCTTTCATCAGCATTATAAAGCTTATGACAACGTGTGGGTAGATAGCATTTTGCAGTATTGTTCACCACGTGAATGTGACGTCACATGAATTGACTCCGTTCAAATAATTCCCACGTTTTCTAGAAGGAAAAAAACTGTCAATAATGGGGCAATCTTTGAAATGTTATTCTGTACTGTATGCTATTAAATCTTTGCAATGTTATTCTGTAATGTAAGCTATTAAATCTTTGCAATGTTATTCTGTACTGTATGCTATTAAATCTTTGCAATGTTATTCTGTACTGTAAGCTATTAAATCTTTGCAATGTTATTCTGTACTGTAAGCTATTAAATCTTTGCAATGTTATTCTGTACTGTATGCTATTCTGTACTGCAACGTGCTTAAAAATTTACATATAAGAAAATTTGACCTTTTCTTTTCGATTTAGGTCTTTACTTCAACCTTCTCGTGATAGAAAATCTTTATGAAGAAAATCGCAGTTTGGCCTGGTCACTTAGTCAAGACAGAAATCACAACTTCCACTATAAATTTTATTTTGTCATCGTTGATACATGTGGTACAAAGAATTGATCTCTCAAGCGTTCCAAAAAATGGATTCTTTGGATTGCATGTTCTCTTGCAGATAGATGGCAGTAGTTCAGCGTTGATTTGTTGGATTAGCAATGTTATGCGATCCCTCAAGGTGGCTGAATTACCAACGCTCCCTTTGTGATCGACCCTTTTCAAATGACCCCACTACCAAAAATTGCAGGGAATGATATCCAGGGAACTCGGTCGCCACCTACAAGTAAATGCTTGCCTAATTATCCATTCGTCTGTAAATAATGCTGTAGAACTTGCTGAGCTCATAATCCAAGGCAAAGAGGTGCTCAATATTATATGAAAATGGTAGATTGCAGGCACCTATGCTTCATTATAAACCCATTGAACAACATGCATCCAAGATGCCAAAATAAAATTGATAGTGGAAAGTGGGATTTCTGTAATTCTTTCTTCTAATTGATTTTTCAAACTATGTGTACAGCGCCATATCATAATTGGTGGCAAAAATCGGAACTAATTTTATTTTTATTTACTTATTCATTTGTTTATTTATTTGTCAAAAAAAATTTTGTCACTACAAACTTTATTATGTCATCGTTGATACATATGATTCAATGAGCTGATCTCTGAAATGTTCCAAAAAAGGCAACCTTTGTATTGCATGTTCTCTCGCAGATCGCAGTCATTCAACGTTGATTTGACAGCGTTGACTCACTCCCTGAGAATTTTGGCTTTGGATCATCTGAAAAGAGTGGATTACAGACGGGAAAGTTGATAATCCATCCACCATGAAGGACAGCTTATTTGGTTATATTAACGTCCCGTTTTAAAGCGACACGAGGGCTATTTTGGCATGAACCTCGTAATTCTGATCCGCGGTGAGATGACGACTACTCTATCTATGACATTATAGTCAAATATATTGTCCCAGGAGCAGAATTATATCCAGCGTTCTGCAACATGACCTCAAACAGTTGGAAACGTTCTGCAGGCAGTTTGCCCAAATTTGGCGGACCACAGTAAAATGTAAAATAGATGTAAAAATACTAATTAACCAGTAGAATCTTTATTACTCATTAATGACAATACATTGTATTAAAATTAATTATTTAAAACCAAGGCATACATTCAGAATTTGCAATTCTGTCAATGATTTTTGAAGTCGGCTTTCAACGTGCCTGTTTCGGATCTTCATCTCCAGTGAAGTCAGCTCCGATGAAGGAGTAGCTTTCTCGTAAGCCACGCGATGAAGGAGAGTTATTTTTGCCATTGCTCCAATCTCTGGAGGCTGCGTTGCGCGAAACGTGAAGAGAGATGGCATGGCATAAAGAGCGCCTTACTTTGATTGTTCTGCAGAACATATCATGTTTTTTTTTTGTATGTGCGCGTGCTTTTTTTTTTAAGGATGAAATATTCTGCTAAAACCGCGTTTGTTCTGCGATGTACGTCGCACTTTTAAGCACTTTCTGCTTCCGGGTATATTGTATATGCCTATACTATATATATATATATAATATATACTATAGTCACATATATAGTATATACTGTATATGCATATATAGTATATGCCACCAATTATGATATGGCGCTGTACACGTAGTTTGCTAAATCAATTAGCAGAAAGAATTACAGAAATCCCACTTTCCACTATCAATTTTATTTTGGCATCTTCGATGCATGTTGTTCAATGGGTTTATAATGAAGCATAGGTGTCTGCAATCTACCATTTTCATGTAATATTGAGCACCTCTTCGCCTTGGATTATGAGCTCAGCAATTTCTACCGCAATATTTACAGACGAATGGATAATTAGGCACGCATGTACTTGTAGGTGGCCACAGAGTTCCCTGGATATCATTCCCTGCCATTTTTGGTACTGGGGTCATCTGAAAAGGGTCGATCACAAAGGGAGCGTTGATAATCCAGCCACCTTTAAGGATCGCACAACGCTGCAAATTCAACAAATCAACGCTGAACTACTGGGATCTGCAAGAGAACATACAATCCAAAGAATCCATCTTCTGGAACACTCGAGAAATCCATTCATTGTAGCACATGTATTAACGATAACAAAATAAATAATAACGCGATATAAAATATGCTATAAATATATCACATTATAGTAGATATAAATAAGATATAGACGCGGTCAGATACGATGACTAGCAGTCATAGGTATCGGGAGTTCAGCGTGGCGTTAGGTCAGATGACGAGGGCGATACCTGAGCTGGCCCCCCTCCCCCCCCCCCCAGATTCACAAACAAAAATCTCAGGGAGTGAGATCCAGAGTGGCCACATGCAAGGAAATATTTGCCTAATTAAACGTTCCTCCTGTAAAATGTGGCTGTAGAACTTGCTGAGCTCATAATCAAAGACGAGGAGTTGCTCCATTTCACATAAATACGGTAGACTGAAGACACCTGTGCTTCGCTATTCTGTGCAAAATCATTGAACAGCATGCATCAAAGATGCCAAAATAAGATTTGTAGTGGAAATAGGGATATCTATAATTCTTTCGGCTAAATGATTTGGACAAGTAAGCTTACAGCATCATATTGCGGTTGGTGGCAAAAATAGGAACTACTTTTATTTTTTACTTACTTATTTATTTTTTGCCAAAAGATATTTTTGTCACTACAAATTTTATTTTGTCATCTCTGATACATATGGTTCAATGAGTTGACTCTCAAATATTTTTTTGCGTGTGTTTATGTCAAATTGAATTCCCATGATCGGAATAGTATGTGGTCCAAATTTGGTTATACTTAGCTGAAAATGGTCCTTTATAGCTTTTTAGTTTGGCGTGTTTGGTTTATGAGATTCCCAGTAAAGACATAGAGAACATCGTCTCGGGAATTAGTGTCGTTATAGTATCGGTGGCAAAAATCCTGTTATATTTTACAACATCTACACGATTCTTTATTTCAATTTCACTCAGAATGCACCGAGATTGATTATCGTTCATTTCAACAACAATTTCTGTAACCTGCCATGCTTTATAATCCTTTTATGTCTTCAAAAAGTGTCAGGTCTGTATAGAGCCAACAAAGCACAGAATAGGTTTGTCCTTGCAGTGATAATGCCATGTGACGTCGATAAGGCAGTGTACCAGGTGACAATGCTGTATTAATATCAGGAGTAATTTGATTCATTAGACGAGTGAGAATTACGTAATCGCCGACAGTCATCATTGTGTCACTAAATCCCTACAAATTTTGACACACTACTGTCACATGGCACAAACTGCCTTACTAAGAGTACAGGTCACTATCTGCAATCACAACATTGTTGCGGTTTCGTGGCAAGAATAATCCCGATACTTTTTGATGGGCCATGTTATATTTGCTATGCATGTTATTACCATTACTACATTTAATCTCTGAAGCTTACTTCTAAGCTAAGCTTTTTAAGGCGAAGAAGGTTAGACAGAATGTGATCTGTCGTTCCTTAAAGTTATTTATTTATTTTTTCATTTGTAGACTGGCATAAAACCTTTCTTCTTCGTTTCATTTTATTATTACACCTGCTTGATATTGACGTCCACGTCATTTCATTCATGTGTGAAGTAATTTTTATTGGTTTGTTTTTTAGTGATTATATTAGACAAATGCATGCTGGATAAATGCAAAAATAATTTCAAAACTTTTTTAGATACAAAGAGTTTTGGAAGTAAAGTACACTTTATTATACAACCGTTTCTCGATATTGCAAGTGTGTGTGAATGATTGTGTTATTTATTTGTGACAAAAAGAACACAGACCCATTTAGACAAGTTAATTAAATATTTAACAGCAATACATTCAATTCTTGGTCTATTTTTCACATCATTCATTAACAATACAATATTTGATTGCTTTATTGAGTGTCAAAATAATTTCTTTCCGGCATGCAAGATGAAAGGCAAATATTTCAGGATGTCTGAGCAGAAATGGTAGGACTTGGTGAATAGAGGCGTGACCGAAAGAGCTTGAGATTCCATCAATGACGAAGAATCAGGTATGTCGCAAATGCTTTCCTGCTCGCGCGTGCTTTTAAATAAAAGTTTAGCAGAAACCTTTAATGATATTAATTAACGAAGGCAACGATGAAACAATCACTTGGTGAAACTTCTTTTCGGATGAAATCATTTGAAAGCACGTAATTTGTGGAGATACCAAATATTTCCAGATTATGAAGTTAAACATCATCAGACAATTGATACTGCCAAAGAAAATCACATTTAAATGCTGTGTAGATGCTTTTAACGTTGTAAAGACATACACATCGTGACTTCGAACATGGCGTATTCTATAAAAATGTTTATGAGTAAATGATTAGACCTTACTATCGCATAAATATACCATCTTTTTCAGACATCCTATATTTTGAAAACATGAAATGTGTGAAAATCAGAAATTCATTCATCAGATTACAGTTACAGCAATAGAATATATATCTGCATGCACTGAAGATGAGCACTGACATATAAGAGTAATTGATCGTCTTCAGACCAAACTTCACAATAACCCTGTTTCTATAATTCGGTAAGATCATGATATCCTAGACTTAGTGATACCTAAAAATGTGTCTTATAAAACATCCAGACGCTACAATTGCAAACCATCGCATAAATTGTGAAAATTCTTTAAATGATTAAACGCTTAAAGAAGTGAAAGAGGTGAAGCTTCACAAAGTGTGAATCTTCAGAAGCACGCAGCCAATTTCGAAAAGGCTTCACAGACAAAAAGTAACGGCAAGGGGTCCTTCACAAATATCCGCAAAGGAGGCGACTCTTAAACGTTTATCACAGATTATCTTCTACCGGCTACTTTAAAAGCATAAAAGGGCAAAGTTCTCAATCAGTTCAACTGAAGATTCAGATGGAAAAGGGCAATCCTTGATGCGCAAGACACAAGTCGTCGCTGAACAGCAAATTCAGTTGCACAGCAGCACTCACTACCTGTTCAGATTGCTGTAACAGGATCTGCTGTCGGAGTGAGGTGAGGAATAGGTTTGGGGGTACGAATTGTTCAGACAGTCAGGATAGTTGGGGGAGGGCATGTTCTGTTGCACACAAGAAGAAGAGGGCTTCGGTTGCGTGGTTGGCAAGGCACTGCAAGATGCTGCCGGAGAAACACTTGCCGAAGCTGGCAGACTTGCTCCATTGGATGGTGGCGAGGCACTGTGCAAGTGGCTTGTTGAAGGTGCCTGGGCAGATGGATTGGAGTCGGATTGTTGTTGATTCGTGTCACAATTCGGTTTCTTTTGCGTTTCTCCTCCATCTGAAAATGATAAAATTGTTAGGGGAAAAGCATCACTCCCTTGGAATATCAAACTTCCCAATTAATTTTTCCTGCGGGACGTACAAATGCTATAGAAGTAAATTTATAACTCTCTGTGTCGCTCGTACATATGTTACAATACTATGCAATTAAGATTTTACTCCTTTAGTGGCGATAATATGTTATGTCTTTGTCCTTCTGTATCTACCATGTGTGATGGATAAATTGTATAATTCCAATGAAAGAATGCAATAATAGGAGATCTTACAAGCAATATAAAGGGACTATCGATTTTATCTTCTTACGACTTGAAAAGGGGAATGCACCAGCTTTTTACTCCTAAAATCCCCGCCTTAAAAGGAGCTTTTAATCTCTACTTAATTTCAAACGTAATATCTGATTTATTCTGTAATTCGATCAAATCTTAATTTTTTGTCCAGTTCTAAGTTTTAAAGCTAATTGATTCAATAACAGTTTTCCAGGTGTCGCAACAGCGCGTCTTCTGGAGATAAAAAAGGTGAATTAAATAAAGTAAAAACTAATTTTTGTCTGCATTATAATTAGAGAGGTAACTGGAGAATAAAATTTTAAACTTCTCCGAAATGAAACAGGAACATTGCCGTCTGAAAGTCATAAATTGTAAATAAACAAAAATAGTGAAGAAATTTTCGTATATCTTTTTATAATTCTCTTTATATAATTGAAGCTTGGAAAAATACAAGAAGAGTTTTTTCTTTGCATAATGACTTCCCGTGGTGCTAAACAAGGCACAAACTAATATTTAATTTTTTTCTCTGTTTTCTATACAACTTAGATATATCCATGATTTCTTTTTCTTTCGCAATAGAAGATTCTTTATTTTAAATCTTAGATGTTGTTAAATTATGTTTGCCTTTAATTTATAAGATTTGCTTCGCAGAAGTTATTTCAATTAATTAAGATTTACTTTTCTGGTGCAGAATCTTACTTTAAAATAACCAAAGGGTTATAGATGAGAATCATTAAGAATTCGATTTCCATGGGTTTACTTCCGGCTTACAGTATCAAACCTTTGAATCAAGAAAAACCTACCGTAAATACAAACAACTGAGCGGATAATAAAATACCGCATTTGGTTGACAAAGGGGATATGTATTTATAATTGAAGAAATTCTTACTCTTTGAATAAATTGGGAGACCCACTTTGCTTTTTTAATTCTTTAATAAATTCACCGGATGCTGACCTCACACAGGATTGGTCTGTAACATTAATCTCTCCCCCTGAATTAAAGTTGTCCATGATCACCCGCGGATAGACTTAACACTCTGAATCATGATCAAATGATGAAGGTCAAACTCCCGTTCCAGAATAACCTATGCAGATTTATCGTGTATCATCCGCACACTCCTTTTTTGAGGGGTCGGTAAACTTTTGAAAAGGAAGAATCGAGCTTGTCTCTCAGAACATTAATAAAACTTAACTACGAACCGAGGGTTGTTTTGATCCCACTCACCGGAGGATGCAGCCTGATCTGATTTACCCGATGCTGCTTTGTTAGAATTCTTTGGTTTGCGTTTCCTTGTCTGAATTCCGGCTTTGCGCATCGCAAGAGGACGATTCATCTGAAAAAAAAAAACACAGTAAAATTATCAGTCAGATTAGCTGTAAGACATATGGGTAAATAATATTTCCTAATTTTGAGAAATAAATGATATGAACAATATATTATGATCACACATATAGGCATTATACAGACGATTATCTAGAATAATATATAAATCATAGAGATGTGATTTCAATCTTTAGATGAAAACACTTGTACCCAAAAAGTGTATACACACTTTGAAAAATTATTGCGTAGGCATGTATCGAAGTTTTATAACTCAAACTAATTAATACAAATTTGGACTCTTCAGTGTGGCATTGCTGGCGTCCAAGTGATAATGTAATCAATAGGAAGAATTGCAAAGTTGGGAAGTGTACAGTTTGTATTTCGGCCGCTAGCGACTCGTTTATAGTAGCTAGTCTAGGGATGGGGAAAACCTTCCTGCTTTAGCCGAAAACCGTTTTTTTTTTTGTTTCAGTTAACCGGTTGTTTTCGGTTATTTTTTGTCCCGGGTATAACCGACTATTTTTTTTAAATCCAATAACCGAGTAAAAAAACCGGATAGGAAGATAGTCTCGATTTTAGGTTCGATTAGACTGAAATTTACCAGGCTATGGAGCTTTGAATTTCATCATCTTAGGCCAATCAACGATAACCACTTCCTCGAGGCGTCTGTTGGTTGGCAGATTACTGAAAAAGTCTTTATGAACAGATGAATATTGGCCAACGGATTGATTTTCTGTGAAAAAAATATTAATAAAAAAAATTGTCCATAACACACGGCGTTTCTTTTTTAAAAATAACACACCGAAAACCGGTTATTTCCCCGCCAGGTTAAACCGGAGGTGAAAAATACAAGAATAACCGAAAACTGTTATTTTTGCAAACAACCGCCAACCCTAAGCTAGTTTTGAGCTGTGTATTTTAAGTTTCGGTGTCCCCACCAATAGCAATGCATTGGTGTTAGAACTGGTAAGCCTAGAGGGAGAACAACACTTCCTCTTCGTCAAACCCTGTTTACCAGAATTTCACCAAGATACACCCTCGTCACATACATTTGTTTCAAATATTAATTATTTTATATAAAAATTTAGGAAATTAGTCATTTAAATACTGATTATTCCCAATTTGTACAGATTTTTGGAACACCTTGTATTTAAACATGAGATTTATATTTGCTGACTTTCATTTCAAAAATAATCTCTAACACAGCATCAATTGCTGATTAATGATTTCTCCTTATTTCTTCTTTCTTTCTGTTTTATAACGAAGGTTCTTTTCTTTTCTATTTATTTATTTATTTTTGTAAATGAAACATTTTCAGCTAATTAATACAGTATAATTTAAAAGTAGAAAAATTCACACCAGAGAGAAATACCAATTATTCTTTCGCATATTTTCAATCAGGCATTCCAAATTCTGTTGGAGTGTATAGCTTTAATCATTTAAATCGAAAGCGCAATTCCAACCAATAATGTTAAAGAATTATTATCTTTGAAACATCCAAACACTTAAATCTATTTTTCTGAAAGAATAAATATATTTTTCAACCTTTCGTACGAAGCATCGTGAGATAACAAAAAATAATATACATACGTTGTGTAATTTGTAATAAAGACCACAAGCATTACAAACGGGTTCCCCGTGGTTGTTTCTCCTCCATAGAGTGGTGGTCGTAGTGCCACAGTTTGAACAAGAAAGTCCCATGCGCCGGGTCACAGGCTGAAAATGCACATGAATCATGAATAATGCACGAATTAATATCGCTTAAGTTAAATAGAAGATAAACTTTTTATTTTACTGATCGTTCGGTAGCAGATTCAAAGATGATATATATGAATTAATGAAAAAATTAAATACAAAATTATCTTTCTTTGAGGTTTTAAATTTTTCATACTGAAGGAATTACAACGTGGATTGGAAGATCCCTAATTATCTTTTGATGATTATTTGTTGAACTATTTGAAACTACGACTAGTTTGTGATGATATATTATAAATACTCTTTCTCTCTTTTAGAAAACAAATAACATCAACCATAAATTTCTAAATGAAACTCAATTCTGCAGAAACCATTAACTTATCACAATCTCAGTAAAATGAGATTAGCTCTAACATATTTCAAGTTTTTATATGTCAAAAAGAATTTTGGGTGACGTTGTTAAGTTGATTATCAAAATTTAGTATATAGGGGAGATAAATTTTTAAAAAACCTGAATAAGGCGAAATACACTGCAGTCTTCAAAATAATCGATAAGTGTCAGCAAGTTATGCATATACCGATAAATATCAATCCTTTCATTTCACATTTCTTGATTAAATTACAACTTAGACTAAAGTAGTTAAAAGTACAATTGGTGAAAGTAGGAATCCCGTTTATTTATAGGGATTCCATTTATTTAAAGCTTTAGTTAAAAGAGATTCTCTCTCATATTCCGATCACTAACATTTTGATTGCTGTCCTTGCATTTTTGTTAGTACCATCCATCCAAGACAGTCTGATATATTCAGTATTATGCATACAACAATGTAACTCCGATAAATTGGCACACCAGTTTGGTTTATGAATGTCTTAAAAAATAATGGGTCGTTGCTCAGGATCAGAAGGTGCTGTGAAATTTGAAATCAAATTACGGATTGTGGGGGCCGACTTTGGGGATGTCATGGCTGGTTGGTTGGTTCTCGTTTATTGGTCGTTCTTTACTGTTTTTTGTATATATATTTTTTCTGTGGTGCTCCAGGTTCCACTTGATGTTATTAATTTCTGTTATAACTCAATTTTAACAAAATCCTTTCTTTTCGACGTGGAAGACTGAATGATGCGGCCAATTACTAATATGCTCTGTATTTTTATATTATAAATTTGTTTTGTATATATTGTTTATTTTATAGAACCTTGTATTTTAATGTTTTCCACGTCGTGCCTTGGTTTTTATTTTATTTCATTTTTTGTATCTTTGGCGCTTTATTTGGTGTTGTAATTTGTTTTTGTCTACTTTTGTATCGCTTCCATTTTGTGTGTGCTGGATTTCTTCTGTTTTTTTTCCTCAATTATATTGTGCCGGTTTTTTCTGTTTAAATTAGAAGTGTGAAATCTTTTTTCTTATATTAGTTATCTGTAACTTCTACCATTTACTATGCGTGTATTTTATTTTATTTTTATTTAATTTTTGTGGGCATTCACATTTTTATTAATTCATCTTTTGTTCTTTTAACTGGCAAGGTTTTACTTTTTAAATTTTCCTTCAATATTTGATGTAAATTTTGTCCACACTTTCACCACGCCTGTTTGCCTGCTGGAGTGTTCTCCTCCCGAAGAACCAACCCGCACTCTGAAACCTTAAGGCCTGCTCTCCTAGGTATTGAATGAATGAAAGAACCCTAGGTTGTGAATCCATGGTTACGGAAGGGTTTTTTCAACTCCTTTTCATCCGTGAACTTTTTTCACTCTACAATCTTTTCTCGACCCAACTTTTCTCGAAAAAACCTTTTCGAGGACTCAAATATTGAGGTTTCTCATATTAATACGTATGAGAACAAAATAAGTAAATGCAGCATTAAGAAAATGTAAATGAAAAAAATCAGCTTAACCCAGTTTGAAAAATTATAATAAATGTCTTAATCAAAATAGTTTTCCTAATAATATTTCATTCACTACACTGCTAAAAAAATTCCTGAATATTTTGGAGATAAATACGTATTCCAGTCATCTTTCTCGAGTGAAATTAGAATGGATGCTTCTATGTACTTTTAAAGACGTATGACTCTTAAAATATTCGGCTTACAAAATTATGTTATACAGTTTATTGCACAAAAAACTGCCTCAAGCACTTGCGGAGATTTCAAAAGTTTAAATATTTGGAAGTTAGCACTGAAACCAATTCTCTTTCTTGGAGTTAAATTAATATATAAATAGGACGTGTGGTTTTACTCAATACTCAATCAACTGAAATGACTAAACATTAGCTTCGCACGGAATTGACAAGGTGATCCCGAAAATTCTGAGGCAATCTTTATCATTACTTCACAATAGTGGTTCTCGAATTGCTTCTGAACCATTAAAGATTCTATCGCCTGGTTTAAAGGACACTCGGGTGTACCAAGGAACGAGGTTGCTGACCAGTTAACTAGATAGGCGAATCATGGTAATTCTATTAATATTAATATCACTGTCCCTAAATCTTGTCTAATGAAAAATCTAAAAATGTTTTTCCTCGAAAGTTGCTTGACAGATGGAACCTTTCGGAAACGGGTCGCCGAACTTCCCTATTCGTACCCCAACTTAATATTAAACTTAATTCAATTCGAAAATTAATCAATTCATCACAGGGCCCATTGTGAGCTATCTCTACAGGTTAGGCTTATGTTCGCGGAAACAATGGTACTCCCGACCACTACGCAACAGACTGCCCTGCGACAAAAATCTTCCATTTTCACCAAGTTCAGTATAGGAAACCTATCCACCTGTAGCGATAATATTGTTCGAAACAAAAGATCCCTGTTACGAATTATGAACATTTTAACGATTCTTGATGAAATAAGGCTCGATATGATCATTGACTAAGGGATTCTTTAATCGCGTCCATTAGCCATTAAAACAGTCACTGTGAAAAACTTCAAGATACTGTATAAAATGAATACAAATATTAAAAAAAGGGGAATAAAAAGGTGGAAGGGTAAAAAATAATAGTAGACAACGACAAGGAGTAAGAATCTGGTGAATGACTTCATCAGAGGCCAGACATTCATGCAGATTCAAAAGTGGAATAGGTTTTCTGTAGAGGAAAAAGACTTTACGGTCTGAATTTAACATCCTCTTTTGGCCTGAACCTATACCGGAATGTATTGGAAAGAAAAACATTTACCCACAAAGAAGAAATTGATTCCTTTTTTTTTAATATTTGTATTTATTTTATACTCAGCAGTTTTTTCCTGGATGATGCTGCACTTGCGCACACCAATTAAATTGCTTCTATCATTCTTTGTCTTTTTAAATATTCTTACCTTTTTGTCTCTTTAGATATTCAATTCAAGATACTGTGCGAGTTAATTTTTTTTACTTTTTTCCCTTTCGATCTGTGATTCATATTTACGCCGATGGGGCGTTATTTAACAGTGAATTATTATAATAATAATAGTTCTCGAATTGTCTGAGAAGGCATTGATTGAGCAGCAATTCGCCTCCCTGCAGTGTCTAACATGCTCTATTGGATTCCGGTTGGGCATTCTGGTCAGCTCGATACCCTGCTGCAAAAGCTCTGTAAAGGTTATATCAGACGGACAGCGTTGGGTGGACACTTTCGGTCAACCAAAGGGCGATGCCACTCGCCAAAAGTTTGTAGCACGTGACACATTGAGAGAAACGGGTTTCGGTCATCATGGAAGGAGAACTATGTCACCGTCAAAGTCACAACCCGATTGGTTTGAATTTCCTCTGCTGACAGTTTTCCGTCACTAACGTATACATTTTTAAGCTGCTTGAATACAGTCCACGATTACTGGCATCTTGTCTGATCGGTGACGTCATAAGAAACTTTTGGCGAGTGGCATCGCCCTATGATCGACGAGAAGTGTCCACGCGACGCTGCCCGTCTGATATAGCCTTAACATCGATCGTTGCCGTCCATTGAAAGGAGCGTATCGCCGATAGCTCCTTCGTACAGCAAAATAAAAGATTCAAGAATCTCGTCCATGTACCTTCTATTGGTCAAAAATGGCCATTTTGGATGCTGTTGGTCCACCTGCACTTACTCCTGGCCAAACTATCGGCCTATAGCTTCGTTGTGGAGATTTGAAATATCATATTCCCGCAAAAATTGAGATTATTTCTCATAGCACAATCTCTTCGTGTGAAGATTCGACAGTTATCTGAAGCCAAACTCGTCTGTGCAGAGGAAATGATATTACCTTATGTTACCCCAACTGCTGCTAATTGCTCCTTCTTTTCCTGGATGCCTCACGTTTAAGGGAACGTAGAATAAATATCTACGTGCATATAAACCGTACAGACAGTGTTGACACCCCAAAAAAGGACTCTTTGCATATATGTGGCTTTCCTTGTTATGTTTCAAAGGCCTGTTATGGACAAATTACAGCCTTCGGCTAGCGTTGTTGCACTTGACCTAACATCTCCAGTAGTTCGGAATCGGCTCCTAAGTCAACGAATTTAAGAAATTCGAAAGAAAATTGCCATTTATATTTGTGATGCACCCCTTGTCAGTTGATAATTTGTTCATACGGCTGTTATTTTGTTTAATCTTGACGCTGAGATATTACTCAAAATCGTCCTGCTAAAAGTTTGCAATAAATCATTTTTCAGAATGGAAAGAGCATAACATGGAATTTACAGTCTACCCACTGTTTTCTAGAATTCTGAAAATTACTTAGTTTGACGTCACTGGTGCTGTTTTGCATAAAGAATCTTTTAGTTCCAATGTTTTAGAATCACAATAGATGAATTATGTATATTTAATTAAAATTTTTCTCTTTAGATGAACATTGATGCGAAAACAGGGTGATGGTTTAATTTTTTGAGGGGTGTAATATTGGATAACACGAACATTATTTTTCGCGTAAACGTTTTCTGTAGTATCCCATTTGAAGACGGGGATACCATTTTAAAAAGTCTTTGTCTCACCCAAAACTTTTAAAAATTTTTGCTATCCATAACGCCATAAACTTTTGACAAAACCATGCATGTTCATAAAAATATAAGTACATTTCTTAATCCCAAATATTCATATAAGCAGGAAAATAAATAAACCAATGAAGCATTATTCAATAAAAAAATAGTTAATTGCGTATATTACTGAAGGAAATGTATTGAAATGGCTTGAGCCATTATGGCGTTATTGATTTTTTGTTACTATTATTAAAGAGTTTTAAAAGAAGCACAAGCTTTCCACGTTTTCAAGATCTGGATATTCAGGTGCTTGACCCTACGTGGGATCGGGACCCATAGTTTAAATAGATGAGCTATCATAACTTTTTTTAGGGTTGTCAGTTCAAGGAAGTATTTATTCCTTCCTTTTTGCTTTTCCCCCTCTTGCAGCTCATCGTTAGGCGTTAAGTTGCGTTGAGTTGTCAAACAGTACGAACTTGACCACAGTGCGCAATTTATCCAAGTTCTAAAAAGCAGCGCCTATGATTATGCGTGGTTCAAGTATTAATATGTGTAGTATACCGACCTGCTCGAATTACCCTACCTGAATACCCCTATTCAGAACTTTACAGAATTAAGTATCTCTACAACATGGACAGTAGGAAGAATCTATAGGCCATAAGACACCCATTCTCGGTAGTATGCATTTCAGGATTTGGGGATACGTATGAAGAAAAACGTCCGAAAAATGAGCAGTAAAGAAAGATCTGGTTTAAGCATAATCAATCGTAGTCGCATATTTATTAAATCGCGGTCGTGAGTGAAAAGAAGTGGCACGTGCGTGCAGTAAATATTACCATGTGTCAGAAGCTTAAAAATATCATTAAATTTATTTTCTTTATTTAAAAATCTTTTATTTATTTCCTGGTGTGATACATTTTTTTGTCCGCTTGCATTATTGATAACAACAAATTCTTTTAATATTTACAGAGCTCAATTATCAACTAACCTATCAATTGAATTAAAATTTGATTCCATGGGAGGATTGCCACTTAGTAGTGACTATGAGAAAAAAATTATTTTAAGATTTTCATAATATTTATAATAATGAATCGTAAATTAATGGGGAAAATCAGAAAAATCGTGAAAATAAAAAAATAAATATATATTTTTGGAACACTAATAAACGAAAGCTTTTTTTTAATAGGATTATTTACCTAATTCATTTCCTCATTCTGAAATACATACCTCTGGGATATGGCGTCCTAACCACAGTGTTTTGAATATAGACACTTTTATTCCAATCGCACTGTATATTTTACGAAACAAACTATTCATAGAACCTGGAAAGTCAGAGTGACCGAACGTGAAGGGAATTTTCTAGTAAGCAAACCCATTTCAAAATAGACAGCGAATGCATAAAATTTTCTTTCTTTTCCATTATGCCACCTGCCTCCGCTGAATATTCAAGGTCACTGCTTATGTGCCTGATTATGGCATCACCTTGCTCACCAGGAGAATCGAGAGCAGCTGGAGAAGTTGAAGTCACCTTTTTCAGGAAAAATGTTTGAGTTGACGTCTAAATTCAAAACTATTATTAGACTGGTGTTTGTTTTGACATAAAAATTGGGTCAAAGTGTGTGGTTATTTTATTTTGATTGCATAAAGCCAGATTTTTGTAATAATATTAATGCGTATATGAAACCAAACTTGGAAAAAGACAGCAGCTGAAATTAAATTTAGAAACAAGTTACGTTGAGATGATTGGCTCATAGAAAACCGCTTGTGGATACAACCACGTTGATTCCCTGATCTTGTCCGACATTTACAAGAAATGAATTCAAATTTCATTTTTCATGAATGTGAAACCTTATTTTTCTTTGTCAAGAGAACAGCGATTCTCAATCTGTGGGGTTCGCCTACCTGGGAGGGGGGGGGGCGTTATAACACTAAATGGGGGCGCGAGCATATCGAAAAGAAAAGTCTATTAAAAATTGATTAGTTTATTGAACGGAAAGTAAAACAAAATACTCTCTGACATACTGCACAATGTATATAATAATTAACTTATCAATACTAAATTAAAAACAAGTTTAATAATTATTAGTGACTCCCTTGGACATGTCTTGCAGAGCAAAGCTAATTTACTTATTCTTGATAGTTTGTGAGGTTTGTAATTAATGTCGTAGTGTAGCTTTAGAGTTAAAATACCAAAAAGACATTATTATTATATACATTATTATTGCATGAGAGGGGGCGATAAAGAATTATGATTGAAAATTGGGTCTCAAATACTGAAAGGTCGAGAAACACTGAGTTACGGGAAATTATCGTTTGATACAGAAGAAAATTTGTACAGGGCATGATCTTTAACAATATAGGTAATGTAATTCTTAAAAAAACCCAAATAAGTAAAGTTGGACAGGGTATAGCTTGTAGTTGACATGAGAAATAGTATAGTATAAATGAAAATGCATGAAGAGAAATTTTAATAAATTTATATCCAGAATGTTGAAATTTTTGCAGATCCTTAAATTGCATAGATATCAAAGACTATTTGTAGGAAACAAAGTAGCCGACCGAATCGTCGTGTTTCCTGAATTTGAAGGACTCGTTATTTGTGAAAATCAGTGAAAAAAGGCAACGCACCAATCTTCTCTGAGGTTTGGAGAGTGGTCTGTTTACCCCATTCATACGATGGTAGAGGCCGCAAGCATTGCACAGGTAGTGTCCGGTCCCGTCTCTCCTCCACAACGGAGTGGATATCGCACCGCAGTTCACGCACTCGCGGCCTTCATTGAAGGGGTGATAAGTGCTTGCGTCGAAATCTGCAGGGGAAAAAAAATTGATCTACAGAAAGGAAGAGCAAAATTGGTTATTTGCATTGTACTATTTTCGTAACACTTTCAAAACTAATTCACTTAAACTGACATATTTTTTTCAAAGAAATACAAATTTTGCATTTTAAATGAAAGTACATCACATAGGAAAAAAGAAGAAAGGCGCAGTTCGTAGATTTTTCGTTAAAACGTCGGGATAAAACAAGTATTTCGCATTAATGTGTAATTTAATTATCAATCTCTTTTATACAATATTTACACAGAGTAGTATAATGGTTACAGAATAGATAAATCAAAAGCTACCACAGACCCTTGCTACATGCGATAAACTTGCGATTTATCTATTCTGTAACCATTATACTACTCTGTGTAAATATTGTATAAAAGAGATTGATAATTAAATTACATATTAATACGAAATACTTGTTTTATGATTTTATCCCGACGTTTTCACGAACAATCTACGGCGCGGACCCGAACTGCGCCTTTCTTATGTTTTATTTAGAGTAGCTTTTGATGGCGCCATCTGTTGATAGTATATAGAACTACATTTCAAGCATGCGCAGTAAAATATTATTGACTACAAATGCTCATATTTCCCGTAATATTCACATTTTTTAATTTAAATTTTAATATAATGTTTCTTTTACATATTGTCAAGTATTCTGCAAGTTTCGTACAATTCGAAAGAAAACTCTGCATGTTATAATCAAAAAAGATACGGAGCTTGAACTTTTCAATCTAACACCTATTTTTACTTATATTCTGATAAATATCTTTATTGTCTCACTTTGGGTCCTGGTAATACTCTTCAGGCTCTTTAAAATGACACCAGGATGAACCTCCTAGCTAAACGCGTTTCCAAGCTCCACTTGTTTATAACCTTACATAAAACTAATTCATAACAATCACGCGCATGCGCCTACACTGGTACGATGACGCCACATGCAAAACAAATACTATGCGACAAACTCTTACAGATATGATCCATCTGTTGTGGGGTGAACCATTCTTTTCTCATTACTAGTCTCGTAGTTATCAGCGATTCAAATCTGACGGTATTTTGTCACACAAGAAAGTTCGACCGACTAACACTGTAACGAGCGGAAAGATGCTTTCACGTCAAAAATAAAATAAAAAATGAACGTACTGAATAACTTGTTGTAAATAGAATTTTCGTGGTAAGTTTGTTTCGTTTACTATTCCTTGCCATTATGTTTCGAAGTTGCTTTCAAATTAGGTTATTTTCTTACCAGCTGTAAAATATTTTATGAATGGGAAATTTTTTCATTGCTCATTGGAAAATTTTGTGAAAGCATGTTCAAATGAAATTCAGATTAACATAACTTACTTTTATCCAACTAAAACGCTAGCAAATCATGTGCTTAATTTTTTTTTCGTACGAACTTTTAATTTACCAACTAAAATGGCTTCATCCAGCTCTCTGGTATGAAAGAAACAAATCATATAAAAACCTATGTTAACTTGTTATTCCATCATAAGCAGAAATTGCATTTTGCTTTCTTTTTCAACTCACTTTTTAAGTTTTGCCACAAAACATTAAATCGTTAATGCCCAATTTAATTTAAATCATAGAAGTAATTTCAGTATCTTTATTTTAAATTATGATAAAAACATCAAGATTAAGATGACTGAGAAGCAAAATTAAATTCAAAGATTTTTTTATTTATTTAAGAAAATTATCGCAAAAATCGGTATAAAATCATTTTAAAAACTTTTTTATTGATATACATTAAGAGTTTTAAAAAAAATGTAGAGATTAATTTCAAATTCCTTCTAACTCCAAAATAAACCAAAGGAAAAAAAATTCAAAATGGCGGCTCTTGACAAAATCTAACTGGTGGTCTGTGCTTGTTGAAAATTGCTGAGGAGATTGGGAATTCCTATCGACTTGCCAGACAAAGCAAAACAGAAACAATGGAAAGCGTTCATTTTAACCACAGAAGTGAAATGTAACTGTTCTCACATGTGGATTAACGGGTTAACAGGCATTTGAGAGGACGGAACTAAAACTGAAATGTTTGGAAATAATGGAAAGCATAAGAAACGGCAAATTTATTTCAGCTTTAAGTAGATTATTTCTGACCGCAGCGGGTATTGTTGGGAGGCTAGAAAATCACACATTTTTCTGCTTTACCATTCAGAAATTTTTGAATATGCAAGACAATCTTTCACATACAAAAGCAAGTTGAGACATAGTCAAGTAACCACATTTCATAAGCTTCAATCCAAATGCTCTAGTAATTGGGCGAAGGGGCCGTCCATAAATGATGTCGCGCTTGGAAGGGGGTTCGTGAAATTGTGACAGCTTGCGACAAGGGGGGGAGGAGAGGGGGTAACAAGAAATGTGACATCACACATTTTGGTTAAAATAAAAACATTTAAAATCAGCAGATTAAATTTTGAAATTACCAGAATTTGAGGGTATTTTTTTCAATCGGGTCTAAAACAACTTTCATGTGATTTTTTTTCACTTATATTCCTTTCTTTTCGAAAAAGGCATTCAGAGTAGGTTCTGAGAATATGTTAGCAGCAAAAATTATTCACCATTAGAAGAAAACTTCCCCCTGTCACACCCTTGAAATGTCCAACAAAAGATACGTCGCCCCACCTGGGTGAATGGTAGAACTGGTAGTGGCGCAAGCAGGTTGATCTTATTGAGGCGGTTTTTTTTTTAATTCAATCTGTTTAAAAGTATTTGGTGTTCATAATGTAAAGATAGGATTTAAAGCAAAATATATCAAATTCCAAAATACTACTGTTTACAATTGCTCTTTAATATTAATATTTTATTACTATTATATATTAATTGGGTTTTTCGTTGTAAACCTTAATCTTATTTCATACAAAATAAGTACACATATAATCATTATTAATGTTAGGCTCACAAATTTCATTAAAACACATAGTTAAAGTTTAAAAATAAAATTTGAAATATGACCTATAACGTAGTGCTTTGTTTCTGAACTGCAAGTATATGTTTATGCAATATAGCGTGACATGTGACAAGGGAGGGGGAGAGGGTATGGTGAGATGAGACACTTTGTGGCAAAGGGGGGAGGGGGTCAAAAATATTGAAAAAAAGTGTGAGATCATTTATGGACAGCCCCGAAGGTAATCTGCTTCATTCACTAGAATAATCACGAATTCACACAACGAAACGTAATAACATTTAAAAGAATTATGGAGCTGAACAGTCATTAATCCCTAATATAGGATGACTGAGTTCAACATATGATGGAAGAAGGGAAGAAATCTTCAAAATCTAATTTTAAAAAAAAATAAATCTTGCTTATTTTTGAAAATTGTAATATTGATTATTTGCTTATACTTAAATTTTATGAGACAGTATAAGGTATTATTTTACTTATAATTGGAACATTTTTCTTCACAAAAGAATTATCAACCGTGGCGGTCACGTCTAATCCTGGATATTTGGTTACAAAAGCACAAGAGATCACGAGGTCATTCCATTATTCAGCCATTGCATTTAAGGAACCGCCAACTGATTATTATCGCCGCCTTAATTTTTGAAGCAGATAGAATGCCGATACGTTCGCTAGCATTAATATAATGTAATGGAAGCAAATATTTGCCAAAGTTTTGATAACATCAAGAGCAAAGCAGTAGAATCTGAATGGCGCGTGCCTTGGGGAACAATGACTCGAGCTGATTTTTCTGCTCTTTATTCTACACTTAGTGTAATTGAAATCCTACGCTACTTATCTCTAGTATTTGTCTACTTAATCATTTGCTGTTTATGCGTTGCAACAAACCTGCCTTTTAGATTTTATCAAGAAGGCTAACGTGGTTGTTCACTAATGCTACTAATATTTAAAAAAAATCTTGGGATTTCGGATATCTTTGGGCTTTCATAGCAAAGTATCAAAAGGATGCTGAAATCAGTATGTACGTGAGATACACTTCTGATTTCAAATATCTGGCTGTGTGGAATGGATTATTATGGATTTCTTAAGAATTTTTATTTATTTTAAGAAAGTGGCGCTTTTTCCCTTTAGTTATAGAATCTATAATTTCATTTTTTTTTAGTAATCGAACCTTTATTTTGTTGCATATCAATTATCAAGGCACTTATATCAGTTCGTGATATGCTTTCTCAAAGAAAATGGAATCATATTTCTTCTCACTTTCTATACAATATAAATTATTACATTTGTAAATTCAAAATTGCAAGGAAAAATTTAAATATAATGATAGTGGAATAGTAATAGTTGTAGGCGAATTCACTTGTTCTAGTAAATGCAGTACACATTTTTTTATTAAACATTTTAGTGGCATCACTGTCAAAAGCAGATTTGTTTAAACTGAAGATATGTTGCCATCATCGAATGTGGGCAGGAAAAAAATATACTTGCACGCGATAATAAATTGACAAGTTTATATTTTAATATTATATTGTTAAATGAACAAGACTAGTCAACATTTTCTCTAACCTTGTTCATACTTGTCCTTGTTAACCTTTCAATACTTGCTCTCAGATGAAAAAGATAAATGCTCCTATTTTTCCCTTGATTGGTTAAAATCGACTTCTGTATTTGATAAGTTCTTTCGGTGGAAAATGTAGGGCATTTGTGTGATTCTTCTGATTGAAGAGGGGCGTGTTGAAGTGACCTCCCGAACTCAATATAATTATTAATTATTATCATTCTTTGCATTGCTCGACCACGGAAAGATCTCGACGCCCTTTAAAAAGGCCCACAGCTTTAAGATACTCGAAATTCCTTTAATTAAACGCTGATGATCACCTGCCCATAAAATTAATGATCTTCTGCGAAATCATTAGACAGTGTCATCTTCCATTCTTACGCTGTCCAGCTTCGAACGCTGACAACCTTAACACAAATCCTTTACGCCCCGGCCGGGGGGGGGGGGGGGGGGTGGGTGGCCCCGCCCCACTTTTACCTCGAATAACATAATTGCCTAATGAGGCAACCCGGCACTTAATTTTTGGCTAGTTGAACATCAATCGCATACGACTTCGACGCACTGCACTTTCTTCTGTCCGTCTCCCCTATTGCAGGGGGGTCGGACAATTGAGATCAATTACTGTAGCGTGTTTCCGGCGAGTCCATTCATCATCCGTCGAATGAGCCTGATCCCGTTGAAATGGGCGATTCTACACTCAAGTCAGGTGTCCGTTCAACAACATAGTTTATTTTCAGGCCTGGGGCTATGATTTTTGACTTTTTTGTTTTCTTTCCAATTTCTCCCGCTCTCTAACGGAAGCGCTATGGAGAGAGCGCTTTTATGCTTTCGAGTGCCTATTAGCATGAAATGAACTCGGGGAAGTTCATCTTTGGGAGTGGTTTAATTATGAAAAATCATAGGGTTTGCGCACAAGTCGTTTGGATAACGACGTTTTTTCTTCACTTTTATTTTATTTTTCTTTAAATGGAGGCATACATGAAGAATTTTTCGTTGGCAAATTATTTTATGAGAAAAACCTTATAGATTTATTATTCTAAGCCATTGTCTCGTTAGCAGCCATAAAAATCTCAGCATTACCTGGTAGCAGGTAAGAAGACGTCATAGATTAAAACCATAAACATTTAAGTGCACATTTTTTAAAAGATTATTGCTATTTCGTAGTAAGAATTTAACAAATGAATTATTTTTTTTTCGAATGGCTAAGTGGAAATATTCACTTTAGCTGCGATGAGTTAGTAGAAAGTGGAGAAAACATCTTTGCACATGAAATATATTAATTATTTGCTAAGCATTTTTTAAACTGTAAAAACAGATTTATATTAAAAATAGACATAAATATGCTGTTGCTATAACAAATAAACAAAATAAATTAATGTATAGAAATAAAAAAATTCAAAAATGCTATGTTATATTCATCGAAAAATTCATATGTAAAAGATGTATAAAAGCGACATATAGCGAAGGTTGACATATATCATATTTTTTATTTCTTTTCTCGCCTAGAAGTTCAAAATTTTAACTGCCAACTTTGATTTTTTTTAATTGTGTTGACTCTAAAATTTCTCATCTTAGATGGACTGATCGGACGCTCCTCCAGAATGCTAAAGTAAGTAATAAGATTATATATTGCATTCGATCTAAACAGGGATTCTTCTTATTCTTCGGCACATTCTCGCTACTACGAGATTCATGTCATTTTCGCTAAACCTCCCTAAGAGGGAAATAGCTATAACTATTGTGATGCCTAAATGAAATTACTTTTCCAAAGCTACAATTCAAAATTGATGTCCATCTGTTCTTTATTTTATATGTATACACTGACGAGCCAAACAAAACATTATGACCATCCCCACATTTTTCAATGAACTCGTCTGGATGACGTGGAGGACATGTGGTTAAGCGAGAATGGTATTTAACTGCTGCTGGAGAAGGTAAGTAATCATTCCTGCACTTACTTTTGCGAGTGATGGGAAAGGCTGCTGATCTAAGCGAATTTGATAGAGGGCAGATCGTAATGGCCCGAGGATTCGGAACGAGTATCACCGAAACTGCACGACTGGTAGGTTGTTCACGATCTGCCGTTGTTAGTATTCATGCAAAATGGATAAATGACGGTGACACCAGCAGTAGACGCCAAGGTGTTGGTCGTCCACGTGTCATCAAAGAGAAAGGACATCGGAGACTGTCCCGCTTGGTAAAGCAAAATCCGCGGCAGACAGTGGCTCAGCTGACAGCCCAATACAATGCAGGTCCAAGCACAAGTGTTTCGGAACACACAGTTCGGCGGACACTGTTGGATACGGGACTGTGCAGCAGACGTCCCACTCGTGTGTCTCTGTTGACCAAGCGTCATCGTCAACTACGCCTACAGTGGGCCCGGGAACATCGAGACTGGACCATGGATGAGTGGAAGAGAGTTGCCTGATCGGATGAATCCCGATTTCTTATTCACCACGTCGATGGTCGTGTCAGGGTACGCCGTCTGCCAGGCGAACAGTTGCTCCCCTCTTGTACAGCAGGTCATACACAGGCTGGTGGTGGCGGTATTATGCTTTGGGGGACGTTCTCATGGGCGGCTGTTGGACCCGTAGTTGTGGTAGAACAGACCATGAAAGCTGCGAACTATCTGAACATCACTGCGGATCAGTTGCACCCTTACATGGCGTTTGTCTTCCCAACTGGAAATGGAATCTTCCAGTAGGACAACGCCCCATGTCACAAGGCTCGGATTGTGTTGGAGTGGTTCGAGGAACACACTGATGAATTCCACTTAATGTCCTGGTCACCTAACTAGCCGGATCTTAATCCGATGGAGCACATTTGGGATGTCATGGATAGGCAGCTCGGAGCTCAAACACCACCATGTCCGAATATCTCGACTTTGAGTGACCGCTGCTTAGACATATGGTACAACCTGTCTCCAGTCATGTACCAAAAACCTGTGGCATTTATGCCCAGGCGAGTTGCATTTTGGAACGATAATCCAAATTTGCAGAGAAATGTGTCCATACTGTATAACCATGATTTCATGCTCCTTTCATGAAGATAAAAGCGAAAGAGAAACAACCAACGCTTTGCTTGAATATTTGTTTCAAATAGAGAGGGCACTAATTTATGTTTCGAAAAGAGAAGAGGTTCTTTTGATTCGTAATTTCAGAACGGAGTACAGGGTGAACCTACATTACGACAAAAGAGAGTAGTGCATCGGATGTGGTTTAGTTTGGTTGAATTGTATTGACGTGCCGTTTTAAATTGAAGATGACACCTGAGCTGGAATCCCTGTCCAAATTTCAGCACTATACCAACGGGAGGGTGTTATGGCCCTACGTATGAATAGGCATGAAGCGGGCTCCCATGCGGACTTTCAGTGCAATCGGGTTCGAACCTGTGTGACTCCAGACCGCAAGCCGATACGTTACCACTAGACCACGCGACCCGCAGCGGGTATAGATAGATCAACAAAAGACTAACTGGCTGTCATTTCATGTGACGTCGCAATCATATTGTAGACGTCACCGCGCATCATTTAATGCGTGTCTTCTCTGAAATACTACCAATTTTCCAAGATGCACAATAGACCTCAAAATTCAATGGATGCCATGCCAGCATCAACTGATCGCATTTCCGAGCTCAATTTAAAATTAATCTGACGCATATATTCAAACATTTTTCTGCCTTTAAAACTCGAGAGCTGTTCAAAAGTGTTCCTTACCTGGTCTCCTGGAGAGGTGTCCCTGCGACTGCAGACCGGAACCGTTCTCCAGACTGCCCCAGTGGCCATTTTCCATGTAGGAGTGGTACGCGCCGAATCCATTGCTCCTCTGGAAGTAGGAGCCGCTCTCGCGATTCGGTCCGCCGACAGAGCTTGGCAGCGAAGAAGCCTGCAGAAGAACAAAAAAAGAACGATAATCCTCCTTCTTTGATACACTTTACGCACCCGTTAAGACAGAGAAGATGACAAAAAATTAATGAATAGAGATGTTCAAAAGGATCCAAGCGGCGATGCGAGATACGGGATATGATAAAGCACTCAGTGAACACTGGATAGGGTTCAAAATTGGTAGCTTTCATTCGTAATAGGAATCGGATATTTTAAATGAAAATTTCCGAAAGATGGACTTTTTGGGGCACTCGATGAACTCTTCAAAATATCTCTTTTCCTATCAATTGTACCATCAGTCTTTAAGACCGAATTTGAAATAGAAATTAGATTTAAAATATTTCCAAACCAAAAATAATTTCAAATGTATTTTTCTATTCTTAACTACTTCGTCGCTTAATTGTGTGACATAATTTTCTTTTCTTATATTTAAGCAGTTTTATGTTTCAAGATAAATGTTTTAAATAACAGCGATGGAAAATTACTTTTTATGTCTATACTCGTGCCATGACTTAAACGAGCTGATAGACAGGTACGAAATTAACCACATGATAGTTTTGCGATTTTCTTCAACATTAAACTTTCATAAATGCTGCAGTAATGAAAATAATATAATTCAAGTAAAATATAAATGATAGACTGCTGGACTACACAATTATCTTTGAGCAAATATTCAATCCACAGGGGGAGCCAATGGCCCCTGGAAGTTTTTAATTGGACTTCTCTACTTGCTTAGGAAATTGTGCACCTGGAATTCTTTGCAGCCTCCTGTTATTCTTGCCTGCTTGATTTAAAACTTTTTTGATCCCGTGGGACTCGCCCATATCACTAGAAACTACAGATTGTACCAGTTGAAAAAATCAATCCTAAGAACTTCCCCAAACCCAAGGTGTCGCAAAAATGTATACACAATTTGAATTACCATTCCATAAATATTTAATAGCATACATCAAAGTGTCATAACTCATATTAATATGTAAAAATTTAGAATCTTATCAGTCATCGGAAGTTTCATAATTCTGATGAATTAACACAACAATTTTTCATTATTTTGCAATTACATTTTTTTGATTAAAACGATACATGTTCATAATTAATTACTCAATCAAACGTCATAGTAACAGATACTCCGCTATTGACTCTCTTCGTTTGTCAGTGGAGTCATGTGAACTTAGGTATTATATGCTTCAGGTAATTTTTCAGCACGTGGCTTAAGTGGACTTTTCTTGCTTGAGAATACATTGTCTGGAGCTGTGTACTTAAATGCATGGCAAGCGTTTCTATTGCAGTATATACAAATGTAGATTCTTGCCATTTTCGAATTCGACAGATGCACGAGAACTTCTCCAGCCGGGGGAGCGCCTACACTTTTCATCGTTACCCGACTGCCGATTTTTATGGAATTATTTGAAGCAGATTGTTAGAACAAAAACAAAGCATTAAACTCCCTCATACTCACTCGATCTCCCCCAAATTTATTTCTTCCTGGGGAACAAAAAAGAAACAATGGTTATAGCTGAAAACCACAGAGAAAGAGTACCAGAAGTCTCACTCCGGAGTTTAGTTAACTATCGCAGCGCCACCTACGCTGGACCGTCTTTGTGAGAGAACTACAAACCATAACACGACGCCATATTGTATATCGAACGAAAAGCAACCGAAACGCCGCCATGTTGGGTTGCCGGTTTAATTCTTGCTGTTCCTTGTCAAATTTCCCAGGTTATTTATTATAATCGTTTCTCTTTTCGAATTAGGCCCAATACTTTATTTAGAATCGATATTAGTGACTATTCCAGTTTTTTCTACATAGTATGCGACTACTTTCCTATACAAGATTCCTGGAGATGAGAACGGTAAGTTTAAAATGCGTTTCAAGATTCTTATGAGAGGTTATTAAAATAACTTAAAAATTTCCAATGTTCGAATTACTTATTTTCTCTTTTTGTATATAAAGTAATGAAATTTTGTTTTATTTTTGTGAAGTGCAATGTTAAAAAAGTTGCCATTAGTGTCTATGAGAGTGAGACCTCTGTATCTCTTTCTCTGCGCTCAAAACCAACGACACTGAACGATCTCAGAGTACCCAGAAAGACAAGAATTGACTAAATGTCAGTCAATATGTTTAGCGCCGGATGCATTTCCATCGGTCGGTTTTATCACCACTGACTGGACAATAACAATGAAGAATTCGAACACTTCCGATGACTGACAAAATTCTACATCTATATGAACCAATTATGAGTTACGAAACTTACAAGAATGTTTGCGTAATAATTTCTCACAATGTTCATACATTTTTAGAAACTCTCAAGAGCCTTCATGTAACTTCACAACAAAGTTTGCTTCTTTCTTCTAAGTTTCTTTGTTGCTAATGCAACAAAGAAATGAGATCCCTCCCCCTCAGAGGGAGTCGAGGCATTTAGCCTTAATTTTTTTTTTATTTTCCATCTCAGTGCATTAATAAAAATAGTGGAAATAATAAATAGAAAAATATATCATCGAAATCATTGTAAATTCTGTGAGGAGTACCATACTTTCTTATTAACTTTTATTCGGATTTTATGATTCTATGAACTAAGGCTTGAGGGTAGCTTCTGTTTTATTAATAAAAATTAGTTATAATTTTAATTCATAATGTAAATATTAATTAACCTAAAATTTAATTTCTTATTCAATTTATATTTCTTGAAAAAAGGATGGTTTCACTAAGACCTCAGCTAATTAATGAACTTTCTAGAAGCTGAATAACACGATAGAAGTTTTTAAAAGATCTTCGAAGGTTTCTTCAGTTCCAAAATACAAATCAGCAACTTTTTAGCGTTGAAATTGCAATACATAGTTTAAGAAGTCTTAGTCTAACCCAATTGTCATCATTAATAAAAACATAAAAAATGTCACCATAAAGTAAAAATTGTCACCGTAAAGTAAAAACTGCCTTTAAAGATTATTATAAGATTATTCAAACGCCATGCCCAGTAATTATCCATGCCTGTATTAAAATACTTCGAAAGAATGATCAGTCAGCATTTAAAAATCTGCGAGATAATAGTGCATTATATATTCTGTATGTTGTAACATATACAGTCAAAGTATATTATGATTCTCTTGAAGTTTATTGGAGTTTAAAAACACAAATATCTGGTTTCAAATATTCACCGCAGAATTCACTTTGTCATCTTCATTTTATATAGAATTTATATAGAACACAAATATCTGGTTTCAAATATTCAACGCAGAATTGACTTTGCCATCTTCATTTTATACAGAATATATCTGGTATACATTTAATTCAATTGTTATTTTTGATTTGCTGCTATTTAATTGTATAATTTAACAATCCGCTAAAATAAATAACGGCAAGATTCGCATTTATTCTTCAAAAATGAGCCCTACCATGCACATTTTTTTTATTTTGGTTACCAGACGTAACGGGATATACGAAAACACATAAATGACAAATGTAAGCACTTTTTTAATGGTTTATAAATTTAATACGTATTGTTAGAAATCTAGCTAGTGAAGAGTACAACCATCAAGTATCGACGCCATTTTATAGTGGCGTAGATATGTCTACAAGGGAAAGTTTTAACGAGGCGCTGATTGGGTTCTTTTCCAAGAAAGTAGACATTTTGGCACTTCTATGTGTTGATTTTTATTTTCCATTACATCAGCCACTTTTCCAGTCGGTTAACGAAGCCCCTTAGACAACTGAATTTAGTCTAGCAAGTCGAAACTGAAAAATAAATGAGTAAGAAATATGAAATCTTAACTGTGGGCCATCCAAATATTTAAGTGTCTAAATTTGTAAATCTGCTTCCCTTTCAGCGAAAATAATCTCCGGAGGTTAAGAGCATTTGAATTCACGAACTTCGTCAAAATTCCAGGTCGTTGGTAAAATTGTATTTCTTATGGGATCTGCACAATGTAAATACTGACTGTATTTCAGTTGAATAGTCGCAGTCAGGATTAAGCACCAAATCTGCCTTCTATAAGTTGGATGAATTGTCAACACTTATTGCGATTGAAATGAAAGTTAATTTTTATGTACTATTTCGCAAATGATTAGTCACAGGATCATTTGATCCAACTGGAATTCATCATTGGCTTCAGTTGATACAACAGATAAAACTGGAAAACGTTTTTCCACAACAAATCTGAAACGTATACATAAATATTTTTTCCTTTGGCTTGCCGATGAATTCTTCAGTTTCTTTTTTTCAATAATTAATAGCATCTTTACTCATCTATGGGAAATGGGCTAAAATTGGTTTCTACAGGCAGAGATAATTGTCTGCGTTAGTTCTGATCGGCATATACATTGAGGCTCAACACATCAACAACGTGTGTGGTGTTCTGAAAATTAGTAACAGATTAACCGTGGAAACGTCACTTTTAAAAAAGAAATTAAACAACGATTTTTTAAATGTATTATTATTAAATGATCACAAACATTTACATAAATATTATTTAAGGTATTAATGCAGCAGGCGTTCTACCTTTCTAGTTAATTAGTTATTTCTTAGAACTCTAACCATCAACAGAACATTTGTCAATCCAGATGTCGGTACTAATACTTAAACAATTGAATCGTGCTGGGGTATTTTGAAACTAAAGATTCTAAACAGCATGTGGAGTATCGCATCGGAAATGCTTCCACGTCATCGTGCAGAAGCATGGTGCAGGTCCGTTAATAAAAATGCTTTAAAAGAAGTGAAAATCGAAGTATTGCTTTAAAAATTTTGAAAAATAGGAAAAAGGAAAAAAAAAATGACGGCAGGATGTCTTTTTCAAAGAGCCGCTGATGTTAAAGGCGTAGGACTACTTGACTCGCGTGACTCTTTTCCGATTTTCAATTTTGTTTGTAACTTCTGCTGTTGTCCTTTATCTCTAAAATTAGACATTAGTTATGTTTTCAACATGTGTAGTTACCGAGATATAGAGGATCGCGTCACGAATTCATGCGTATGTTTGCCCAACTTTGCGACTCAGTAGTCGCTGAACTACAATTCCGATTTTCATTTTTTTTTGTAAATTCTTTTGTTAACTTTCATCTCTAAAATAAGACAATAGTTATGTTTTTAACATATGCAATTACCTAGATATAGAGGATCTACTATACAACGTTTTTCGTAGCGTTTTGACATGAGAATCAAATTCCTTCCTGCGACCCCAATGGAAGGAACGTAGTCCTAAGTTAAAAATGAATGAGGCCTGCAGACTTTGCCAAGGGTCACCTGCACCTTGAATAAAAGGATCGCTATTTTTTGGCCATGTAATGTATATGAATGACTCATAAAAAATGCCTTTTAAAAGCCACTTCTGCTTTGGTTTTGTAAAATTGGGAGGAATGCAAATTTAATTAAATTAAAAAGTTAATGGGTTTTTCAATTAAACTCAATTATTTCCATTTATTCATTTTTAATTGTATTCATTTTCATATTCAAATATAGCGTTCCATCTAAGAAATGACTAACTACTAGAGGGGTAGGGCCTACTACGTCAATACCTTATTTAATAAGAACGTGAACTGCGCAAAATAGATGCTTTTGTTCAGGAACAGTTATTCGGGCGACATATCGTAAAAAACCTGTCCTCTGCCACATTTCTAACATGCTGACGCTTTGCACTTTTGTCCAACTCCCATTTTAATCGCAGACTCATCGAAACTAATAATATCATATGAAATAAACTTTATAATGATGTAATTATTGTCTACCTATTTATCGCATAGAGCTGAAATACGATTTCTGATTCTAATCATCTGCAAAATCATACTGCATAATTTTTAAAAATATGAGAATTGCGATAAATTGGAAATGCTTTATGCAACTCTGCAGATTAAAATGATGCATCGGTATATTTCTATTCCGTGCTGCGTGTTTGATTTCATGATGATATTCCTTTCACGACTTGATTTATGCGTTTTTAGATACTGCAAACTGCCTGTTCATGCTAAAATAATATACCGAAAAATGCCTCAAGATAACATTCCTTAATAAAATGCAGGTTTTTACACTCGTGGCATAAAATAAATTATGAGAACCTTTGAATGCTGTTAAAGCCCGAGTCATTCATTTCAAACTTCTATCTCGCTTCAGTCTCACAGAACTGCGAATGGAAATTTTATTTTACACTCGTATGCACCAAATTAAATTTTAATATGTTTTTTGGTCATTAATTCCATTTTAAAATATAAAAGAATAATTCATTAATATGTATATTCCAGGATTTCTTAAGAAGATGTAGTTTTTCACGATTCCTCCTAGCCTGCCTCCTCAAAGGGGCATTTTATAATTAATTTGTAGGATCCGCATCGGTTGCCGTGAAAGTATTTCTTACAGTGACAACACAATAGTCCTAACAAAATTAAACATATAATAATATCAGAAGGATAAAATACAAGGAACCATTTTGCAATGAGAGAGACAGCATTTTCCATCTATTTCATAGAAGTTGCCCACTGCCGTTAACAAACTCTTTGGTGCCATAAAGCAGGGAGAAGAAAACAAAATGTTCAATAGAGATTGCCAGAAATTAGCAAGAAGCGTTCCGATATTTTGTAAGAATGAAATTTTTTGATACTAAGCCCGTGCAAATACCGTAAAAATTCACTAAGCGACCCCTGAATAGCACTGCAACGACAGCTTTTGTTCAGGCACGGAAATTTTTGGCCTAATGATTAATGACGATGTTTATAATGATGATGATAATGATGATCTAATTAGACATAATGTTAAAATAGCTCCCAAGAGCAACCATCCAGACCTCTCTGAGAGGTCAGGGTGGTCACCCGTTCAATTTCAATGAAATATATTCCTTTCGTCTCTGACTTTGGACTTTCTAGTAAGAGAAAAGGCAGAACAAAAAAATACATATACTCAATCAGATCGAAATTAATCAGGTAAACGTTTACTCTACGGTGCCCACATGCTTCTCGCCAATTTTTCTTGTCCCAATTTCATTTGCTGTAGCCAAATACTGTTTTGGATGCACAGTGCGCTTTTCATTGCTCTACTGCGCATGCTTCATTTGAAAAGAAGAGATTGAGCACGCAATGCTTTCGGCATTTTAAGCGTGTACCGGGTAATTTTTTTAACTTAAGAAAATATCAGGGGCTTCGCTTTCTGCAAAGCGAGACACTAGTAGCTTCGCTTATTCATTGAGAAGCGAAAACACAGAATAACATACACGGTTCTGAACCTAAAGTGAATGAAAATGTTCAAAAACGAGAAAAGTGTAGTTAAAATTTCACATACCTATTTTAATTGCCCAACTGCTGTTTATACTTAGGACACTGGTATCCGCTTGCTATCAATCCCTGATCCACACACCTCGAAAGGGAACCAATGCCATAATCAACAACAGCTGTACGTAGCGCACGTAACGAAATGATAAAATCAGACAAAAATCAAACCGACAAAACAAATTCCATTGAATCGACATGAAACAGATCGACGGAACAAACCAATGAAAACGAATCGTAATATCGCGCCATGCGCAAAACACCGATGAAAAGATCAATTTCCGCGCATGCGCACATCTCACTCGTTAAAATCATCATTGCGCAACCAAAACAAATGTTCTCTCCATTCTTGGCGGCAAAGAGTTGGCGATCCTGAGAGGAACGAAGTAAATGGGCACCGTAGAGTAAAATTTAACCATTAATCGTTCAAGATAAAAGTGGCCTCTAACCAGGAGTGACCAACCTCAACCAGGTTTGGGCATTCAAAAGTTCATTTGAACTTTCAGGGGATGATTCGGACTCCGATGAAGAAGCTGCCGAAAAGGGCTGCAACCTTAAGAAACAAGACTTTCAGCTCAACAGACTTTAGGAAAAATAAACGATAGTACTGTCATCTCATAAATGATAGCATGTCTACATATAGATAGGGGATTTACTTTTCTAATTGAAAAAAAATCGACCCGAAAATGCTAAGAGACCCAAACAAACACAAATTGCATACTCTTTTTAAAATTCGAACAAAGTCCTTTTTTTTCTTCAGATGATTCATAAAATTCAATTTGTTAGAAATAACGAAGGAGGGTTTGTTTAAATGTGTATTTTGCACTCCTAAACACGAGACACCTTCAGAGCGGCACCCGTCTGAACGGCAAGCTTAAAAGGAGTATCTCCTACTTAGGCGTGCTTCATACTTAGTAATGTCTGTGAGCTGCCTGACATTATTCCTGAGCAAAAAGGCCGCATCTTATTAAGAAATACCAGAAAACCACTAAAGAAAAAATGTAATGTCTGTGAGCTGCTCACAAACATTACTAAGCAGGAAAAAGCTGAAAATTGAGATGGCCTTTTACGCTTAGGAGGGCAGAGCTGGACGGGATGGTGGTCGCTGTAGAGAGGTTTCACCGTGCAATCGAATTCCGTTTCTGTGAGACCAAAGGAACTTTATTATCGTGTGCCATCATGATTTTTTTTAGGAAGATTATCGGTGGCGTCTTCAGAAATAAAGAACTACAGCTCCTTCAAGCATCATATTGTTCTGTTCTCCAATGCACATATCGGCTGCGTACCAAAACTGAAGCTTGACGAGAATGGAGACCCGCTTTTATTTAAAATTGGATTAATTTGTCATTTTATGCTCAGTATACTAAAAAAGACCAATTGTAGTTAGAATAGCCTATAAATAGAAAATATCTCATTTAAAAAGGCAACCAAAGTTCGCTGTTGAGTTTAGATAACAGGGCGTCCTAGAAAGATCTTATTATTCTAAAAATTAGCAACAAAAATACGAACAAAGAGCTTTTAAATGATCGGATGGAAGCGTCCAACTTCATATGCAAATTTAGCGTCCACCACAATTCATATTAGCACGGAATAACTTGAAATGAACTTCTGCCAACTTAAAAATGTTTTTGCAGATATTTCAAAAAATTGAAGGAAAGTCTGATTTATTATAAGTTAATAACTTTTGACTTAACACTTGTAATTTGTTACTCTTAGTATGTGTCAGTAATTTTTCATGTACATGTGAAGTAGTTCCTCAAATCAACCGTACTTTTCAATTTAAAATAAGAATCTTGCCTGAAAGCCTCTCCTACAAAGTTGACCCGAATTCCATTGTCTTGTGTTTGCCGAAGGGTTGGATACACGATGCCCCGTATAATAATGCACACCTGTATTATGCAAACATTTTACTTCCTGTATTTACAAACACAAATACATTAACTTATTAATAAAATTACATCAAAAAAGTAGTGGAACAAAGTTGCAAAGTATTTTACTGTCGAGAGAGTGGAAGAACTTTTCAAATTTTTAAAAAAGTTAGAAAATTTTGTTTCTCCAAGTGAATACTTGTAATTTAACGACTATAACACTTGAATAGTTCATTATTATGCAATTTTTAGCTATCCTTATAAATTAAAATGAAATAATTTCAATACTGGTTTCATTTGCTTTGGCGTCAGACTAATGTAATAAAATGTAAAGTTGTAAAAATGGAATAAAATGTAAAAATCAAAAAAAGTTCTGAAAATGTTATTAATCCGAGTCATTTCACTTTAAAGCTAACTAAAAATAACCTTAACATTATTGATAAAAACTTTTGTGCATAAATGGATGGTTGGGGAATTGGATAGGATAACAGGGGGTACGCGTAAACAAAAAGAATAATCAAGGGGTATGCGAGGGAAATAGGTTGGGAACCCCTGTTCTGGGTGAATCAATATGTTAATTCTCATTGTCAGTGCATAGGAGTACAATACATGCTGACAATTCTGTAAATACCCAAATGTCAATTGAATTTATACAAGTAAGATACGGAGTTCTAAGGTTAAAATAAATAAATATATATATATATTGCCAAACGTTTCTTGTTTTCTTGATTTTTTATGGGATATTAGTTTCTTCCCTCCTTCTGAAATCTATATCACTTAGATCTGACATTCTTGTGGCCACTATTTTCTTCTTTACAGCTCTCTGATCAGGGATGCTTCAATTCTAAAGGCCAACTACATACGGATTTATTGATTTAAAAAGGATTTTTCTTGAGTCTGTGAAGCTACAGTAATGCTTATTATTTCAATAAAATATTGATACTAAGATATGTGAAGAAATAAAGACTATCCTACAAAATCTAAGAAAGTTGGTATTTTATTATACATCTTTTTATTTGATGAAACTATTTTATTTCTGATATCCTTTACTTTATTTTACTGAATTCGTCCCCTTTTTATTTTATTAGGTAAGTGAGTACAGACTGTAAGGTCATGGATATTTACTTAAAATAATGTTCTACAAAACTGTAAAATCATAGTTCTTATACAAAAAAATATACCCAGTGTCTTGTAATCATTTTCATATTTTCTAGTATAACGTATCATTTGTTGCAGAAAAAAAAATCACAGATGTTAATCAAAACTGTTTTATTTTCTTGTCATAAATGATTTAATTCCCCCTCTATTAATTAAGTCTGTGATTTTTATCTGCTATCAAATAACTTTGTCATTGAAATATCTTTTTCAGGTATGAAGCATTGACAGATGTTTACAAAAAAGGACAAGACGACTTCCGACAGTTTTGAATCAGATAACATCTTTTGTCACACTTGAAAATTTATAGTTTTCCTTTACCAGAGTCAGCAAAAGGGTGATGGGAAGAATAATAATGAATTTTTTTTTATTTTTAATTAATCGACTTTTTGGGTGTTTGCTACTTTGTTTAACTTTTCAGAGATTGAAATAAATTGTCTGGAAAAGTCTACATTCGTAGCATTTCATTCATACTGGTTATTATATACAGTAAAATCTGTCTCTAACGATACTGTAGGGACCTAGAAAATATATCGTTATACACAGTTTGAGGTTTTAATGGTCCAATATTTATTTGCGGGTGTATGTATTAATATACTAATATATACTATTATGCTTATTGATTCATTTTGCAAATAATCCTTGAAAACAACAATTATTTGAATATAAAATTGTATTTTATAATCAAATAAAATACACATTTTTATCCTACTGATATAACACATTATATTTAAACTTTTTTAAGAACTCCGAAATGTGAATTTTGGTTGAAAACTTTGTCAGCATCGTCATTTATGGCACCTTTAAATCGTTTTCGTTTGCTATCTACTTTTTATCACAGCATTTCCAATGTCTTTTCGTTTCTTTTTTTTTTCTTCAAAAAAGCAGCTATCGTCCACTGAAAGATCTCATATATTTTTAGCAGCCTAAATTTCTTTGGTTTTTGATCGATTTCCAAAATTATTTGTAACTTTTCTTCAATTACCAATGTTTTACATCGCGCCATTCTAGATTCAAGGTAACAATTGGTCAGTCCGAAGTCCTAAATGCGAACGAACAGGTTAGTGTCCACCAGGAGACAAAGATAACAAACATCTGTGCGCATGCCAATCGCTAGCCCTCCTCTCGGATCTCTCCTGCTACAAAAGCCTCTGGCTTCTAGCCTTTACCCCTGATTTCCATGTTATCTGACATCAGTGGCGAATCTAGGATTCGGGTCCGCGGCGCGCCCCCCTGAGGTCATAAAAACTTTGTATCGTCGTAATGAATGTCAAACCTCAAGGCTAAAGTAAACCAAAACTCTTTAACTTTACAGATTTTACTCACCTGACAATAAAAATCATAAAAACAATACAATATTTTCGATAATTTAATAAAAATTACATTGAAATAACTAGCCAAAAAAATGTCTTCGACCGCGTCAAAGCTACAAGTACAAATGGAATGGCTGCAAAAGTAGGAAAAGTTTCGAGCCTGTCAAGCCGGAAAGTAATGTTGAAGCGTTTTTATTATTTTTTTAAAATAGGGAAAATAAGAGAAAACACTTGTAATGATGTTAAATAAAATCAAGAATTCTATCTTGGCTCTGGGGCGGGGCTGTAGCCCTATACCTCCCACCCGGATTCACCACTGTCTGACATTCTTGACTGTAGGATACCGTTTTACAAGAAAAAAAATCGGAGTTATTGCCAGCTTTCTATCGTTACAGACCGGCGAGTGTAAAAAGTGATTATCGTTGTAGGCAGATTGAAAATGCATTGAGTAAATAGGAATTCTACCAGGACCAAACAAAGTATTGTTATACACAGGTTTCACTGTAGAAAATGAGAGGAAAGGGAGAAAAAATTGTTGAGAAAAAAGAGTGTTTCTTTTTTAAAAGTAATCTTCCGTTTGAGTGCTTTCCGATTTCCTTTTATTAAATTGGCATAAACTGCTAGAAAAAAGTTACAGGTACCTGCACTATTTTATACTCTTATATGTCGTTTAGGATTTACAGAACTCCAGTTATCCGAAGTCTGATTATCCGAGTCTCCAACTCTCCGAATCGGTTTTGGAAGAAAAAAAAAGATAAAGCGAAAAATATCGAAATTGGGAAAATAATAGTAGTAGAGCTCTTTCCGCTATTTTTCAGCTAAAATAGGGCACTTGCATCTTTCATCGTTCATATGTAATCTCAATACATGCATACATATATATATATATATATATATATATAGTGACCAGGAAATTAGAAAAACCTTTAGAATTTGCTAATTTCTTACCCCGAAAAGCTGGATGAATTTTCCTTGAAATTCTATCATGTCAATAATATGCTTGAATTAACATTTTGTAGTGAAGATTCGGTCACGAGGGCATTTATAGGACCGATTAGAAATTGGCGGAAATGAAAATGATTTGGGCTCATTCCGTTCCACAGAAAGAAGATAATGATTCTTAACTTTCATTAATGGTTTTGATTGCTGCGTACAATACTTACATGCATTTTGGTAAAAAATAGCACATGTATTCTGGAAGATATAAAGGTGTTTTAAAAAATTCTAAATTTTTCCACATGTTTTTTCACTTATAGCATACTTAGTTTTACACCAAATTATGTAGAAAGTTACAGAATATGTGACATTACGACAGCAAATCACTATATTAAAATTCGAAGAAAACAGCATATTCTAGAAAATGAGTATTTGTAGTAAATATTTTTTGCTAACTGTGCATGTGCGAAACAAAGACTATTATTTTTTCCTCCATAATATCAAAGCCAGACATATGGGGCAACTTATATAAAAATTCCATTGCACCGAGTTACTCTCTAAGAAAAGCTAAATGTTGAGGGATTTTCCACAAATTTATATTTTTAAACTTAAATTTTTGAGTAGTCATATTGAATTGTATAAAGGTTAGAAATACGCTAAATATTTCTGCATACTTAAAAATTAAATTATGTGTCATTAATAACAATAAATTTTATTACGTTATTCAAATTATTTACAGAAACATTAGAATTGAAATACCATAATTGCATGTTGCCGATATTGTGACAATAGATCGGAGAGGATGTAAACGTGTTTCAACACGATCCTGTTTCAGTTCACAAAGCGCGAGTTGTGCAGACTTGGTTTGCTAGCAGGGATGTTGAGGAATTGGACTGATCTGGAGTAACGAAATAAAAGTTGTTATTTATGATGCTTAATTTACTACTAGAAATTTAAATTATGTAGTTGGTTGATAAGTATGCATGGGTATTTAGAATATTCCTAATCGTTATACAAATCAATATTAATTCGAAAATTCAAGTTTTAAAAAAATCAATTAGGGGAAAAAAACCTCTTCATTAATCTTCTCTTAGAGAGCAACTGTAATTCAACTCGCGATATCTTTCTGAATCTCAATGTTATTCTGCTGTAATTGTTATATAAGCTGCCCTATGCATCTTTGGCTTCCAAATTCTAAAAGAAAAATTATAATATGTGCCGCACATGCGCTGTAAAAAATTATTTACTACAAATACTCATATATCCTTTTATATTCAAACTGTTTACTTCGAATTTTAATATAATGCTTTGCTGGCATATAGTTGAGTATTCTGTAAGTTTCGTATAATTTGTTCTAAAACTCTGCATGTTAAAAGCAAAAAAACATGAGGAAAAATTTGTGAATTTTTAAAAACACCTTTATATCTTCCCGAATGTACTGCTATTTTTACAAAAATGCATATAAGTATTGCGCACAGCAATAAAAACTATTGATTAAAGTTGAAAGTCATTATCTGCTTTCCGTGAAACAATTTCCTCAATTTAATTTGTGGTTCCTTTTTCATATAAATCTTACAGTGATTACAGTTTTCTGAATCTTACGTTAGTTAATTTCGTGAAAAGTTTTTTTGTAAGACCCTCGTCTTTTTTACTTAATTTTTGAGCTTCATTCGATCATCCGAATATCCGCATATCCGAATCGGCCCAATTCTCATTTACTTCGGATAACTGCAGTTCTAGAGTATAGTCCAGTCATTAAGTGGTAAAAAGGAATGATTTAAAACAAATTCTGGTGGAGTCGTAATTTTTTGCTCCTATATGTTTTTTGGGTGCTGATTACGAATATGAGGTTTCCCACCAAAAATTTTTGTTGGAATTTTAGTTATAGTCAAAAAACATGAAAAAAAAATGGACTTTCCCCCAGTTTTTTGCTTATAACTCAAAAACTATCAACTTGTTTATGGCATCATCATATATCAAAATAATCAGCACAAAATTTCCTACAATTTATGTCTGTAATATTTTTCGTTACGCATACCGTTTAAGTTCTATAACTGGTTGAAGTTTGGCGAATGTTTGACTTGCCTGCTAGCTCGGCTTGAACAACAATGAACCATCCAATCTGTATGTGCGAAATTATCTATCTTACTAAATAAATTCCTACTTAATTAATATACGTTTTCTATCGTAAACCTCTTTGTGCAAATAAAGATTTTATCAGTTATATTATGAGTATACTTGCATAATCTGCACAAAATTCCTTCTAAATCTTTCTACCCTGATATTACCTGGCTTTCGCGGTTGTGAAGTAAACAACAGAGTAAATATCACGAATTTTTTAATAAGTTAGTAGGCTTAAACATAGCCCTGTTATTGTCCCCTACCTGCTCTTGGTATCAAAAGAATCGAAGGAAATTATTTTAATGCCGTGAAATTCAAAAGAAATGACAGAGTGCCACCACTAGCTCTAATAAGTGATGCTATCAAGGTACATGATGAAAGTGTATCTACCAACCCTACAGCGCTTTTCCAGATAATTTGTATTACAAAGCAATCGCATGAACTAGAGAACGTCTTAACATTTGAACTATGTCCCTTTCCATTACCTTTGTTTGATGAAGCTGTAATGCGTAAAGGCACGAAATCCTCTTTATACAAAGCTTTCAACCCATGTACACGGGATTCTAATGCTGAAAGCGGTGTGTATATTATTGATGGAGGATACTTGCTGCACAGAGTCATCCGGAAAAGGGGTTCAACTTTTTCATCAATTTGTGATAATTATGTGACATATGTTTGTACAAAGTACAAATCAACTGCTCTAGTCATTCTCTATGGGTATCCTGAAAATGAAACAGTAGGAGGCACTACATGTGCAGAATGGGCCAGAAGAACACAGAAACAAATGTCAAGTGAAGTAATGTTTGATGAAACGATGATACGAACTGTTTCCTAAGAAAAATTCCTGACCAATCCGAAGAACAAGGATAGACTCATTTCCGTCCTGATGAACAAGTTCTCCTCAGTAAACAAGGTATACAAGAAAGCAAACGAAGATGCTGATTGTTTAATTGTGAAAACTATAGCTTTGGCCCCAACACATCCGTCTGTGGTTGTCATAGGTGAAGATATCGAACTTTTTGTCATCTTAATTGGCATTTGTACCTTTGACAATGTATATTTCCTAAAACTAGGAAAAGGAAAATCGCTGAAAAGATATTTTCTCCTCATACAGTTTTAGAAAAAACAATCGCAGACAATATTTTATTCATACATGCCATGAGCGGATGTGACACCACATCAGCTCTTTTTAATTATGTTAAATTGAAGTTTGTGCAGACTTTGAAAAACAATAATGATCTCCTCAAAGTAATTGAAATTTTTAAGAACCCGGATATGACCCCTGAAGCTGTTGTGGATGTAGGGAACCGCTTTCTTGTGGCATTGTATGGCTACCCAATAACTACCTCGGATACTCCATCCTTGAATAATCTTTGCTACAAATGTTACATGAAATCTTCATTTAACAAGAGTAGCAACATGGCATCGCTTCGCAGCTGCCCACCAACATTCCCTAAAAGTTTACTATCAGATTCAGCACTGGCTTGGCAATAAAAAGAGACCTGGAGAATGGGGTTGGGAAAGAATAAACAGTGAGCTCCAACCTGTAAAAACTCTAAAGTCCCCCGCACCTGACTCTATCCTGTACGCAAGATATCCTGCAAGTGTAAAAAGAGGTGCACAGGAAATTGCAGCTGTAGGAAGGTCAGACTGTTTTGTTCAATGTTGTATTCTGATTGTTGGGGCAACTGCAATAACAGAGGGATTCAAGTAATTAATAGTGATGAGGATGATGATGGTGAACCAATACTGCCCGATGATTTAGTTGAGGCGTCTTTATCTTTGCATGTGGAGGAAGACACAGGTGAACTTTCAAAAAATATTGGACCATAAGCTTCAAAGCGACCAAGATAAAGTGAAGAGACTGTGTAATGTATGCAGACGCCAAGATCATATTTATGACTGTAGTTGTATTATTATTAAGTTATTATGACTTTTAAAGTTTAAAATGCTACTTTTTTTCATGTCATTTTTTTCTTGGTTACTATATGCCAAGTAATTCAAATTAATTAATAGAAATTAATAAAGTTTAATTAAAAACCACACTAAGTACTTTTAGTTGTTTGTAAAATAACATTTATTGTGGAAGTGAATCTAAGTTTCCATCAACATCAGCCTTTTAGAGCTAATCAAGGAATTTCATTCATAACTAGCACTTATGTCCGGCGTTCCTCGGGACTAAATTACCTTCATGTCTAATATAACAGATGAAAAATTTATTTGAAAAAGGAACAATATGGCAGAAAAAGTGTATTAAATAAGTAAAGTATATTAATAGTAAGATAGCAAATTTTAGTGCATACAGATAGGAAGATTGTTTAACAATTTCGAGGAAAACAAAGGTTTACCTGAACTGAATACATATATTATATTTAAATTAAATATAAAACTAACAACTCTACTAATAATAAAGGAGAATGTGTGTGTGTGTTGGCGCTCTACTGGACAGACCGCTATACCTAGAGCAACGAAATTTGTCGCAAACATACCTTGGAGGGTGGGAATGTGCACCTCGGAGTCGTTTTTATAAAATTTTAATTAGAATTTTAATTAATTAAAAATAATCTAAATTCTTCCTTTTTTTCTTAAGAACGTCCGAATATATTAAGCACAAAAATTATTTTTATACCATCTAAAGATTTCAAAAATTATCTTTTCAATGATATCAATTAAGTTGTACGATTTTTTCTCTAATTTTAATAAATTTTAAAAAATATTTTTTTGCCATAATTTACAAAAATACTTTTCATTGTTGCAACGCAATTCAAACCGCTTTAATTGTCTAAACAAATATTTTTTGCTTGTTTCTCTACCATCGTTGAAAGCTAAGGTAATATCTTAATGTTTAATGCCATGTTTTAATACGTACATTTTCATCCAGCTAACATGCTGCTGGAAGTAAAATGTGTTGCGCCATTTTAATGTTGAAATCAGATGCATATTTTGCAAGAGAAATAAGAGAGTGAAGTTGATGCCGACAGCGCGCTATTGGACGTTACATGACACAGACAGTTACTTGACACCATTAGGAACGTTCATGAACAGGTGCTAGGCTACTAATCACCACTGTATACTCCCGAACTCAGAGCTAGGAGTGCTCCAAGTTAAATGTCAATCAGAAATGAAATTTAAAATTACTTTGTGAAGGGAATGAAGAATACAAAATTACACATGAGAGATTTAATTGAAATTATATTCCAAGTTGGTCGCCGAAGGCGTCTAGTAATAAATAAGATAAATTGATGAACAGATTGAATTATCGTAGACTTATTTTTGAAACTTTCCACAGAGCTATGATTCTTACTTTAGAGTTTGGCATAGCTAAGTTAAACTAACTTCCCGTTATTAAACTACACGAAGGATATTTTGGGACCAGTTCCTGGACTGTAATTCTCTAGTGCGTGGTGCATCGACCGGGAAGAAACTGCAATGTCCTGTCTTCTATACGATTCGGATTCTATTTTGGTAGACAATTGCAGAAGGTATTGCGGTTGGACAAAATTCAGGCCACAAAGGGTATACTTTTGATTTATAATCTTACCTTTGACAGAAAATTTTGTCCATTTTAGAACTTCAATGGCGAGTGGGCTTTGAAAAAGTTCGTCCTTCGAGTTCCCATCCAATCCTTCCATTTTGACTATTTTTCTTTTACTTTCTAAATTTTATTGTATGTGTTTTAATTATTAATCGTTGCAATATTTTGTCGATGCAATCACTAGATGCTGCTGCGTTGAGCGCGCAAAAAGGAGTATCGTTATTGTTTAATTCTTCTGCTTCTTATTTGTGCTTTTTTCTTTCTTAACTTTTATGATTTTTGTTTTGTTTTCCTATTATTTCTATTTTGGTAGAGTGCATTTATTTCGGTTTCGGATCCACACATTTCGATGAAGACTTTCCAAGAAAGAGGACTGCTTAGGACAGATATTATTATTCTAATTTGAAGAATGGAGAAATTAAAGTTGAAAAGAAAGGTTCTAAGGCCTGCAGTTTCCACGTTGTTAACTAAAATTGAAAGTGAAATAAAGAACACTAGTATCGATCAATGTTCTTTTGAAGGGGGTTTAAAATTATTAACTATTCAAGCGGAAGGGTCAAGCAGATTGGATTTGGGAGTTGAAGAGCTATTGGATTCTGATTCATTTGCAGCAGAATCCCAAAAGTCGCAAGATTACGCTGGGAGATATCCGGCACCGTAATTCTGAGTCGTGGTCAAATGACTGGAATGGTATCTCAGGCGACTACTCCCTCTCCAAATTTCTACACCATACCATTGGATCCTAACGGATTTAACTTGCATAGGACCCGTCTACAGAGGAATCGGGCCTCGAATGACGGTTTCGTTGAAGGGGCCTTACCACTCAACTACCGCGGTTCTCGTCCCTCGTGGGAAGGGACCGAATTGAAAATACGGAAACAAACAAAAGACCGTCGGAAAATTAACTGTTGAAATCAAAATAAAAAATATATGCACTCTGTTAGTACAAAAACAAAACGCAATCTTTGAAAACGATTATAAATGAGACAAAAGTATTGTGAATATTAATTATCTTCATTGGATGGGATTATCGTAACAAATAAGGAAAGCCAAATCCCAAGTGCTGAAAGGTTGCAAACTTAACAACCTTGACTTAAATGTATTGTTTGATCATATTATACATATTACATTTCTTACAGACTGTGAAAATACTTATATCAAAAGAAAATTCATTTTATTCTATACCGTTTTCAGTAACGAATATTCATTTTAACATTACTGTAGATGAAAATTTTCTCATTTTTTTTAATGCCGTTTATGCAGAAGTCAACTACCAAACCGCATTCTCAAGGCCTATTTTAATTTAAATCAGAGTTGCACATGAACGGTAAACCTCCGAGGTTTATTTCTTTCTAAAAAAAGCATGCAGTATTTTAATTTTAAAAAATAAACAGTTAAGATACGGCATAGGAAATATATTAAGAACAACACAAACAGAAATCTATATCGTTCTTTCGAAAGATTTTAAAAAAAGACTTTTTTTTTTGAGAATATGATAATGCGGAATTACAATGATAAGCTTTGATCATATACACCCTTCAATTAATTGGATGTTATTGTTTCAGTACTTCTCCCATTTTCCTATTATTGTGCATTAAATATTTAGTAAACTAGTTTTATTAAACCATACGGGTAAGAGAAAACAGGAATCATTTTCCACCTTGATAGGAATTAAAGTTTGCACTATTTCTCTTTCTCATTGTTTAAAATTAGTTAGGATATCTTACTAACTCAGGTTTTGCTGCTTCTTACATTAAGAGGAATTTCATTTTGTTTGATAAAATCAAATGAGATTTCCAAATGAGATTAAAATCAAATGAGAATGAGAAGACAGTAAGAAAATTACTAGCAGTTTTACTGGAGTCTATTTGCTACAGTTTGGAACGTATTTTTTTCATAAAATTTTCCTTTGGTTACATACAAAAATAGCCCAGATATACTTGTCTTCATGACTTCATCGTTGAAATAGTTTGTCAAATGCGGAAAAGTAGCCTTTTTTAAAAAGGTTTTGTTTAAACATCTAAAAATTTTATTATATAAGATACCTCAACTTAATTTTTTTTAACTTCATATAAATTCCTTTTAGAACAGTGATTTTCTTCGGTTTCTGACAAGTACTTGCAAAAACACTCGTCATTTTAGATTTTAAAAAATAATAAAGTGATCAATTTCAGGTAGAAATTTTGAATTTAAGGCGTATATTTTTCACGTTATTCTTCTGTGAAAGATTTTCAAATTTCCTCTCTTCTAACTCACCACATTATTTAGGTTTAATTACTGAGAATAAAATAAATATGGTGATGACATTAACTAAATATTTCCTAATGCTGCTTAATAAAACCTCATAACTTTCCAAATATTTGAAAATCAATGGCTCTTCTTCTGTTTCAGAGATATAGTGTAAATGAATTTGATGTAAGAAGTTTGTTATATTAAAACTAATATTCAGGCATTGAAAACTCAAATAAATACTAGAAGAGGAGGTTGATTTTTATTGGTATGTTAACTGAAAAATATAATTTGGCGCCTCGAAACCTCAAAAGCAAATTTTAGCCAAGCGTTGAAAATAGGAATTAATTATGCTGCCAGAAAAATGACAATCCCTTTCAGTAGGGAGTGGCTAGAAAACAAGTAGCAACTGTCAACTCGAGAGGTTAAGACAATTTAAATGCTAATGCGAGAGCCAATAACTTCCCTTAGTTTTTTTCATTAGCTCTGCCTTGCGACCTATCAAAATACGTCCTCCAGAACATGGCACAGACTCTGAAATTGGTCTGTTTCTGAACTAATTATGGGGACAGAAAATTATCAAAAATTGCATAAACTATTTCTAAACTTCTTTTTTTTGAAGTTCATTCAATCATTTTTTGTCTGCGTTTAAAAGCAGAATGATTTTCCCCTTTTTTAAAAAAATTCTGGCATGTTTTCTGAAAAAAGATTTCGAAATCTTAATAACAAAGAACAAAAAAATATTAATGTTTTAAGAGAAAAAAAATGTTTTTAATATTTTGTAATACTTTCAAAGATGTTTTTAGACATCAATAAATCAAAATGTTTGCTACTTAAGAAAAGGTTCCCTTTTTCAATAATCCTAAATACGTTAAAGCATTTTTAAATGCATTTCTGGAGTTCCGCAAATCAATATTTTAAGTACCGAAATTTCTTTATATTAGTCCAAAAGAAATAAATCACCATTTTTTAAATGCACCGTTCCTTTTCTCTTTTTTCTTTATCATTATTTAAGTTGCTTCTTCCTTTATCTGTTCATCTCTCTCACAATTTTCTATTATTTGTAAGAACACTTAAATTCGTATTTTCAGTTACTTTTTCTCAAGAGATTCCGAATGATCAATAAAAGCGCGTTTAACACATTTACGCTGAGAAGTCGATGAACAATCATTGACCAATTCGTTTTTCTTCATCATTTTTGGCTTGTACACTCGTTTCTTCTTCGGAAACTGAAAATATGTCAGATGATTGGAGAGGATGCATAAAATATGAATCAGGAGCTGAAAAGCATATCTTGTTGGTGAATAATTTTTTACCATAATCCAAAGATTGTAGAAGATAAAAACGTGAATTTTTTTTCGATTTGTACCTTAAGTCATTATTAACAAGGTATCGATTCATTCATAGCGGTCAGTACATAGGTTTTTCGTAACCCATCCCCAGAGGTATGGATTATGTTATTACAATCGATAGCCGAAGTTGTGTTCGGAGAACTCGGAGCAGTGAATTTAGCGATTTGTGCAGAGATGATGATAAATTGATTTGGAGCCGGTAGATAGTGCTCTCAAATTCCCCAGAAATTTTTGTAGGAGACATATGAAAAGAATAATGAACGTAGATCAGTTTCGTGTCAATAGAGAGTGATGACAGACAGCTGTTAAACCAAAGATAATTTGGTAAAGAAATAGTGGAATTCGAGCCATGGCGATTCTAGATTTGCTGGCACGGCGCAACTGTCGTATGATTTGGTATGGTTAAAATGAAGATTAGTACTCTACCGCTGATTTTTTTTCTTAACTCTATATCCTTACATGGTTAAAAAATTAGAAAAAAGTATTGACCGAAATTATTTTCAGTTGGACGCCGCACCGCCTAAAAAACACAAAACGCGTCAAATTGTGTGAGTATAAGAGAAAGTCGAGATTAAAAATTCCCTCTGGTTTATTTCTTAACTCAAAATTCTTACATTTTTAAAATCTGAAAAAAAGAATTTACCGAAATTATTTTCTGTTTGACCCGCAACTCCTATGGTCATGTATTTAACATTTAACCTTACATGTTCTAGAGGATTATCAATCATAAATGAATAAAAAGATCTTTAGATAGCCATGTTTTGAGAGGAATATTTCATTCGAAGCAAGGTTTTCAGACAAATAATCTTATGTGTAATATTTATAAATTCGTATTGAAATTATTTACTAAGATTTTTGGTTTTAATAGAAAGTTATTATTTTTCTAAAGGTCATCGCATTCATGCTGATGATTTTTTTCGTGGCGGTTTGGTCAACGACCTTTTGAGATTTCTTTTCCCTTCGACAATAGCGCATCTTAACTTTTGCGTAGCTAAACAAATACACTTGGCGGGCTTCTAAGAATTTGTTTCTTCTCTTCTCACGCATTTCATCGAAACAAAACAACAGGCATTTTCCCGAAATCTATCGATTCTCTCTCACGATCAGATTAAACTGTCAATCAAAATACTCGCATAATCCGCCATCCACTGATTTGATGAAACCCATTAAAAGTGCCGAAGGAATTTAAAATCATAAACAAATCAGATTATGTCTGAAGCAACCAATAAAACTTCTTCTGACGAAAATGATTGACAGCTTAATTCCATGCCAAGTAAAAACCCAATTATGATAATAAGGTTGTAATTCATGCATGATTAGAACATTTGTTTCATTGCTGTTTTCTCACTGCCTAAACTAATGACAGTACCCAAAAACCTACATAACTGCGATGGAAAAAATAAGGTTAAAAACACTACCGGTCTAAATACGTTTAAACCCAACCGCTAATTGACGGGCCGTAACCGAAGTTATATATTTCTCAACATCCTTTGTAAAAACTGTTTAATTTATTGGAGTTCTTTGTTTTGTCTGTCATTCCCCGCACAGAGAAAGGAAAGGAAAAAGAAGGCACGTGTGGAGGGAGGTAAGCCAAACCACCTTATCCGACATTATCGGGGTGACACGATCGCGAAGATAAAAGACCAGCGCATGCATGGCGGTAAGACCAACCGAATACGCAATGAAGTCGGTGAGCTTACATAGACCAGCGGCATTGACTTCTGCTTTCTGATGAGATCAGAATTGATTTGTCAGAGGTGCGTTGAAATCGTGCGTCTTCTTCTCGTCCTCACCTGCGTTCGGATGACAGATGAATGGCGGGCATTTCGGGTCTCATTGGGGGGTGGGGGTAATATTTTGGCACTCTCTTCCTCTCTCGATTCAAGCAAAAAAGACGTGTCACAAAATTATGAAAATGGAATAGATCAAGTTATAAACGCAGTTGAACACAATGTGAATATTTTGTTTCAAAACTTTCAAAAGGAGATTATTTGAGTTTAATTCATTTTTTCCGCACTTTGAATAGGGGAAAACTGGGGAGAATGGAAGGATAAATGGGAACTAGAATTTCCAGGGTGGAATTAGATCTATAAATTCTATAAAACTTGTTTCAGAAATAATTGCCGTCATACACAGAAAACTGAAGCTGTTGCTCTGAAAACACTACTTCAATAGCATGGATTTCGCTTTTTTTGTGTTTCGCTATTATTTTTTTTACGTTCTTTTAGTATTTTCTTCATATTTTAAGTTACGAAAAGAATTATATTTGAGGTGGCGAAAGTCATTTCTTAATTTTCTACGCCGCCTGAACAGTTTTAAGTTGTGTTTTCAGACTCCTGAAAGAATTATTTAAAAATTCCGTCATTCAAAAAAAATTAACATATTTCAATAATGATCGTTTTTGTTCTTATCACTGGATGTCTAGACAACAATATCATTTTATCCATGTTTTTTCCGCCTTAAATGCTTGCATAATGCCATAAATTGTATTTATTCAGCAAAAATTCACGAAAACGGAAGAAAAATTTGGTGATATTAGATTTTCCAAGAAACTATTCAGCATTTAAGACAAAATTTAATCGAAAAATAAAAGTCGCTATCCTATTGCCATAGAATATAATATAATTTTATGCAAAAGAAAAATTCGTCAGATAGACTCGTTAATCCCATTGTAATGGATAACGGAATGTTATTGAATTCTTAAGAGGGATTTCTTGCTTTCTCTCTGCAAGAATTTTAGATATTATGATGTTATCCAAGTAAGAAAATTAAAACTCAGTTGTATAGAAACGATGTAACTAAACTATTAATCAGTGAGAAGATTAATATTTCATTTTTTGCGTGTAGTTAAAATCTCGTCCACAAAATCTTTACGTAGCATGAAACTGGCAGATAAGTTCACAAATGTTTTGGAAAGCAGCAAAGCTGTTAATATAATCACCAATAATTTAAGCAAATAGTTCAGAAATGTTACAAAGAGAACCAAGTTTGAAAAAAAATAAGACTCTTGACCTTTACTTACAAAAGAGCACCAGAAGATGAGGTTAAGGAAACTTAGGGCATGTAACCGTTGAATTAGTTACTGAAACAAATGACATGTCTGTAATTTTATGTACACATTTGGTATTATTCAAGAGGATGGTAATACCCCATTTTGGCCGAGAGAAAGGCGTTGATAAAGTAATGCACGTAGGGAACTACTTCTCAGATGATTCAACAGACGTCTTTTAGAAGAGCGACAACATTCAACGAACTGTAACGAAACACTTTTAAAAGATGAATTTTCAGAATATTTTATATTTTCTGCCAAGAAATTGAGTGCTGCTGTTTTTAAAAAACTCAAATTTTGAACACCTAAGAGGGTCGATCCCATTGCCACCACTAGGTGCACAGGTGGCAGGATATTCATTTTAATGCCTCATTTTAAAGTAACAAAACGACGCCTCGTAATTAAAAAAATGATGAAATGCTTATTCGTTGAAAACTTCCATCTCACTCTGATTTTATTGTTTCCCTCCTTTTCCCCCTGTTGAAGTATGATACATTCACGAATGCAGAGGAGAGTACCAATTCAAGGAAAGACCGTAATCCAAAGGAAAAAACACAAAGTAGTTTCTTTTACAAAGAAAACTCTTTTCATTATCAAATAATCTTTGTTTTGAATATTTTTTATTTAACTAACCAACTTCAGAAATAGAAATGTAAGCTTATTTTATTGAGTAAATTCCGGCATTTACAAATATTTAATGAAAAGTTTAACAAAATATCCTGAAGAAATTTTATTTATTCCTTGAAAAATTAATTCCTTCCTTCTTTTAGCCCTTTATTTACCAAATTAACTTACCAACAACTTTTCATTTTTTATTTTGACATCATTAGACACGTTTTAATGCAGAATAACCCCAGGAAAGATGAAAAAACTTTTTTTAATTAAACAAAATAATTTAAATTATTTGATTAATAATTTTAAAAAATTAATTTTTGTCTTCAGCTACTGCTAGCTGTCGGAACTATATTCCTCGCGTTCTTGTGAATACTGTCAGGAAAAACGGTCAAATTACGAAGATGTAAGAGTTATTAAAGTAGTATTATATTAAATACCGTCGGGAAATACAGGGTTAAACAAACGTTACTACTTTATCAAGAAAAGGAATGTCGTTTCAGTCAGAGTAATTTCAAATTTCAAATATTATTGTAAATGAATGGTACCTGCCTTCAGAAAACGGACGACACCAATGATAATATCCCCTATTCCTTTAAAATCATTACACGAAACGCATCTGAGCTGCTGAAACCATCCCCAAAATGCTCCATAGCCTGGAGGATCCCTAATAAAATACTACTTCAGGTGGCCTGGCCAAGGAGTGGCCTATGAATCACTGCATCTAAATTACAAGAGTGGTTGATGTCGATCGCGTCAGGGCAAACATCAAGAAACAGCGGGGAGGGTTCTTCGGTGATATTTATCGGCCACTCGCACCTTCTTTCGGATTCTCCTCGACTGCGCCCATCCGCAAGATGATGGATGCGGCCTCTTCTGCCAGGAGTGGGAAAAGGATGGTCCGTGTGGTTAATTAATATGTCATCGATGTGTAAGCTCGGGCATAATTTTTCGGTCATAAATGTCACATTTGTTAGGTTACCTCGCCCAGATTTCCTTCCTTCTGCTGAGGAGATGATGGATTGGGGTTTGGATTTTAAAACTCTCCACGTTCTTGCATGGACCAGTTTTAATCATATTATCGTGGTATATCGAGCGTTCCTTGAAAATGAGTTCCAATGACCTGTTACTCAGATTATTAATGAATTCAAAAGATGTTTCGAGGTCACAGTCACCTGGTGGTACAATCCTGGCTAGTTTGTTAACGATTTTGAGATAAGAGTTTGTGAAATATCGGTGGTGTATGTCACTTGGGGTTGATCAAGTGACATACACCACCGATGGTGATGTGGAAGTTTGTAGTGCAGTATGCAGGTTTTAGTGTTCTCCACGGTTTAAAATGGCGATATCCGTTCTGAAATATTTCTTGTGTAGCTTCAAAGTGGGATACAAATCAAAGACAAACGAGCAAAATAAGATTTGAGAAAAAATCTAAAGTTCCTTGTTAGAAGAAAGAAATTGCCTCAGTTTGGATCGAAAAATTTTTTCTGATTCAAACAGTGCTCATATTTTTCGGAACATCTCCTCATAGTTCATGGTACTTCCTTTTTTTACTTTGTTAATTTACTCTGATCTGGAGAATGAATCCGATATCTGTGGAAGAATTGTGAAAAATATTTGCGCACACAAAACAAACAAAGCTGCAGCAAAATAGGGCAAGAGACAATCGAAAGCGTGCTTTAACGGAAGCTTCTAAAAGCGACCCCTAAGACAGATTGTAGGCGGAATTGAGCGAATGCCAGAGGCGAGAAGACTCGCCGGCAGAAATGCACTCTTGTTCAAAGTAGCTAATTTGAAATTGGTGCGCACTGACGGCTGTTTTTCAACAAAAATGAAAGTTTTGGATTTATTTCTTTTACTGCACTTGCACTTCTGAGTGCTTCGCGTTTTAAAAACATACACAGTATTTGCCAGTTCCTACTAAATTACGTAACAGAGCTGATTGGCTCAGTGTGTGAATACTTATCATAACCGACTCACCGAAAAACTGCTTTTTGGCAGATTAGAAATCAAACGGCGAGTGATCCATCTGTGTCTGGTTTTGTTCCAATATTCAAAACCGACATTTTTGTCTAATGCAGACTACTTGCTATTCTTTCGAATTAACTCACGCAAATCAGTTTTATGCAATAAAAATTCTTAATTATTGAAAAAATACAGCTGTTATTTTTCATTTAAGTAAAATGGAATCGTATTGTCTCACCTGGAATCCGTATCTGACCGCGGATATCTGGGCATGGTGGTAGGAATCCGACATGGGCATCCCTGAACTCCTGGCTCCGGATTCTCCAGGCGTGGACCAGGCGTTCGGGTTGGTGGTTCCAGGAAGCTGAACTCCACTCTGATGCAAAGCCATCATTGGCCGGGAACTGGGTATGAACATCGAAGAAGGGTGCAGGTACGAATCTTGATAAGCGGGCATGTGGATGGACGACATATTTTGGAACATCGTGGTCCCTGATGCCCGCTCTCCCTTGGGACAGACAGCACCTAGCGTCATTAACAGAAGTAATTCAGACGGCTCCCGGAATTGCGAGCCTTGGCTTGCGAATGTCTCTCTCTGTACCAATAGCAAGTGAAGCTGCAAAAGGCTTGGATGAAACTAGTTTGTATTTACTCAGACGATTTGGTGAAATCCAGAAAGAAAACTGAATTGCACGACTGCAGTGTCGAATCTTGGAATTAAGAGATTTAGACAATAAGTGATGGGTTTGTATTTTATTCCAATGCGCGTCATTGTGCTACTATTAATGCTTATAATGGCAGTTAGTTCGCTTTTGTCTTCAGATTCAGAAAATCCACTCCAGTTCTCAAAACTATTTTTAGATATATGAGGCTACTGAATCTTTGCAGTTGACACTGATTGTTTTTCTTCCAGAACTATTTCTTGAAATGATAGGTCATTTCCGCCACAGTGCAGCAGTTCTTCAATGTATTCAACTGCTAAATGTCTTGTTTCATTAGAAAAGATTAATCAAATACAATCTGCAACTCATTTGAATGAAAACAGAATCCCATTGATTGAAAACAGCCTCCGCGATTTGCATATCAATCAATCTAACGAGCAAAAAAGCCTCTTTTGAAAGTTTACTGGGAAAAAAATAATTATGTTCCGTCTCTCGTTTATCAGTTTTCCTCGAAACGACATTTAATCATTGCACAGATCAATATCCAGCTCCTATGTCACCACGTCGCTACTCACAACGACGGCGCTTTGCATACAGCAAAATGGCCATTTCTCTTCGAAGAGGATTAAATTATGATTTATTAAGAGCTGTGATAAATCTCGTATATTGTTCTGGAGATAAGAGGGACGGAAAAAATTCTTCCTCGGCTCATCAAAAGGAATTAGCCAACCGTCCACTGTTACTCGGACGGGATCTCGCAAGCCATTGAAATCGGACAGAGTCCCGTGCATCCAAATATATATTTGGTCATGCACTGTCGACTGGATGATCTATGATCCTATTGGCAGCCTTCTCAGGAGTGCTCGGGGAGCATTCGGATCACGTCCGGGCGTCACGCGTGGACTGCGAAAGATGCCGCTGCTGCTACCTCGTATTTCAACTGGTTTCAAAAGAATTGAATCGGAGAACTGTGCGACCGCCGGATACTTTGTCTCGGCCCTAAGGAAGAGAAACAGATACTTCATTAAACGACGCTCTTTTTACTACAGTCACATGCATGGGAAATGAGAGGAGCGTTTGCCACTGGTGTTGCGCTGAGGAACTTTCTCGCGTGGCCTGGAAAGGGGATTGTTCTTGAGGCAAAGAGGCGGGCGAATGGACTTCAATGAAAATTTTTATTCTTTTAAATAGAATGGGTGATTAGAAAAGAAAGCGATTCTGTTAGGTATCGCGTTGCGAAAATTGTTTTTGTCTGGCAAGGAAATGCATTGGCGACAGAACTGTGCTACCTTTTCATTGGCTTGTTTGATCCTTATTGTTTTGGTATGTTTGTTTCTATTGAAATTGGGGTCACACTCTTGTATATACCCCTTAACTATTTAAAAACGAGGATGTTTTGGTTGACAATTTTCTGCAACTTCTCAGAAATATTTTTTTTTTCCTTAAATGAAAATGGAGAATCAGAACCACGATTTTATATCATATTGGATGAATTTTCGAACAGGCATATTAGGATTTTTTGGCATCTTTTTGGATTAACGTCTGTCCAATTCTGAATCAAAATGTTTCAGTTTTGAATTTTTTAAATATGATCCTTTTTGTATATTATTCACTCGGATTTAACTAATTAATATTAACACATTAATTCTGAGATATATTCTTGAATTCAACGATGCTATTCTTGTGACATACTGTGAGAAGATTTAAATTTTTATGTGTTATTAAGCAATAAAAAACTTTGATTGATTTATTCATAAAAGGAGAATTTTTTAATGGAATACCATCTTGTAAATATCAAATGACATGCACAACAAAATATCTTTTGAAGAATTGCAATCGAATCGATAATATTTCTGAAAGTATTTTCTACTTATTCTCATTGGAATGACGATGCAGAAACATTCGGCAAAGGAAAAAAATTAAGGCATTTCATTGCCAACATCCTTATTCTTTTACAATTAAACTCTCCTTGGTTTCCGTTGAAGCAAATATGTTACTTTGATAAAGAAGCATCTCATATTGCAGATTTTATTTGTCATTAACTTGTAGTCGAAATTGAATTTTGATGGAACTAGAAAAATAATTATTTCAAATAAAAACATACGTTTATATATACTTTGAATCACGTCTTACTAGCAAAAGCATGCGCTATAACATACGTGCATGCGAAAAAAAATTACGACAGCTTAAGTTTCAATAGTCTTTGCAATATCCTTTATCCAGATTATCTTTTAGATATTCTGTCGAATCTATCATCAAAATGTTTTTACTAAAGCTTAAAATTGAGCCAACAGTTCCACAAATCTCTGACCTCCCTCTTAAGCATAAACTATACAAACGTCTAGCAGCTACTCATGGCATCATCTTACCAAGACAATAGAAAAGGCATTTTTAAGAAGTTAATGCTCGTTTAATCATTAAGCGTTTGATACTACGATCAAAATCATTATTAGCCTGGGATTAATTCCGACTGAACGAATTAATGGTAATTTGTATTGGATCAATTTGCAAATTATGAAATAGGGTAATAATTCTAAAACACACATTTTGAGATACAGCATTCTTCGTAACACCTGACGGAGAAATATTCCCAAGTCTGCTTTTTTTTTCAAAATTAACGAATGGATTATAAGAGTTGTATTGTAGAACGGATTTGAGTCAGTTCAACTTTGCAACGAAACACACGCACTTGAACAGTTTTCAAATTTGAACCCTAAATTTAAGATATAGTATATGGTTTCCGAATGCATAACTCTGTCCAATTGTAACGGTACAAAGTCATTTTCTTGTAAATGATTAATTCGATTATAAGTTCAAAATATGGAAAAAAACCTGTCAATCGAATGAAGTACATAACAGCTTCCCGTTCAAGAAATACGCCTGATAATTTTTTTATGAAAATATTTTGGTAAACCCATTTCATCATTCATTCTTAAATACCACCTGTTCCTGCACAGATGACGAGTGAACTAATTGGAACAAAACGCAGATTTCCAGCTAGTTTTATAAATCAAGAATGGTGTCGCATTCATTTGCCAGACGTGGTGATGATAAGCCAAATTAATCACTTTCTGCAAAACTCATCAGAAACATCAGCCGCTGAGGATGAGCGCATAATCTCGTATTCCCCGCGAGTATTGACAATGAATCTCTATAATCCTCTTTTTTATTGGATTGTTCTCCCATAAACATTTCGGTATGGAAGGAAAGTGGTTGTATATGATTAGCCGTTGTGCGAGCTAATCCTTTCAGCAATTATGATACCGGTCAGGAGCACATGCTGTTTCAGCCAACGAGTTTATCTCAATGGGACAAGGAAACATAAATATGATGGATGCAGACCAATTTATTACATCGCTCTAAATTATTGCATAAAAGGATAAACGATGAAAAAGAGATATCATTTAAAAAAAAAATAGGATTATGTATCATTGCGAAGTTTTAATCTACTTGGAAAAAAGAAAGTTGCAGAATTGCTATATTTAAGAAACGTTAAGCAATATGCTTTATGAGTGAGCAGGTAGCCCATAAAATACAGGAAAAAAATCTAAAGAAAAAACAAACGCAGAAATAATGTTCTCTTAAAAGGAATATAATGAGATCATAGAAAAGATATATATATGCAAAAATGGTGTTTTATTACAAATCACAGATGTAAAATCATGAAATTCGCCATGATGCATTTGGTACAAAAGCATTGTTTTGAAGAAAAACCTTTGTAAATGTTTCCATGCCGCAATTGCGCAACATCATTGCGCCCAATGCTTTTAATAAAATGGAAATTACAAGTTACTGAATGAGGTAAAGTCATTCGTTTAATTTTTTTCAAAGAAGAAATCACAAAATGAAAATATAACGCAATTTGATTTTTATAAATTCTTTTAAATTAATCATTGAGTTTAATTAGGAAATTAGTTTACTTTAATTATACTTTTAAAACGATTCTACGGCATTTCTTCAGGAATTTCCAATGTACTAAGGGGAAAGTGGGGTAAAACCGGGTAGGTTCGAAGGCCTGTTGGAGCTAAACTATTCGACATAGAGCTTTTCAAATTTTATTAAAATATTCATTGTTTAATGGAGTACAATAAACCTTTCCAGAAAAGTCACAGTTTCGTTACTTTTTTATCAATGATATTTTTTATAAAAAAAAGTTAAACTACCCGAAACCGGATGCACATGTTAACATTATGGGAAATTAGGAGAACTCGATTTTCAGCAGAAAAGTAGAAATCAATTTTATTTTATATGACAATTTAAGAATATTAGCTAAAAAATTCATATGCAAAGCAGTTAGTCTTCTTTTTCCGCGCCACTGCAGCTTTCTTCGGCACAGTTAAGACAGTTTTTACATCGGATTAACCCTTTTTGATTTAAGTTAGAAAATACATCATTAAAATATAAACAATCAACGCCTGATGTGTTTTTATGGTCTTCATCGGAGGAATCATCAATACTGACTGTCCCGGTCTTACGCCACTTGGAATACCCGGTTTTACCCCGAGTGCAGAGGTTTTAAAAAACGAAATAGAACCGCGCAATTATTGGAGTGAATCCTTATAGGTTAGATAGGGTATGAATCATTAGTAAACATAGAATAATCTGGACTAAATATAGTTTTTATAACTGTGATGATTTTTAAGTAAGGATTTTTAAAATCAAACGAACATTAGAGAGTTGACGTTTCAACAAATAAGCCTTTACAGATGCAGTGAATTGAACAGCTTCAACCCGCCACTATGACTGTTCGTTTTTCTTGACTAGTAGAGTGCAATTCAGTATCTGCTTGCTAGATAGGAAAAATAATAGCGCCAGAATCGAGGGTACCGGGTTTTACCCCACTCTCCCCTACATGGCGCAGTTGAGATGCTTATAAAGTTAGTTGTATAAATCCGTGAACGCCCTTCCCGGCGAATCCCTGCGAACCTTAACACTGCTGCTGACATAGCTGCCATTGCGAATTAGATTAACATTTCTCTTGAATTCTATGTGTCTTCCTATTTTGCAGTTTGCTTTTGTGTCTTCCCTACTTTGTTAGACTTTCTTTCATGTTTGTAATTGTGTACTTTCTTTGTACTATTAGTTCTATTAATAAATTGTACTATTAAGTTTTTGCATTTAAATGTTCATACCATCAGATATATTTCAGAATTTCTTCGTATTCAACTGACGTGGGGATTAGCGAATATGTTGCCAGTTCTACATTCTATTCTCCAGAACTCAATTTTAAAAATTAAATACAAGAAATTAGTTACACGTGTGTGAAATAAAATAACAAACAGAGCGATAAGTATCAATGCAAGAAATTAAAAAAAAAACTTAAGCATTTTTAGGTGAAGCAGCTTTTACTAGACAATTACTAAACAAGCAAGCAATGGATTATTTTATAGATTAAGCTGTTGACTTTTCGAATGCTACGTGACTTTCATGTAATCTAATTTCTTTTTAAAAAATAATGATTTTTAATCAAATAACATCGATTAGATAAACAGTCATTGGACACATATAAGGAACGTATCTCTTATTTGACACTGAAATAAATAAATGCATTTCTTTCATAGATGATGTACAAAAAAGGATTTATTTAATGCTATGTACACTTTACTTACAATTTATGCAAGCAGATATATTGCAAACCATAGTTCCAACGCGATGAAACATACCTTAAAGACAAGCTGTCCAGTAACTGAATCCATACTCTACGACAATCGCAAATTTTTTAAAAGACAATTCGTCATTTGACCACGGCTCAAAATTACCGGGGCCGGGCCCCCGGGAGAGAAGGCCGGGGGATAGCTTTAAGTGGTAAGTTAATCTAACGAATCCAACCAAATCGAATCTAAGAAATTGGAATTTATAAGGGCAAGATTAAGTACAGTAGAACCCCGCTAATCCGAACTAATTGGGACCGTTCGGATTACAAAAAATTTGGATTACCCGAACTTCCGATAAAAATAGAAAAGAAAAAGATGTGTGCTAAAAAAATGTAAGTTATAAGTACTCAGTACCATTATGTCTTGAATTCTTTTATTCAAAAGCAATAGAAAGGGAATATGTCTCCCCTTTTCTGTAGAATAATGGATGTGCTACTGTATGAAGTGACCTTATCTTACGGCGAATTGCATTAGTTCCTTCAATGTGTACAAAATTATGCATGCTGAAAAAGTACTTTCTTGTTTTCAGTATGTATATTTAAATCTTTTCAGGTAAACTTTTCAATTACATATAATTTTCGAAAAAAAAATCGGTTCGGATTAACTTGAATTTTGGATTAGCGGGGTTCTACTGCATACTGATATGCCATTACTATTTATTAACTAACAGAATAACAATTCCAAGGGCGAACGTTATTTATGGAACGCTATTATCATGAAATTGGTTGACACAAGATTGAATATCTAAAATAATTCGATTTATATTTATTTATGCAGCAAGCGGTAATTTGTGATCCATTTCAAAATGTATGTCAAATATCTTTAAATGATTTATTAGATTGTTGAGATCTTGTGGAAATTCTAATTATGAAATTATTCAGAATAATATTTTAATTGTCCGATTAAAAACACAAAATATCACAAAATTCATATTATAGCGGCATACACTTACTACTTTTGGTTTTAAAATGTTAAAAAAACATGAATTTCAAAGAGAAAATTTAATCATCTTGTATCAAAATAAATAGTAATACGCAATGGCTGATTTTTTAAAAAGGTCTCTAACTTTAGAAAACCTTAAGTAAGCCTTAAACTGAAATTTTCAAAAGAAAAAAACTTCACAAATTCTTTTTTTCTCGTGTAATGTACTTGAAACTCTTTTTGACAATTATTCATTTCATTTATAATTTCTGATTTCTGTTTAGATTTGTGAAAATTCTTCCCCCGCCCCCCAGGAAGAAAAAAGCTCTCATCTTGAGAAGTTTTTATCTTTCTCAGTATACATCGAATTATGAACACAAAAACACAATTCATGAACAAATATTATGTAACCGTTAGCAAAATTTAAATTAGGAATAATTCAAAGAAATTTCAATACTCTTCTTAAATCACAAATTACAGGAGCAATTTGAGTCGATTTTGTAACCCATAACTCCACATTTAAAGTAATTTTATTTCATTAAAATGTATTTTTTCATTTAAAATGATCGTTGTTGGATGATTTTAACCATAAATACTGTATCTTCGATCTTTATTGCCATCTAATAAGAAAGCTCATTTTGATGTTGAAATCTTATCTAAAACTTGATTTATATATTTCTATTGAATTACGAAACAAACAAAGATTTATTAACCAAAAATAGTACATTTAGCTATTGAAAGAGATAGGATATCTTTTATGTCAATCTATGCATGAGTAGCATAAAACTAATTGCCAAAAAGTTCCATTTTCCGTATCTCGGACAATTTACTTTGAGATTTATAGCTTTTAGTTGCTCTTTTCATTCGACAAGGAAAAAGAAATCCTAAATATGTAAACTTAATTTGAATAAACTAAATAACAGCAATTGAGTTGAAGCCCGTATGAAGTATAATTTTATTTCGAACCACATTGGTTCATTCAAAATAAAGTTATACAAGGAAATAGGCTTCTAACATATGAATAAAACATTGAAATTGTATAAATGCAGTCAATTATAGTGAAGTCACAGTCACATGACAAACACAAATGCGCATGCCTCTGCTGTCTCACTGCGTGCTGCCTTACTCTGCGCTGTGACGTCGTAACGGTTTTCCTCTTGCAAGATGTTCAGTGGATACCAACATTAAATTGGAACGACTCATTTGACGCATTTCATGAGAGCGGGAATTCGACTTGAAACGCGCACTTTCCTTCAATGAAATTTACATCACAAGAAGTAATTAAGTGAGTGGAGGTTTTCTGCACAAGCAGTCGTACTTCGAGACCCAGGAGGGGTGGAAATCTCAAAATCTATTCGACTCAGGTTCGCTACACACATGCGTTTTGTGTCGGACAAGTCATTAGCACTACAAACTGACGGAGAACCGATTAGCAACTTGAAGTTCATTGATAGCGGTTGGGCAGCACACACATACCTTTGGTTCTGTTTCAATTTATCCAGGGGAAAGGTCGGTGACCACGTCTGATTTATGCTGGGAAAGTCATTAGCGGCAAAATGCCGGAGAAGAGATTAGAGGCATGAAATACATTGATAACAGCTGGGCAGCACATACGTAACTCTCGCATAGCACGAGTATCCCTAATTATTTGTCCGACACATTTGCTTAGCAATTTCTTCTCGAATTGGAACCGGTGGTATATGTGTACTATCCAATTGCTATCAATGTACTTCAATCGTTTCTCTAGCAATTTGCGTCTCTAATGACTTGTCCAGCACAAATCGCATGTGTGTACCGGGCCTTACACAGCAGTGGTAGCCTACAGCGAATTTAGGAAGGGAGGAGGGCACCTCAAAATAATTTTCCACCTGAGGCTTCATATTGTCAAAATCCGCCGCTGAATTAGATAGATCAATAGCGAGATCAATTAACAGCAATAGTGAGATCAATTAACAGCAATAGTGAGATCAATTAACAGCAATAGTGAGATCAATTAAGAGCAATAGTGAGATCAATTAACAGCAATAGTGAGATCAATAATCTGCAATAGTGAGATCCTAAAGGCAAAATAATTTATGAAATTTTCTTGTGAACAAAAATAATTGATAAATTTTTCAAAGTATTCAGATATGATTGTGTGTTCTTTGCGCACAGTTTTCTTGGCTGCATATCTTAATTCGTGCAATTTGAACACAAGGTTTAGGAGGGTTGTGAAGTTTATCTAAGATTCTTCTTCATTTTATTATAGTAATTTTGTACCAGCGTTCGTTCCTTAGAGACAGGCAGAATAAATACATCTAGATCATATAAATAGGAAAATATTTGCTATAGTATTTGTATTTAAAAGGTTGTTTTAAGTATAGCTATTGAGAAAGCTGAAGAGAAATTGTAACGAATATATAAATTAGCTATTAATACCATCAAGTTTAGTTTAGTTATATTAACAGTTCCCGTTTTGAAGCAATACGAGGGCTATTTTGGGAGGGATCTCTTAATTTTGAACCACGGTTAGATGACGAGGACGACACCGGAGCTGACGCCCCCTCTTCAAAGTTCCACCCTCCGGGCCGACACCTTACCACTAGGCCACCGCGGCCTGCTTTAATACCATCAAATGTGCAACAAATAAATGAATTAGTGATTTAGACCTGAAAAATAACTGCAAATAAAGACATATCGCAGCATCAAAATAAATGTTTTCTATTCCGAATTTCTCAATTTAAATTTTAGTTTTCTGTATTTTATGAAAGTGTAAAGTATTTTTTAATTAAGGTGGAAAATTCGAGTTCCTTTCTTGCTTTATATTGTATTCGCCAAATTTTCGAGAAAACGTTCATTAAGTTCTATAAATCTACTAAATGTGGACCGCTTCGTCGGAAAAAACCTACCATCGAATACATCGAGTTTTCGATGAATTGGAATTGATCTCCCATCGACTTTCTAGCATATTTCTACTTCAGAATGTTACTTATCATGTTCACATACGGATGAACCAAAATACAATAATACAATTTTGGTCGGAAGACCACATACCAAATTCCATCCATCAACCATATATATAGTTAAATATTTCAATTAATGAAAACATGTGTTATATTTTCAATATATACAAATATTAATCTAAAAGTTAATATGAAAATCAAATTATCTTATCAATAATCATACAAATGAAATACAAAATATAGTTTGATTAAAGACTTTACACTATGAAAAAAGACAAACTAGAGTTGGAATTACAACAATCAAATGCCTATCAGCCTTGGGAACTGATATGTCGCATTAAATCTAGATTTTGTGGCGCCAACCCTCTGCGAAAGCCAATTGTTGAAAATACGAAAAAATACGCGCATAAATCCCCAAAATCTTTCAAGATTAGGAACGAGAAAGTATATAACTTATAACATACCAATTCAATAGTTATAAATATTGTTAGCTTTTAGTTATAAATATTGTTAAAATATTTAAAACTTGAGCATTATCCTAAAGACAGTTACACATTGAAAGTGAAAATATTATTTCTAAATTAAGCTTTTAATACTGTAATAAAACACTATAAAAATATTAACTAAAAATTAAATTTAACCTTTTATAATATATATTTTTTGGAAATGTACATAAAAATAAATAAATGAATATATTATGCAATCTTATTCTTAATCTCGTGGCGCCATCTACCTATGAAGTGATTTACTAAAATCTTTATTGATTCCATTATCAAAAATAAAACATCAAAAATAAATCTAAAAGACTTAATTTAATGGTGTTAAATATTTCTTATTAACATAAGCATACATGAAATTTATAGGATAGCCATATCTCATAGCATTTTCAAGAAATGTATTAATATGATACAGCTGTTTTAATCTGTCTGTGACTAAAATAGTGTTTCTATGAATATAATTTAAGATGATATTTCTGTATATTTGAGGACTAATGTTAATATTCCAAGAAGGTAATTTGTTTATACTGAACTGAAAAGTGTTTCTTTTATCATAAATATCAGTGCTTAATTTATTATCAACTATTTTTATTTCAAGATCTACAAAATCTGCAGAAGAAAAACCTTCATTAGTTTTTAGTAATATCAAATATTCTGGATAAAAGTCAATTTGTGGTGTGTAGTCATCTACTGTTGAACATATTAATAAATCATCAATATATCTATACATGATATAATTGTTATTATAAATATTACTTTTTTCAAAATAATGTAAATATAAATTAGCTAGAGCATTACTAGCTGGTCCACCATGTGGAAGTCCTTTAATTTGTTGGTATAATTTATTGTCAATGATAATATAATTTTCTTTTAATATAACTTCTATTAATGTTTTATATTTTTTAATATTAATCATTTTATTTATGCTAAAATCTTTATGAATCTGCAATAAAATTTTCATCATATCTTTGATATCTATATTATTGAATTAATTTTGAAAATCAAAAGTATTCACAGAATAAATATTTATATCTTTAATACTATTTATAATTTCATTGTTATTATTAATAATAACTGCATTATTTTGTACTTTTAATTGTTTTGCAGATATTTTTGTAAAATTTTACCCGTTTTCTTTCTATAACTATAACTCCCATTCGTTATGCTTCAAAATTTGATAGATTTTTTATGAAATTTTGGTGTAAGAAAAATATGGGATAGTTCACTTTCTCACAATAAATATTTCATTTCTTATGAAAAGTTTTAATTCTATTCTATTTAATTTATTTAATTCTATTATTATTTCTCTTGTACTAAAATTAGTTTCAATATATACCTCATTATTTAGAATATGTTCTTTACGTACTTTTCGATAATAATACTTACAAATGATGGCATAATTGTTTGGTACTTTGTCAACATAAACTATAACAAATTCTTACTGCAGATCCTCTATCTGTGTTTTAGTATCCTGGTATCTAGTTTCATCATGTGTTTTGAGTTTTTTTGTTTTGAGTTTGCGTCTATACTAATCATTCAAAACTTTATGTTTATGCTCCTCAAAAGCTTCTAAATGCAAAATATATTTTTTTGCCATTTTCAATATAAAATTCTCTCTATTTTTATAATTGTGTTTTAATACTCCCATTACTATTGGATATTATCATTCTATGTTTTGTTCCCTTTTTCATTAGTTCTCTTCAATATACTATTATTTACTTTATTTAAGTAGTGATTTATATCTATAAAATTGTTGTATTCTTTACATATGCAATTGTCAATATTACTACTTTCTTTAATTTTATTGCAGTTAAATATCAATCTTCCAAGTTGCTTATTGTATTTAGAAGCTCGTTTGATTTTTATATTCTTAATAGGAAAACGATCGTTATATTTATCCAAAATATCTGAAAAGTTACAATTGTCAAAAGTTTTATTCATAAATAAAAATGTACAATATTCTATGTCCTTATATATATATATAAGAGTTGTTAACCAATTTGCTTTATTATAAAAATATTTTAGAGAGTGGCGGACATACCAACATCTTAATTGAAGTTTTTAAGTAAAAGTGTGCAGAAAATCCCCGATTCTCTCAGATAAGGGAATAACAATATAATACGTGATCAAAGTGAAGGGAATATTGGCTATTTTTAATAAGTTACGTAAGCATGTTAGGGAAAAAGTCTAGCTCCAAGGAGACTCGTCATGATTTTCGGTGGGCACGTGAAAGCGATTAATATATTCTTTTAGTAATAAATATGCCAAGACGAGAGATTTAATATACCTCCAGCGCGGGAAAAAGAACGAAACTGGAGTTTAAGAAGAGTGATTTTGGAATACATTAAGACTTTCAAATATATAATATTAGAATTTGAAATAAAATTAGGTGAGATTATTACATATATATAAAAGGACAATTTTTTGAAGATATACTCTCTCTTTGTATGTGCCGTTTTGTATAAGTTTCAATAGAAATTCTCAGAATGAAAGACGTATAGTATAAGGACAGAACTTTAATAAAGTCAGTCCATATACTCACATTATACTCGTCAAGTGCACTTCGCCAATTTAGATTTGGGAAACATTGCGCATCTTACAGGAGTAAGGACGTGGTGTCACAGCACTGCCAGCTTAATACGAAGTGTAATTAGTAGGTATGGACCGTTACTTTCGTCGTGCTGCAATGATGTCTCGTGATTTGATTCCATTTTTTTCCGACTAAATGAAATATAATTGCCAAAGTCGTGTTAGTTTAAGAATACAGTTTGTTTAAAATAATTAGATTAGCATCCCATTTTGAAGATACGCGAGGGCTACCTCGTACTATTGAGCAGTGGGCAGATGAGGGTACCTGTGCGGGCAACCCACTCTTCAAGCTTCCGCGCCACAACCTCAATGGAGCGAGTGTTGTAGGAACCTTTCCCTATAGGTGCTTTCGTGTCCCTCTTCTCAAGCGTGACCCCGGCCATCTACCAGAATGCCGGTGTAAGTCCCATAATATAGTATAGCCCTACCACAAAGTTAATGCTGTCTGTAGGCGTATTTGGAAATACATATGCAGGTAAAACTTCCAATCTAAAGATCTGATGATACATATCTTGTTACGCAAGAATTTGAAGAAGCTTTATCGATGTATACCAGAAAGCGATCGAAAGGCAGACGCACATTCATCCAATCATCACAAAGTTTGATCAATGGATTGAACACTTCTTTTTCCGTAAATTAAGAAAATGACAGTCGGTACTTGTTTCTTTGCTTGTTTTTGTGTGTGTGTCTGTGTGTTGAAAAAATAATTGCAAATTCTTGGAAAATTCTGAACTTAGTAATAGATGCGAGTTTTTAAGCTCGAGAAATAAAACAAGAATTTTGTTACGTGTACAAGGTAATTTAAAAACAATAATTTTTCGCCGGATGAACATATCTATCTAGAGAAAAGTACAACTGAGAGGGTATCGATAGTATAAGATATTTAGATTTCATGATGACAGGTTTATCTTTGTAATGAATTTTTGCTGTTGCATAGCTTTAACCTTTTCGTGCACCCTACCAGAAGTGGGATGGCTCTAACCTCAATTTTATAATTTCAGATGTTTATTTCTGTGTCTTCAATTGTTTATTGTTTCTAAGGAGCTTACCCATCTATAAAATTATTATTCTATACCATGATAATCCTGGCTTTAAAATTGGATGGATGATAGAATTAAATTAAAAAGAATAGTATGCATTTAATTTTAAAGCAGTAAAAAGAATAAGAAACAAAAACGAAAGAGTGTTTTGCTACCATTTTACGGATCATTCAAAAGTTTTACAAGATACAACACAAAGGAACAGAAAAGTTTGAGAATCAAGGAAAGGGAAAATTATTTTTCAAAGCTATGAATGTTTGTCAGTGGCAAATAAAATTTATTTTTCATCATGGCAAAAGTTTCCTCTTGAAAGTGTTTAAGAGGGTATCACCACGTCCCGCACATCAAACGCGCAGTTCAAATTAAATTTTGAAATCCATTGGGCATCTTACAGAAGGGAAAAAGACATCAACACAATATGAGACAACGTGCAGTTAGTTGTTAGATGATTCGGGCAGTTACGTTTGTCCTGCAATTGCGTGGTCACAACTGGCTACATGTTGCATTTAAAATCGAAACTTTTCCTAAACTAAAACACGCTGTGGTTGACCACACTGAAGTTTATAAGAAATTTTAAGTGTGTTTAGTCGACGTTTTGTCCTATAATTATTTGCACTACAAAATTAAAAACAGAAAAATAACTGATAGTTCCTTTAATTTGAAATATGATTTCAAAGTAATTAAAAAAGTAGCGGGACGTCGTAATACTCGATAGTTGTCTGAGCATTAATTTGTGGATTGACCGGGGACGGTATTTGCCATTAATTTTTTTTCGACTACACACATAAAACTTCGAAAGTGTTGCCTGTTACATCAAAAGTGACAAAGTAACAAAAGTTGTTAACGAATCTGTAAATTTATTAAAAAGAGAGAGAGCCTGCTGTTTCGTGACACAAAGAGTCCCTTTCTTCCTCTACAATGCGTTTCAGACATTAAGAAGCTTTTAAGAGTAATTTAGTAGACTTTCATCCGTAAGTAAGTACGAACCAATTAAAACGGCAATGCGTCTGGATTTGGGGCGTTGTTCATGGTTTTGAAGGACCGGCGATGATGTCTATCAACCATCCTCTCAACAGCAACAATAAAACGATCGAAATTAAATGCCAAGCCCCCGTGTTCCATTGAAAACGAGCTTAAGAATTTCCCGAAAGCTGCGCGGAGAAAGAAAGCCGAGGCATCCTTTTACCGAGAAACAAAGCCCGGTTGGCTGTTCATTGCGGATTCGGGAGGCGTTTTGCGACATTAATCTCTAATAATGGTAATAGTTGGCAGTCGTTTTTCAAACACACTCGCACGTCAAAGATTAATGATGATATTTTTACGACCACGTAGCCGCGTTTCCGGCTGGGGACCAGCTTTCTTCTTACCTGCTCAAAGTTATTTGCTTTTCTTTCTTTTCGGCAGAAGTGGGGCTCAAGTTACCGGGCAGGCCGGCAGTATGCACGTGGGAAAAGTTTTCCTTTTCTTCTTTTTTTAATACATTGAATGGCAGCGGGTAGAAATCTCTAATCGGCGCTTATCGATGGAATTAAGCTGAGTAATTGGCCATCATTAAATGATCGATTATTTTTACGCATCTCGTTTTCATAATTCACTCTCTTTTTACTCTTTTTGTGAATCATTCTTATCATGCATCAGTGAGAGTTTTAAAGCTCTACTGAAAAGCAAGAGAAAACCATTTTAATGTACGCAGCTTTTTCATTATCAGACTCATTGGAAATAAATGTAGTTTTGGTTTTGGTTCGGCGCGTTAAATATCAAGAACTTGTTACTTTTATCTCGCTCGTATGAACTTCGCAAAGAAAACGAATTGTGGTTGAGAGTAACATACAGTTCTTCGACCAATTATAATGTCATTTAAAATGTCGTTAACAGAATATCAGATTAGAAATCTTGTCACATTATTCATTTTGCAATTCAGTTCACACACTTTATCTTACACATTTTTTCTTGCATATTTTGCTTAAATTGTTTTCATCTGTAAGTGCTCATGTTGGGTAACACATTTTAGCAGTTCTTTTTTCATTCTTTTTTTTAATAGTTAACGAACAGATTTTTTAAAATCCAATAGTTTTTTTTAGCCACATAAACACATATATAATAAAAAATAAAATAAATAAGTGAAGAGGCCATCAACAAGAATAAAAATTTAATTCAATTAAACTTTTTGTTTACTTCTAATGAATGTTTATACCAAAAAGGATTTCAGAATCACTTTTTGCATACTTGTTCTGGTGAATGCGACAAAGTCAAATGTCATCGCATTTTTGCTCCTTCAAAATTCATGCGCCGGACTCTTAGCTTAAGAATCTCTGGTTTATTTTCAATGCAACTGCGTTGCTATGTTTACTGGCGCATGCGCCTGTCTACTTTTCCATGAAAAGCTATATCACAGCAATATTTTTATATCCAATGTCCAATTGCATAATTAAATTTGGTTTATGTCCAGATATGCAAATTAAAGCACGGCTCTTCATTTCCCTTTTAGTTTCAATTAACATTTCTAGTTATAAATTTTTGACGATGTCACTATTTAATAATGACAAATACCTGAATTCATCTTGATGTAATAGTGGCTATTTGTTTTTGTCGTTGTACACCCTTCCCCGAGCACGCAGTATAAAATAGAACATCAATTTTTGAAATCAAATGTGGAGTGTCTTCGAACGCCAAATGGGCTGCCAAGTATTTAAGTATTAACAAAGCAAATAAAGAACTTGCCCTTTTATTTCTTCTTTGCATGGTAGAAGCGAAATGTTCAATCGTAGCTTTTGTTTTCAGATCTCCAGGTCAGTAATACTACGTTTAATCTCATCGATCGATGGCTTTTAATCAACTCAATTACGTTTTGATTAATTGCCTTTTAACAGAGTGGCATTTAAGATTAGCTCTTATATGCGGGAAGGCTTTGTTATGTCTGGATATTCCAATGTCCTACTTAGACACTGTTCAGTTCAGAGGAGACGATCGAGGATACGAATCATGTCGTATTTTTATACTAAATATAAATTTAAAAAATGCTGTGCTTCTGACCACGAAGAGGTTTTCCGAGGATTCTCCTATAAGCGTAATACGAATATATTTTTGCAGATTCTCCAATAACTTCACCAAAAGGATATCGTCCCCACCACCATCATATTGCCTTTTGCATACGAAAACAATGATCGGCACTTTTTTAATACTAGTAAACGAATAATATTTCTAGTTTAATACTAAATATCAAAAACAAAAAAGTCTTCTTATTAGAAAACATCATTTTTGGTTTCTCTTCGACTATATTTAAAACGAATTTTAATGTAGCTTAAATAAACAAACGAAAAAAAAGCCGTATCTTTGCTGTGAAATACTCCGATATGTCAACATTTAAAATGCGAAAGGTTCAACAGGGATTGCAAGCTTCATCCTATAAACTTGTCTCTAGAAATTCAAATTATTTTTCATTACATTAAATAAATGTCTCCGTATTATTATTATCAAAAAAAATCAGCCATTCAAGAAGCCAATGCTTTGGCGGCATTTTTTAATAGCTCGACTTGATTTTATAATGGAGAATTGCGATCTCCAAAAAAATATTACGACGCTAAAACAAACCCCCTTCTTTCCTGCTCAGTTTTAACTCCAATTTATTAAAAATACTTTTACCAAACTTTACACAAAAAGTTTAGCCTGTTAAATTCCAAGTTTCATTAACATTTTCTGAAAGCATTTTATTAATATTGTGAGTAAAATGTTTATGATAAAAGTACTTAATCTGAAATACTTCAAACTTTATTGAATAGCTTTTAAGAATATATTTTGGAAGCATTTATGCTTACGCGTAAGTTTTATTAGAAAATTTTAAATAAAAAAATTTTGGTAAATTTTTCTTGCTAAAAATATAATTTTTATAATTGGTGTATTGGCTGAACTGATGTTTTAAATGGAATAACTTAAGTACAGTTTTACAATTGCGTTAGTGATTTTGAAAAAAATGAAATAATTTAGCCATAAGAATCAGAAAGAGAATTTTTTATGGAATATCAGTTTTCTTTCATTGCTTAAAAATGTTAGATTTCGAAGATGTCTTGTCGCAGCTTTAATATGATAGCGTATTTATATACCTGCCATTTCATAATTGTCTCAGTTAAATTGTGAAATTTTGGCTTTCATAAAACTTTTTACAGATTGAATTTCAAAAATTTATGCATTTCCAAAATCCCCTGACTATTTATGGTTATTATATACCGATTTCTGTACTGCTATTGGGACGTTTATTTTTTCTAACCTTCGCTTCTACTGTTTCTCCCTTATTTTGTTTGAAGTAGTAATAGTGAAAGCCTTAGTATTTTCTTAAGCAGAACATTGTTAAAGCATCGCTTAGGGAATTCTTAAAACACATAGTTTTATAATAAGATAGGTAATCTCGTAATTTGTTACAAGTCGGTTAAAGTGTCAAACGAATTTTGTAAACACAGAGTTCCATAAGAAAATTTTTAAAACTCTCTCTCTCTCTCTTTTGCTTAAGTTTGCAAATTTATTGAAAAAGCATAACGGGGTTATTAAGATTAAAAATTTCATTCTTCTTTCTCTTTGTATTAGTATAATTGTTCATTCAAGCTAAATACTTTCATTAAAGATATCAGAACATTTTTGGTAAAAGGATTAAGTTTTGAAATCCCTTACATTTTCTATCGATATCACAACCTCGGTTAATTTTATTACAATATCTGCCATTATATGTTCTTCAACGTTCTTAATTTGCTGCAAAAAATTAACAGTAGAGAATTATACCTAAAAATCATTAAGAACTTACACACGTCATGCTTCCACTGAGTATTTTGAGCAGTTTAAATCACGTTTCAAGCGATTTAAACGGTAATATTAAGTGTAATATAATACAGAATATTTATCCTTTGAAATGAGAATTTTTGCTACTCTATATTGTTTGAGCATACAGGAGAATCTACAGGAAACTCTGTATCTTAACACTGGACCATTAATTTTCTTTAAGAAACGCAACAGTAATCATTATAGTCATTATTGCATTCTGTTTCATGCAACGAGATGTCCACTTACTTTATCTTATCACCACAAGGAACCAAGCCCACAATTCATAGTCCATTGGTGGAAGAGCGTCCTATCCAGAAAACTCTCAAGACGAAATATAGATAATTTAATCACATTCCTGGCGACTAACGAAGACCTAATTAAAAGTCAAAATACAACACCGTCACATACTCCTGCCTAGAAATAGATACTTCCAAAGATTCACCTCCGAGAACCAGAAGTTCGAAGAATTCCCAGTTGAGTAGCAGAGCACACTAGTTTAAAAACAGCAACCAGCCACTACCAATTCTTCCGTAATTCATTCGAAAAATTCACCCTTCACATCACCGCCAACCCTTGAGTAACAATTCCAGCGATCCCTCAGTATAAATAACAAGACAGAACAAAAAAACAGTCCTACGATTTTTAGGATGGTTGCGACAATTTTCATTAATATAACCGGTGTAATACGTTATTCAATAATTCTTCTACCACTATCAGCCCCGAATCATGGAGCTGCAACTGCATGAAAAAATGTAACTAAATGAAACATTCAACCCTTTCACTGCACTCAAATTTGATAACTAACCTTGTAGATTTTTATATTATACTCGGATTGTAATCCTCAATGTGTTTTTTTATTTTATTCTTCTTTGTTCATGTATAATTATGTTCTCTTTCCAGTGTTTTTATATCCTAATGTTGTATTTTTTTGCTTTTTTTTTTGCTTTTGCTTTTCAATAAAGTTTCACACATACTCATCCAACCGACAGGGTGCCATTTAGGCGCCGAGTTCGGGGGTATGCTGTGGTGTTATGTTTTCGAATATCTAAGTGCAGAAAATTATATCATTCATGTGTCGACCATTTTCATGAACAGCATGTTTAGAGACGTTTCTGAAAGTTTGCCTCCATTTTTCCCGACATTTCTTCGTTTTCTTCAATTCGATAGATCTTTCAGTTCTTCACAAAATAGGTCTTCATCTACGAAGTAAACATTTTGCGAATTCAAGTACCCTAAAAGTTAAAACAAATCGTCATATACCTGGAAATATCTGTTGACCGAAAAGATGGCGGAATATCGCCAAAATGAGAATTAAGCTGATAAGGGAAGGGCATTTTCATGGAAGCTCCAGCCGTATGAGGGTGATCAAATCCACACTGTTGTCAAAATTACATGTCCCTCCAACTGATTCCTCTTCTCTGAATTTCATGTCAACCTAACGAGATGAATAAGCCGTTATTTTCTCCAAAGAAAAATTGCCCGAAAGTCTTGCTCTTACCAATACCAGAACGTCCTCCCGTTGGTGTGGCGTGGAAGTTTGGAGAGGGGGGTGCCAGTTCAGGTGTCGTCCTCGTCATCTGACCGAGGTTCAAAATTACGAGGTCCGTCCCAAAATAGCCCTCGTGTTGCTTCAAAACGGGACGTTAATATAACTAAACTAAACTAAACCAATACCAGAACACACTGTTACTTTTGGAATTTATAGCGGTCGCTGGTGCAATCTAAGGGAATTTGCTAAAGTTTAATATCTGCAATTTCTTTTATTGACTAAATTGTTCAAATGAATCGCTAACAGCACAAAGGCAACAAGTCCAAGACGCAAAACCTTTTTAAAAGGAGGATGGTCATGTTTTTTAATCAAAAAATGTACGTGAAAGTTGTATTAATTAAAAAAATTAAATTAAATTTTGCTTTACCAGGAATGATAGTAAATAGTTTTTTTATATCTCCCATAAAATTAGTATTGTGTGACTTGTTGCCTATCTGCAGTTTGTGATTCAAATAGAAATGCACTTGATTGCTTTTGATGTTTTTCCACTTTTTTAAAACGTATCATAAGCAAATATAAAATGCTCTGGATTTCAAGGTGGCGTGATGCATACAAAATGGCAACATGTGGGGAATCGATGAAATCTGTCGTAGGCCCCCTTCTCCTCCTATTAAGTACTAAACATTCCTGAAATATGAGTTGCCCATGGCCAACCTGTATTTCAATGGTTGTATTACAAAAGTATCTCTACAAAATGGTCAAGTGCATCTATTTTCGTATATTTCACAAATAATTAAACAAATACTGTATTTTTAGCATCGTAGCAGAAGCGAATTTCTTAAATCTGCTGTCAGCCTGCAAACCAACTTTAGAAAGCACTTTTCATATTATGTTTAGCATGTCGAATATACATTTTGGGATTCTTTCAAGATTTTTAACTGAAGAAAGCCGCTGATGCAAGACAATTTTCCTCCCTCATACCGTGAAATATTTAAGTCAAAACAATAAGCAATTGGAATACTTCAGCTTCAACATTAGCAAATTCGCATCACTTAATATTTTTCTATCGTTTTTCATTGAGAACTATAAAAAAAATTAGCTAGCTACAATGCGATAATTTTGTAAATGTTTACTTTCACTGCATGGATATATATTGGTACAGACTACATTTGAAAATATCTGAGGAGTTCTTTCCTGATTTACTTCCAAATACTTAGTCACTTATAACATGTGTTCAAAAACTATAACAACTTTTAACTTGTGTTCAAATATTATGTGTTATGCAAACAAATGTTCTTGACTGGAATCAATGAAAGTATAAAATTTCATAAACGTCTTCTATAAAAAAATCTGCACTTTAATAGGCCAGCTTAATTATCGTGCCTCCCATCTGACTCCCCAATTTTTTTGAAAAAATATCTTCAATTAATCCAAGCCTGAAGATAGATGCAATAATTAAAAATGTACATAATGTGTTCATTTAATGTGAATGATAAAGAGCATTTAAAAGAAATCCTGGCAAATACGTCACTTTTTTGCGTACTTACACAGAACAAAGAAGGATATGGATATCATTTATGAAAGAAAATTATCATTTCATTATACTGCTTTGACTTTCAAGGGAAATTTTCCTAATTTCAGAAAGTTTCCTCAATTTCTTTTTAATCAGCTGTGATAATACTTCTTTTAGTTATTTTAGAATGCAAGTGCTTTCTCTTTTTTTTTCGACATTTTTTTATCTCGTGCTTTTGCTTCTTTTATTACAACCAAATTTAAAAATGTTTGAATTAATGCATTTTTCGGTATTGATTTAAACACAGATTCGTAGTCATGTTTTCATTTTGTAAAAGTAACATAGGAAATTCTTTTATGATATAGATGTTTCTGATGATGAAATTTTTTTTTTCTTTGTAGACTTTGGCTTAAGTGCATGGATTTTCTTTCAATTCGCCCTTGCATAAAATTTTGTCAGACTCTCTCGTTTTGTTCTCAAAAGCAAAACACTCTTTTGTCCTGTCTTGTTTTTTGCTCTTATCAAGAGTATAGGAAACGATAATGATTTGTGCCGCCTTTAAATTGGTCTGTTTTTTTATTTGCTTCAATAAGTTCTTTCAAATTCGGTTTTCCTCTCTCCTAGGGTGGCGGTGTCGGGTCGAAAAGTCTCGCTTTCGAGACAGGAGGGTCCGATTCCACTGAAAATTAAAAGAGTGCAGGAGCCTAGTGCACGTCAAATCCCTCAGGATTAAACGTCCTTCCCCTTGTATGGGTGACGCAGGTGTGATGCTCGTCTTCTAGTCATGGTTCGAAATTACCAAGATCGTTTAAAAATACTCATCGCTTAGCTTCAAAATGGAACTAAGATTCAACTGAACTCATGTCCCATCGTTTCATTTCATTTGCATGGACATCTTCCTGTTCCTGATCTAACATAACTGGATAGAAACAAATACTTCCTTTTCAATACCTCCTTTTTTGCAACTGTAAGCGGAGATCAATAAAATGAATCACTCTTCTTTTGGTTGCCGTACGTAAAGCTAGTTAAGCTGCATTAAAACATATTTAATTTTTCGTTCGCTTTCGTGATGCAGAATCATCTTTAATATTGATGAATTTGAAACGTTTACAACTAGATTGGGAATAAAAGGCTGTTGGAAATTCTAGGAAAACGATCTAAAAATTAGTTTAAAATATTGTGGTCTCACTGTAAGCAGAGAAGGAAGACGTATCCTGCTTTTCACTTTCTTTTAAGGCAAAAAAAGAAAGCCAATTTTTGATCATTTCAGGTTTTTTAATTAATTTGCGATCATTATCGTCATACAGAACATTTTAATTTCGATTCAATTGAAACCATTCTGGTTATTCATTCAAATGTAAATAATCAATACAGTCTCTAAACGAAGGAATATTGAAAACGAGAAGAAGAGAAAGAATCATTTGATACCGCGAGCAGAAATTTAATGCAAAATAAAAACTAATGATACCTTATTAAGATGCAAAACACCCCTGGCGGCGACGGAAGCAGCTGAAAATAGGTAATAAAACTAGGAGGAAAGATACAAGATAAGACGAATATAATGTGCGATTCTTTATTAAATTTTACTTTTGTTTCCAAACACATTTGCTTTTTTTTTGTTGAGCAAGACCTAAAGTTTCCGAAACATGTACTTTGTTAGGTTCGTTAATTATTTATTTTGACTTCGTTATTTTGTGCATCATTCGAGAAGATTTTTGATACTACAATTAATTTGCCAGAAATATTATTATTATTATTGCTGTGAACAAAATAGAATCTTTTGTTATTCACTGTTATGAACTTTCGCATGAAAATACCAGCATATATTCTTAGTTGCGATAACTGCATTCTGTTTCGAATAAAACCATTCTATACGAAAATCGTGAAGTTTCTTTTAGCTCTTAAAATATTTAATAATTGTATTAAATAAAGAAAGAAATTATGTGAGCTTTTCTGGAACTTAACGGAGATAGCACTTATCTTTGATAGTCGTAATTAAAAGAACAATGTTGTTGTGTGCAAAATCAAGGTAAATAGATCCAGGGACATGAATGAAAATAAATTACTTTTACTAAATTAATTTTGCAAATGGAGTTTTAATATGCAAATAAGAAACTGTGGCAAAGTTTTGTAAGAAATGTGTGTGTTTCCATTTTTGAAAATATTCATTGCTTCCTTTTTAAAATGACTTACTAAACATGTCACTTTTCTTTCTTTCAGAATATGATGCAATATAAGCTCTAATGAGAAGCTCTGTTTAGCTTAAGGCTTGCTTCTTACAGAAAATTTCCCAAATATTCTTTTGAATCCATTTCGAATAGTTCTTAGCCCTTGAAAAAGTGAACTAACTAGAATGGATTCCTTTTTTTTTTTTTTTTTTTGCTTTTCCTTACCTTCGAATTACTCTCGGATTGCTTTTATTACTTTCCTTTTTTACTTTTAGCTATATTTGTATGATCTTTATTTTATGTCTATTGTTCTCTGTTTTTTGTTTAGCTGCTGCAATTGCGTGCTTCTTAAACATTGTCGTAATTTTTTCTAACTTTATTTCTTTCTACAATTAAATTCTTTTGTTCTTTTAATTTTATTGTATGATAATTAAAATTTTTTTCTTGTTCTAGTTTAAAATTTTGCTTCTTTTTTAAAAAACTTTTAAAATATTTTTAAAATTTTGCTATATTTTTTCTTGTTGATTGTTTGCATGCAATATAAGAATGTAGACATTGCTAAACAGAGTTGAAAGTTGTTCCAAAAGCATGGAATATTTTCTTATTGTAGTCTTCAAATGGTTTTTAAAAAGCGATGAAATTGATAAGCGGTAGATTAATTTTTAAAATTATTTTAGGAAGTTCCAGTCCATTTTGGAACGCGAAGTGCACTCGCTACCGGTGAGAGTAAATCGCAAAAGGAGAACGCCAGATTAGAAGCTGGAATTTTTATGTTATGCTTCGAAACGGGGAAAATCCCGAATTAGGGATGCAATTAATAAGGAATTGCTGGCTCGGTATTTTGAAGAGGTTGTCGAAGCTCCTAGGGAAAGGCAACGATTCGAAGAAAGTGAAAGATGTAGTAATTATTATTTGAAAGGCGCGGGTAAAAAGGATTTATTACATACAAATGTACGAATACTTGACATACCAAAAGTTTGTTAATGCATTTAAAGGGTATTTTCTCGGTTTCTCATGTTATTCATTGGTTCAAGAATCTAAAATCTGAAATTTTCTCTTGGAATGATTTATTAAAAAAAGAAGGTAATCAAAAATTCAAAAGAATTAAAAATATAATATCTTCAGAAATAGCATATCTGCATTATATGAGAAGTTGTCAACGTTTTTTCATAAATATAATTTAAGCAGCAGCTTAGGCTGATGTAGTAGAAGTATAAGTACAAGGCCAGACATGAAATCTTATAACTTTAGCAATTTATATTTTTATTTTAGCTTTTAAGTGTACTAGCAACCAAGCATAAACAATAATTTGTTTTACTTGGAATCATACTAGAGGGACGATTTCGATCAAAAGCAGACAACTTTTGTATGCTGTGCATTTGAATTTACGTTATTGTCAAGAGAATTTTTATGCTGCGCTTGAGGCTATATCTAATGAAAAAGAAAATGTGTATTTTCGGTGAATTATCATATAATTGTGACTACAATGGTTCAAGAATTTTAAAAGAACTTTGAAAGTTTTAGAAGCAACTTAAAAACCATTTTTCTGCACCGATATTAAGTCACATAATACTGGATGCCTCCAAAACAAAACAAAGATTTAGCGACTTTAAAGATTATGGAGTCTATATTTATTTGCATAGAGTTCGCTTTCGATACAGACAATAAATAAACTACATAATTGCATATATTTTTTGATGCTCAGCACCTGTATAAAAAATGCCGCCAACGCGAAGCAAGAAAGTCAAAAACATCCAGAATGATTTCGTTTGGTTTTGGGGCATAATCTCTTCTATTGGCTACCCATAATTCATAATTGGCTCAAAACGTAATCTGCTTCAATCGTTACTTCTTAACAAGTAAATCTAAGAATAATTTCAGTAAATTACGGGCTTAAAAGTGTTAGATATGCATACATTTTCATGACGCCCTGTGCAGATTTTACAGCAAGTTAAGTATTACAACAAATTAAATATTTAACGGATATCTCTAATAACTCAACTCTTCTGTCTCACTTTTCCCCTCCATCTCTTCTTTCGATATAAAATATGATTTAAAGATTGTTCCTTCGTATCATCCAAGTTAAGGTATCCGGCCGTGTTCGGAGACATTTTTTTGAAAAATAACATATATATTTTTTAATGTTATTTTTAAACTGCATATGTTTTAAAACTATGGAAATATTGTAAAATTAGACTTTCAAAATAATATTTTTTTAAAAAAAACTGAGAAATTTGAAGAAAAATGAATAAAATATTTGCCTTACGCTAACAGCCATAGAAAAAATCATATTCTAAATATACATAAATCCTTGTAGGAGTACATTTTTATGACGGTTATCTGTGTTACGCTCTAAAATATTTCTTGTACTTCGAAATAATTTTGAGATATATCTCAACATAGTTACTAAACTGGTAATTTTTCATAAAAAATGCTTTCCGTTTATATTTAAGCACTTAAAAATAATACTTGATTTTAAAATTGACCTTAGTGTTTAGAGGAAAATATCAAGCATATTACAGAAAACAAGCTCAGAAAATTTCATATCAATACTTGAATAACGTTTAGCGAAATCATTGTTACGGTCGACAGTTTTCCTCAAAAATATCATTTCTCAGAAAACACATTTAAAGTTTTCATGCAACATAAAATAATGCTTACAGTTCGGTAATAAAACAGCTGTAACTCCATTTGTAATTCACGTAGAGTAAAAAGTGAGACAGTTTTAGAAAGCTGGTTAAACAAGCTACAAAATTAAGGCATAATCATTTTTTTGATAATTTCATGAAAAACGACGATTTTAAACCAGTCGGATACCTTAATCCAGAGATACGATTATCTGATGATGGGGCGGCGTAACGAGTCAAACTTCCCCCATCAGACGGCGACATTAGACTGTATTTTAACACATCTGAAATGCAAGCGATAAGAAGGCGAGGAAAGGACAGTCATGAATCAAAAACCACGAACTCGAAAGGCAAAAGACCACTAATGTGTTTCTCACGATTAATTTAAAAGAGTCAAACGGACAAGTTGGCGTGCAGTGAAAACCGAAATTAATCGTTTTGCTGGAAACAAAGATTGCACTGCCTTCAACCGTTGTTTAACAAGCACGTACATGTACAGCTATAGGAAACGGGGGTAGAAAGTTTTCGTTCCATAAAGACTTCCTACGGCTTCGTATAAAAAGATGAATCCTTATCTTATCTCGATTCGTGACTGAAACGATAACTACTACACGCTGACATGAGAAAGAAACGATTTTCTTTCAATTTCTCAGTGCTTTCTACAAGTTAAGAACTACACTTCGAAAATACAAATCAAGATTTCGGAATATCTCTGATTTAGATAAAGTTAAACGGCAACGTTTCTTAATGAAATGTATCATTTATGCTCTTTGAAATGCACGTAACCGCTGTCTTAACAAACAGTCACTCATAAATAAGTGAGAAGTGATATATTCTCAGATATGCCTTACATCTACATGCATTGGTAGTATCTCATTGCAAATTGCTATTTAATTAAGTGTAGTTTGAATAACGACGAGAGACGTATTGGAATGGATCGCGTGATTCTGAATTGTGGTCAGATGACGAGGACGACAAGTGAGTTGGAAGCTTCTCCGCCGTATCAACTGGGGGCCGCTTGACCTCCACGGATATAATCTGCACCATGTCCGCGAACACGGTGGATCTTAGGGAGGGCCTTAGGTTGAACCCACAACCCTCCATTCCCGACGTCCAGATTCAGCCACCAGACCACTGACGCCTCAGACTACTACATGAAATCGTGCCTATTTAATATGCAGCATAAAATGACAAAGAAAAGTTTCACCACCCGCAATGCAGTTTTTTAAACAAATAGAGATTTTCTGTAAACATTTCGTAAAAATGGATCAAACGTGAATACTTTTGTCCAAATAATTTTGCTTCTTTATCAGATTGCTTTAATAAAATATTTATTTGCGTTCGAAGTTGAAAGTGTCTTGGTATGTTTTTAATTCATTGAATTATGTCAAAATGCCTAAAAGAGCCAGAAAATCTTTTAAAGCCTTTAGTCAGTTCCGTTCAAAATTTCTTATAGAATCATAAAATCCGCAACGCAGAAAAGTTTTGGCAGCAATTGCACACAGAGCACAATCAATTAGCACAAAATAATCAGTAAAATCTACGGAATTGGTCAATTTCCGCAAGAAAACTTGAATAAAAACTATTTTTTCCAGAACTGCAGTCGAATGCATGACTTCCAGTATTTATAAATCAATCAAAGTAATCTTTATATACTTACAATTTTACTTTTAACTACCGCAGAAATAAAAATAAAACAGATTTGGAATCTTACTAAACTTTACAAATTCTACACTTTTTTATTAATTTTTTAAATGATGCGGTCGAAGAATATTTAAATATTTCCCCCAAATGACTAGAAACACTGACTGTATTTAGAATATAGCCGCAAATATGGAATTTTGAAAGTGTTGACAATTCTTTAAAAGCTATCTGCCGCTAAAGGCAATCTCCTTCCTACCTATGAAGCGTATGTAAAAGTGACATCCACATTTTATAAAACGACCTATCCCTTCGGAAAACTTTAATTAAATATTTGTCAATTCTATTCTAACATTTTTATTTTCAAGAAACAAATGATCGGATTTTGAAAAGAATTAAGTCGAGATATTAGATGATTATATCCATATTACCTTGAAAATGAAGTATAGATTGAAGAAATGTATTTAAATTCGAACAGTAAGAAACAACAAAGTAGGCAAATGACAAAAATTCAAGAAAATGGCAACAAAATCGGATTCCTCAGTTCAAGTAAAGGGGTCTTAGTTTGATACCAAGCCAATAGCTTTCAATCAGATCTTTCGTTGAATAAAATTATCTGGAAATTCTGAGCCTAATAAAATTCATTAATAGGAAAGCACAAATTAAGAAATAATTTCCTAGTATTTTCAATCTCTTTTATAAAAGGTGTGTACAATAGTCAGAACGGATACGTGATTTGAAAATACATCCTCAAGAGCGATTTTCTCCGAATGTATTGAAATAGGATGGAAGTTTCCTCTTAAGATTATGTATCCATCTGAGGATTTTTTTTAAAAAAAAATACCCTAAAAAGCATTAAAAAATGATATTTTTATGAGTGGACATTTTAGAATGCCTGCTACTCCTGATGTTACATCAAGTTAACATTTCTCACAAGAACTTCTAATGATTTTTAAAACTAAAATTTAAATCATCACCATCTGATAATTTTCGCAAAACTTTTAAACTGTGTTTACATGCATATATATATACTTCATTTTACTTCAGATGAATGGAAATTTAACTATGAGTTTGTTGCAGTAAAGACAAAATACTGATTAACGGCAAATCAAACTAACAATTAACAGCAAATCAAACCAAAATAAGATCTAAATGCGTGAACAGTTTTTAAATGAGGTTTTCAAGACAAAGTGCCATTATTCCTACAAAAAAATGGCTTAAAGGCTGGCTAATAGACTTCCCAATAATTTTTTTAAAAATAACTTGGTCGTTCCTCCCCTCAACATTATTTAAATAAAGTAAATAAAGCTCATATTGAAATTAAAATTCCTTATTTAGTCACATTTACCCGAAACTTATTTATTAATTATTACCAATTCTATAACTCACTGATATTCTATAACTCACCACAGGGCTTGGACCTATCCTTTTTATTTTATTCATTAATGACCTTACTTGTGTTTTTAAGTACTCTGAATGTCTTTTATTTACTGACGACTTGAAATTGTTTAGTTTAGTACGTTCCTGTTTTGATGCTGTTCTTTTACAAAGAGATCTTGATTGTCTTTTTAAGAGGTGCACAGACAACATATTACACCTGGACATTGAAAAATGTAGCGTTCTTAGTTATACTCGAGAAACTCAACCTTTGAATCATGTCTATAAAATTAACAATCATGTTTTATCAAGCTCAAATACAGTCACGGATCTTGGGATCATCTTTAACACTAAACTTTATTTTTCCCAACTCATTGATACCATGGTCTCTAAGACATATCGCAGGCTTGGAATTTTTAGCGCAGAACCAGAGAACTTTCCAACGAGCTTGCCCTGAAGTCCGATCCAATCTGGAATATTGCACTATTATCTGGAATCCCAATTACCGAAACAAAATTGAAATTATTGAGCAAATACAAAACAACTTTACAAGAAAAATGGATTTTACTTGCAGGATGTATCTTCTTCACTTCTACGTAATGTCTTTAAGAGGCCTAGTTTGTGTTCCAGACGAGATGTTTCTTGCGTTCTTTTCTTTTACAAAGGTATTAATGGTTCGATCGATTGTGATAATATACTGATCTCTATAGATTTCGCTGTGCCCGCCACATTTTTAAGAAACCAGAGTTCCTTTCCAAATGTAGATTCAAAATTTAATTATATTAACAGGTTCTCGTTATGTAAATTTTATAAAATTTTTAACAAGTTCTCAGATGAACTTGACCTTTTTAATACGTCTCTTGGTGCTTTTAAGTCGAAATGTTTACAGCTTTAAAATACCTGATGTGTTTTATTTTGCCATTTTACAACTTTTAAGATTTTTATGCGCTTTGATTTTCCGTGTTCTTATGCATTCGACCAGTTTTTTGGCGCCGTGTTAGATTTATTTTTATCTTAAGTGTTGCATTTTTTTTAATATCAAGTGTGTGCCTTTTGGAAATGAAGTTTAATTTTTTTATAGGTTTCTTCTATAGGTTTTTTTATTGATGTTTTCTATAGGTTTTAATTTGTGTACTCTGTTTCTGGCTCCGTGATGCAATTTATTTTTTTTTTATCTCAAGTGTGTATTTTCGACTTTAAACGCTTAAACTCCTGGTGTGTTTTTAGATGATTCGGTGCGTGTGTGTATTGACTTTTTAACCCTTGCCTTTTGGAAATGGTCTTTTAATTTTTTTTAAGAATATGACTTTTAGAATCATAGTGTGTTTTAATGTTTTGTGATTATGTGTTTTTGTTTTTAATTATATATGCGTTTGCAAAATGTTTATGATTTTGTTTATTCTCTGTGTTCAATTTTTTATTTTCTAGCGCATTTTTTTTATTTACTCATTGTGGCTTTTGCTCTTTATGTGTTTGTTGTTTATAGCACTCTGTAAATGGAGTTCTCTCTGTAGTGTGCTTTTCTTTAAATAAATAAATAAATACATTAGTTAAATTGATACTGAAACTACTAGCTTAAAACGAAAGTATTTACAGTATGTTCCCTATTTCGACTTTGCGTGTAAAAATAGAAAATGAAACTCCGCGCCCCTCTACGAGCTGTTGACATATTCCCTTCATAGATGATTATCTGATAATCTCTTCTTATGATCCACGAAATTAATTTTCTTAGATGCTTCATTTTCTGAATTCCTTGAATTGAAAAGGAAGTTCATAGTATAGCCGGATTTCGAACTGAATTCAGACTGTCACAAAATGCTCATTGCGTTATAAAAATTCTTGAACATTATTTAAAGTCTTGAAAATACTACTGCCCTAGTGCAGACGCACTTCCTGCACTCACGCTAAAATGCTTATATGCAACAGATTCTTGACTTGTCTGGCTGCAGAAAAGCCAAACAGCCATATCAGTTGCGTGGATGTATTAGTTAGTTAATCGCCTATCTCATTCAAAAGTTTTAATTGACCGAGGTCTACTTTTTAAGTCCAGCATTTGGCACTTTGTCTGTAAATTTGTTTGATACGCTATTAAAACCAAATGCGTTGTTCGATTTCCTTCAAAATTGGCAGAAATATTTCTGGAAGCAATAGAAAACGATGTATATGTTTTATTTCTTATTATTTTAATTCGATAATAATTATTTTAATTATATATAATTATTATATTAATTGGTAATAAAAGTGTGAGTGGCAACCAAACATTAAGATTATGACATCAGAGTTATAAATAAGCACAGTTCACCTATCGCTATGTATCGTAATGCGCAATTCGCTCAATAAATTAATGTATTTTTATAATTTTGGGCTATCTTTTAGTTCTAAATTTATATTTAAACTCATTCACCATCTAAAGCTTTTTTATACCTTATGTGGCGCAGTAACCAATTTAAAGAACTTTAAAAATTCGTGTGTAATTGTTAAGCCTAAATGGAATTATCAGGCGCTTCTCGCCAAGATAATTTCGCCTGCCTTATAAATTGTCTGATCTCCATAGCAACAACAGATTTTCGCTTATATATACTTTTTTTTGCCAAATTGTAATATTTATCGCCTAGTTATTTTCAGTTCCATCTTCTTAGTTGTAACGAAGTAAGTTGGAAAAAATATTTTAATTTGATGCCTATTTAATAGTGAAATTTTCTCGATAGTTTTTTTAAATAACTAATTTAAGGATTGAATTTTTCTCTGTGATTTTTTGGTGCCATCATTTTCAAAATGTTTCGATATGCCGCCTAAAAATAAGTGAAGTAAAAGAGCTAGAGATATTTTGCTAATTCAGCAGATTGCGAATCATTTTATCCTTATTAACTCCAAATTTGTCGCACCTTAAGAATTTGCTAAACTTTTGCATACAATTGTATCTCCTCGAGAGTCAAATTATGATGTCTGGTGTCCCAACAAATAATGCTGTCTTTACAATGAATAAAATTTGCTAAGCTTTAAAAATGCGATGAAGAAGAAATCTTAGATTTATTTTATTTGTGGGGGGACGAGGTCTACTGTTCACATAACTACTAGTTAGCGAGTTTTAGAATTTGACGCTTTGGAGAAATAGAGAACAAATTACCAATGCATCGATTTCGGCTTCATTATTGGAAATTGAAGCGTATGTAGTTTGCTATGCAAAATTGAATCAACTGATACCATTACACTACAAATTACTTATAATGTAAAAATTAACTTTGGAAAATTCAGCAATGGAAATTTTCTAGTGTTTTACGAGAACAGCTATCATTCAATATCGTATTTTAGCTCCCCGCTGCGTAAATGTGTCCAGATGTAACGCGTTGGTTGGCGTAAAGAGTAGAAATATTTTTTCATCACTAAATGATTAATCCTTGAGAGGTATACTATCTGACAGTTGTATCTAATCAATTTATTTTCCATGCATATGCATTCAGTGTAAATACGTGAATTGCAAAAATGCTAGAATAAGTAAAGAGCGAAAATTCTTGCAGCTCATTTTCATAGCGAAATTGTGTGGCAGTGAAAAATAGGCAATAATGGACATACAGGCAACGAGCCAACTGGCATAGGTCAGTTAGCTAATTAGATTTGAAAAACTTACTCTTGTCCAAAATAAATCCCTTTACAGAACAAACAGAGAGTTCTTCACGCAAGCAGAAGGATCCGACCCTGGTTGATAAAATCTAACATTAGTCATTTTGGGAATCAAGTCCCTGACAGCTTTACCAAAAGAGTGACCACTGCAGGATTATTACTAAAAGTCCAGAAACCATAGAATCCCTTCAAGTGCAAAATCACCAAAGCTCTTGACAAACACGCACCACACGCAGAGGACCACATTTCCTGAAGTGGTCACATGCTGAGTTGGATCGAGAAAAGAATGATTTTCGTCGAAAACAGTGATTGCACTTTTAACGTTTGAGAAAACCTCTAAAAGAAAAAAGGAACATAACTCTTTTTTATATTTTATAGTACTTTTATATTGCTATGAATTTTTGTTTGTTTGCAGTAGTCAAATTCTCAATGCTCTACAAAAGTTGAACTGCAACATTTCCAATGAAATTCCCATGAAATAAATAGTAGACAAAATGCAAAATATTGAGAAGATATTTTTATAAGTTAACTGAGATTGTTTCATTGTAGAATCGAAACTCACTAACTCCTCAAAAAAGCTTCTGATTGTCTTTAATATCTTAGAAAATTCAGAAATTTGATTCTGATAAATTATGAAGAATTTAAGAATTGAACAAAAAAAATGAAATGAAAGAAATATTTTTACTAACCCACATGGTAGTACATAATGATTACCAAGATTTCTGCAAAGTAACTTCCTGAAATACAACTGTGTGTCTCTCTCTCTCCCACACTCTTGCTCTCCTCAAAAAAAGTGCATTGTGAGAAATTAATTATGCTTTCGATAAAACTTTGCTCCACTAATTGAAAATTAATAAGGCTGGTTTACTACTGTTAGATTGCAAAAAATGCAACTACATCATTTTTCGGCTTTACCAGCAACTTTAAATAATTTAAATTTTAGGCCACCAAAGTTTCTTAATTATCTTGTGGTACCTTTGGCAACTTTTAAATTTCAACGCTAATTTTTTACAGTTTTATTAAATACCTTAATTTTTCTTATTTATTTTTCTTGTAATCAACTTAATTATTAATTGCTTTAACTTTTTATGTAATTTCCTTTAATGTTTCAAGGTTTATTAAATTATAAATTATTTAACGGATCTATTTACTCGCCACCTTGTACGGCGTATGAATTTTTGTGTGAAAGGGCTTTAGCATCTCCTGACTAGGAGAGATTCCTTTGTGTGATTTTTGAATTTGGCTTGTCTGTACGTGCAAGAAAAGTGGGTGCATCTGCAGGGTCCGAGGGCCGTTAGACCTCTCGGTGCTTGCCCCCGCAGTTATTCCGATGGTCCCAAAAAGAAATGGTAAAAATCTCCAGCAAAATTTATCCATGACATACCGCCGCATTATAAATTGTTCGGTTTTCAATGATGCGAATTGACTTTACTATGAACTGAAGCTGAATTTGTTTACGCATGTAATAGCGATTTTTGTAATCCATATGTGTGCTCTTCAAATAAGTTTGCGAAAGTAACTATAATGTGCCATTCGTAAAGTTAATGGCAGTGATTGCTTCCTAGAATGAAAAAGTTCTGCTACTTGGTGGCATAGAGATGCAAGGACCCTATATCTCAACACTGTTCCTGATCAAGTTTCGTGAATCACCTGTGGATCATTACAAAACTTGCGGTTTGTGTTTTTTTTCATCTTGAGCATTTCTGTTGTTTAAGAATGTGAGGTGTCACTTTTGAAAGTTTGTGCTGCAAATTATATGCGCAAGAAAGAGTTTCCAAGTTAAATACTAATCAAAGAAATCTTGGTATCCCATGCTAAGATTGGATGCAAGTGACAGTGGTTATACTAAATCTTAAAAAATGCTGCTTCCACTGATTCAAGTCTCCATTTGTGTTACCAAATAATATGCGTGAACATCGAATACAATGAAGAAAAATATGTTTAGTGCATGCTTAAGTACGTCACTGTTAAAACTATTATTTAACTATTATCAGTATATAAATATTTCATAAAGGCTTTTATGGAAGAGGTATTCTTTTTACATTTGCTAATTTGGTAAAGATTGTACTAAATATATATATGCATATATACAAACTGTTTTATCGTTGTATGATTTCAAAATGTTTTTAGGTTGTGTGCATCAGTATAATCTGTTATTTCAATTTTTTAAACTCAAAGTTGCCAGTATATTATTCAAATAATTGTTAATAAAAAATATTCTATTTAAAAATTTTGATTTTCTTTAATCTTTCAATTGTGTATAAAACACAATGAACTACCTTCGTTTTCAGCTGCTTCCTCTAGTGGTCAAAATTTTTTAGGTGTCTGAGAAGGTAGGTGCTTAATTAAGTGAAAAGTAAAAATTGTATTTTATTTGTATTTCAAATTTCTTGCGCCATAAATATTTTAAGGTTTTAACGTATTTAAGTTTTAACATTTGGTACCCAAGAATTTTAACAACTACTAAAGCTAAAATCTCAATTTCACAAAGCTTGTGAATTAAGGATTCCATCTTTAATATTTTTTTAAAAAATTCATTTATTTTAAAAAATTCATTTTTTTTTATTATTTTCAATTTTAGACAGAATCATCCTGGAGTAGCCTGTCTATTTTTTCATGAACAAAGCCAAGAAAACAGATCAGGCAGAAATCTGTGAAAGAAACCGCGGCAAGTTATTTGAATTATTTAAACCTACTATAGTTTATATAAATGGAGAAGACCTTGCTGACAGTGCAAAATAAAATTTAAAATCTCGTCAAAAATCGCATATTTTAGTACTTAAAACAGGGAATCTCTATAATTTAGAAATATGAAGAAGCATTACTTTTGTTAACTACTCGTAATTTTCATTAAATGAACACAGTTGTGAGTGTTGTTCTAAGAAATGTTCATGCATGCACCAGGACTTCATTTAATTATTTTGATAATTATATTCTGCATTAATCTGCCCTTGAAAACCTAGATAATTCGATTTGTCTTCCTGAAAGGTAATAACATTTCTATTATATTCAGTTATTTTTACAACATTAGTGGTTGTATTGAAATTAATGTTCAGATTAATTCTTATCTACTCATATTATTCTTAAATGAAAAGTTTGAATATGCGCTTTTTTTTAAACAAATTATTGAACAATGCAATGAAATAGATTTTTAAAGTAATTTAAATTTGAAAGAACAAAAAAAAAAAAAAAAAGGAACCGAAGTATAATTAAAAATTTCATCATATGGAAGCAATAAATTTTCTTGTCTGATTTTATTCATTTTAACTTCACTATTTATGGATTTTGCTGCTCCTTTACTCAAATTATTTCAACTTTATATAATTTTATAAGAAAATTTATTAATTATACATAATTAAATATCTTTTTGCTCATATATTTATTAACTTTTCAGCATTCATTGTTTTGTATCAGTAAAATGTTTTGGCATTCCCGCTTATAAATTTACAGACTCATTTGCCTCTAAAGATTGCTAATAAACAAGCACCTCCAATATTAGAAACACAAAATTTAGTTTTATTTAAAATCAATCATATGCTTTCGTTTGATTTGACGAATATGAAAAGAATTAATCCATCTAAGGTAGAATCAAATTTATTAACTATTATAAAATGAATTTTATTGAAAAGAAACAGTAACTGCCTGACAAGTCTTGCTTCTACATAAGCGCAGTACTCACTAAGCATTATTTATTGCATGCTTTATGTATACATCAATATTTATATTACATACAACAATATTTATTATTTATATTTATCCATGTTTATTATAGCAATTGACGCTTTTTCAAACCTCAGCCAGAAGCAAATGTTTCGCATGTGATTAAAATTGAATCTAGAAAATCATAACTAAAAAGAGCTGTTTAGAATCCATATCGAGTTCGCAATTCACGTCACTGTCTAAGTAACCTTATTAGTCAGAGATAAGGCAGAATTATAATTGAAACATACATTACAAACGACTGGATGAAAACACTGATGGTAATGTTTGTGCGATTCAGCCGTAAGCAGTTAGAGTTTCAGGAACATATTCTTCAATCAATTGAACGTCATTTTATTTATTTATTTATTAACACCTAAGTTAGAGGAACGGAATAACGAAATGAAAACATCAGAGCTTAGCAAATTCAGCTAATGAGGAAAATATTTTTTTTCTTATTAATTACAATTATAAAACTTTAGCACCTTGACCAGTTTAGCGATTGAATGCAAAAGTCATCCCTTGTTAATTTTAAGGTAAAATATTAATATACAGTTATTTATTTCGAGAAGAAGGTCTCAACTTTCTTTATTGCTTTATTTTAATGTGAATAAAAACGGATTTTTCAAAATTAATTCATTTTCAAAGATCATTGGTGCTCCACTCAGAGATGTTGTAATAAATAAAGACAGTGAAAAAAAAAAGGACTGCATTTTGCGAGGGGAGATAGGCTAATTTTTCTCGAATTTCCCTCCTCCCCCTTGGAAAATCTCAGAGCTCCAGAAAGTTATGAATTACTTTTTTTGTGAAATGAAATGAAATTTGTTCGATTTAATTCATGAGATTTATTCTACTATTTTAATCTCTACAAATATCTCGTTTGAAGCTTCAAATATTGTCAGATCCCGTTCGTTAACTACTCTCTAGTCTCCAGTGCCTTCAACGATTACTGAAGGCGTTTAAAAAAAACTCGCAAAGCATTCCTCATTCTGCAGCAGCGGTAAAATAAATAAATAAAAACGCCCAAAGAATTTAGAATTCATATTAAACCACTGACTATTTATACCATTTTTTGAAAGCTGAGATTCATTATTATCAATAATAATATGTGTCATCTCTTAAAAGGGAGTTACCGAAAATATGCTAAGCTTGTTTTATCGCAATCTTTTTATTATATCTATAAATTTCTCCTGAGGAAAGAAGATATCCAGTTTACAGTTTCATTTCTGCAAAGTGCATGTTAAGAAACAATATTTCAACTTCTTCAGATCTTCTTTCATTTTTTTTCTATCATTAAGTCTGTAATATTAAAATATTTGAAAGATTTGCCATATACGGTCAAATAAAATGTACAATTCGGTACAGTAATTCCAATACATGTTAGTTTAATGGACTAGGGGATATAATTCATTGCATAACAACGTCATATATTGTTTTGAAACTTTTAGTGGTACACTGAATCTAACGATAATCATTTATATTTGTTAGACCGAGACAAGAATTTAAGTTTCTTCTAAATACATAGCCAAATATTAAGCTTTCGAACCATCAATCAAAAGATAACAAATTTTAACTTTTTACTGTTAATTTGGAAGCATCATCCATTATTTCTTGCAAAAATAACAACATCATGAATTCTTTAAAACAGTTTTACAGAAGGAGAAGAATCTTAATGTAATCACATATTCCAATTTTAAAATATTGATCTGGAAAACCGGAGGATTCTTTTTAAACAATCACTTGGTTATTTGGAAGGTGTGGCTGCCTTTGGCATCACAGTTGGAAGAGACTCAAAATTACAATTTCAGATCATTTGAAATTACTACAGACTCTAAAAAGAGCTTGAATTTGTTTATTCGCCCCTGGCGGCAAAGCTTCTAGCTAACCAACAGTTAATCAATGGAAAATTGATGGTATTGTGAGCAAATAGGTAGAACAATGGCGACTGCATGAAACAGCCCAATAAATCATCGCATCAATAATCTCGAAAAGCAGGCAATTTAATGACAGAAAACAATGCATGTGACAATATATCATCGACATTTTTCATGCAAATTCTTTTTGTTATTTTGAATTTCAGATGAGGAAAGCATTGCTCGTTGAAATGACAAGCCGACTTTACTATGCGCATTGTTCAATCATACCATCACTTGGTGACGTCAGAGAAATATTTAATAAGGCTCCTCTCATGGCCAATATGCTTCTTGTTGTGCGAGAGGCCCATCTGCCGCAAAAAGCGTTGAATGATGGATACGAGACGTCATTCTCGGAACGCCTCGTGGGATTTCGCCCAGTAATCGGAATGACAAGTCACGCTTTTCGTTGACCAATGACAAGCAGGAGGCGTGGCCAGCTGACACAGAAAGGTGGGATGGAGAAGATAATAAATGCCTGGGGATGTGACTTGAATACGAAGTGGAGAATCCAGAGCAGCGTCATTCTGACGTCATTTCTTTTCAATCCTGTTTTCTTTTCTTCCCCTTTCTTTCTTTTTCGCCTGTCTTCTTCTTATATATATATTCTTTGAAAAATTTAAACGTTTCTTCCTCAATAGAATTTGGATTTTGAATTAGCGAATCATTTCTACACTAAGAAATTCATCTGTTTAAAAAATTTCAGTTTTATCCTAAATGTGTGTTTAAATAAAGGGGAAACCATGGATTTCAGAACAATGAAAAAGCAAATTAAAGATCGTAATACGTTGAAAAGTGTGGAAAAAAGATAAAATAAATTGTTTGTTGTTCATCAACATCCTTTACGCATATATTTTAAGACGGATTTAGCGATCTTTATGGTAATGGGATATTTAATTACATTTAAACAGGGTTCGAAAAACAATTAAATTTTATATCTAATTTGTGTCATACTTTGCTCATATTACTACCAATTACAGGGAATTTGTAGTAATATGAGCAAATAAGCAGTATATATTCGTAGAATCCAGTTTTCAATGGAGTGATATTTTGCTCCGTTAGAGCTGTGCTTCTGGATCTCTAAAAAGTTTGCCCTAAAATTCTTATTCCGACAGAGCCTCTCTTTATGCAGTTTTGAAATCTATGGAAAGTTAAATTAAAATCAATTGATTTCTGTAAATTTACAATTATTTTTCTTAATTTTTCATTTGTGGAATATTTTTCCATAATGAATATATTTAATCAAACTCTCTCCCACCCCTCCATCTTCTTTTTTCATATGCGTATCTAGAGCAAGTTAACATTCTCAGAGTTTTTTAAAACCCTTGCCCTTGAAGTCTGACAAATGTAAATAAGCAGGAAAGAAACGTGAACCAGGATTTTCAAATTTCAATTTATCATTCCTCCGTGAAAAACAACCTTTTCAGACTCAAGCAGAATAAATTATCTCTATTTATAACTGGACTTCTACAACTATTTGGAAAAAATCCTCCAAAACGCACGTGGAAAAGTAATCAACATCTGACATCTTCGCCTTCTCTCTCCAACTCTTATCACAGCTAGGGATTCTGTCAAGATCTTCAAAGATAGAGAACAAAAGTAATTCAAAAACTTTTCGCTTTTTTCACCAACCAAAAACTTTTTTTACGCCATTTCATTAAAAATTAAATATGAAATATTTGGCCAATTGCCTTTTTGTTTACCATTAATTAAATTTTGCTCAATGTTGTGTTTGTTTTCATCAATTTTTTTTTATCCAGATAATATTTTTGGAACAGATAATATTTTTAAAGTTGGAATGGCATTTGGGAGAAGAAACTCTTCTCTAGAGCATAGCCTTCAAAACTGTTTACATGTTTGGCACGGTCGAGCGTGTCGAGAAACTTCTATAGTCGGGTTGCTCTGGAATTTTTGAATTTTTAATTAGATTCTTCCGAGTATTTTCCTTGTACTTAAACCTAACCATATTATTAATTCACGGTATCTTGTTATATTTACCATTTCAAAGGAAGAAAGTAGTTAAAATTCAGACAGGAAGTTATGCACCACTTTTTCCATCTAGCCACGCATACTATAGTTCCTGTTTTTCAGCGTCTCACTCTCCAAAAATAATACACTCATAGATAAATGTATTTATCTACGATTGTAATAATTTACGACATGTTAATCAGATATTATCAGATTAAGATGCTGTATATATTTTTTCGAATTATCAAGGCAAGCATGTACCGGAATCCTGTGAGGTGCTGGAGATTAGAGTTCGCTAAAAGATTTTTCGGAGAAGTGGAAGAATATGCTTCTGTTAGATTTTTCAGTTAGCATATAGCAATAACTGATATCTACTTGATTTAAATCATTTTATTAATTCAACAAATAAATGTGCAGAATTAAAGTTTTTTCAACTTGGGTCTCGATTCCAACGGAGTATTAGAGAACGAAATCGGGATCTTGTAAAGATTTACAATTGAATTTTTGAAGGAAATATTGGGGGAAATCATCCTAATTTAGAACATTTGATTAAGATATTGAATAACTAATTCGAGTCGAATTTGTTTACTGATTTTTTATTTTTCAATTTTGGGATCATGGCAGAATTTTTTCGATGAAAACGGGATCACGGAATATTTTTTCAACGTAAATAGGGGTTAAAAGTGAAAAATGTTTAACAAGCCCTGTGCTAGCCAATTTTTTTTTTTTAATTTTCCTCATTTGGCATTTCATTGAATGCATTTTTATCTTAATTTTTTTTCGTGCACACTTTCACCCTTGACGTGCATATTTGAATTATATTGTCATGTAATTCATTCTTATGGTTATTTAGACTGAACAAAAAAAAAACCACGGTCGAAAGCGTTATACATATACGTTTCTACTACTAATAATAAAGAAAAGAACATTTTGCCATCTATTCTCATAAGGATTGGAGGTGCAAGAATGAAAGCAGGGGGGAGAGACTGCAAATCACGAGAGCTTTCCAACAAAGGGTAACATGCTTAGGTTAAAGGGTACTTTAAGTTAGGGGGAGAGGAGGGGAAGGAAGGGAAAATCACTTTTCAGATCATAGCTTCTAAAAAATTGTAGCTATCGAAAAAGTTTAAATGCAAAAATTGTTCGTTATGATAAAGCAATAATTCGCCTAATTTGAATTTTTTTCTATTTTCAATTATAAACGAATTATGGGAAAATGAAATTTTCCACACCCACCATTTCCACCCCCTTTTAGCTGGCTAACCCATCTACGAACTCGACCGAGATTTTCACTATCCTTACAACATATCCCACGCTGGTTAAATTTATTTCAAAATTACTCCAGTTATCGTGTTCACAAAATAACATGGGAAAAAGCGTTATATATATATATATATATATATATATATAAACTTTTTAACGAAGGGTGGTTTTGGGTTCTGGTGAAGATCTGCAGAAATTTTCCGACAGTCGCGTCATGAGAACCATTGCAATAGGTAGACTTCCTATAAGGAATGTACCTAAAATTAAAAGCAAAATATTTATGTATGCATCTGAAGCAAATACACAGAAATATCAGCCGCTTTGGTATAACAAAAAATTGAAAATCTAAATCTCGCTACGTTGCTCATTAAATTAAGGTCCAGTAAATGTACAAATTAGCAATGCTGGACTCTTTGAACTTAAAATATATCATCATGTTAACCTTTGTTCTGTGGCTGGGCAAAAATATCGTTTGTTTCGTTCCCCTTCAGATGATGGACAACTTATCGAACAGAGATACACGCAAGTAGCACAAATTTAAATTTGCGTATAAATGCCATTGCACGGAAGTATTACGAAATTCACTAGGAACAAACCAACGAATGAGGCAAAAGTCTTTATCGTGTTGCATCAAGCATCAATGGTCATCATGATGGATTAATTTTAATATCAATCAAACATTTAAAAAAGATATTAGATGAAAAAAGATTATATAGATGAAAAAAAGATATTTTGTCAGTGCTTTGCAAAACCAGTGGTTGCGCACATTCTTCTATACATGAAAGTGGGCTGAGAGGACTAAGAACAATTATGCAACCAATTGACTGTCTGCTTACAATATATTTTTTTTCATATTCTTCAGCGGACAGTTGTGGACATTCCTCAAAACATACCGGATATACTAAGTTTCCTTTCAAGTTCACAATGCGATGAAAGAGTACTATTTGTCTTATAACCGATTCTAACTTATTAGTCTGGATATAATTCTAATATACTTAAAATGAATTAATGTAGTCGAATATAATTTTGCTTTAAGGTATACGACTGTGTTCGGAGACATATTTTTGAAAAATAACTTATATATATATTTTTAATGTTATTTTTCAAGTGCGTATGTTTTAAAACAATGAAAAAATTGTGAAATTAGGCTTACAAAATAATATTTTTTAAAAAAACTGAGAAATTTGAAGAAAAATGACTAAAATATCTGCCTTACGCTAACAACCATAGACAAAATCATATTCTAAATATACATAAATCCTTGTAGGAGTACATTTTTATGACAGTTATCTGTGTTACGCTCTAAAATATTTCTTGTATTTCAAAAATAGTTTTGAGATAAAGCTGAACATAGTTACTAAACTGGTAATTTTTCATAAAAAATGCTTTTCGTTTATATTTAAGCACTTAAAAATAATACTTGATTTTAAAATTGACCTTAGCTTTTAGAGGAAAACATCAAGCACATTACAGAAAACGAACTCAGAAAATTTCATATCAATACTTGAATAACTTTTTGAGAAATCATTGTTACGGTCGACAGTTTTCCTCAAAAATAGCATTTCGCAGAAAACACATTTAAAGTTTTTATGCAACATAAAATAATGCTTACAGTTCGGTAATAAAACAGCCGCAACTCCATTTGTAATTCACGTAGAGTAAAAAGTGAGACAGTTTTAGAAAGCTGATTAAACAGGCTACAAAATTAAATCATAAAATTTATTTTGATAATTTCATCAAAAACGACGATTTTAAACCAGTCGGATTTAAATACCAACCATTGGTTAATTTCATGTAGCTCTTTCTATAGTCCTCAGACAATACGTATCACATTCTTCGGTCACACGTATGAAGTCATTCACCGATGACGCGGTCGCTCGTAGCTTTTTACGTAGTATTAACTGAAGGTGTCACAGACTGTAGCCAAAAATAATGTGGACTTCAGATTAGTCTATTTGAATGTTGTCAGTACTGATAAAATGCATATGTTATTCCTCTCCGTTGCATGCCAGGCCGGTATTCGATGACCTCCCGAGGAACTTACTTACAAAAGCAATTATCTTCAACTCATTATTAGCATACTGAGGGCCCTCAAACAATGCAGGCGGCGATATCGAGTGGACACATCCTCAGATAGAAGATAGGAAATCGAAACGAAATACTTGGGGATTCGAATATTGGCATTCATCAAGGAAGTAGATGGATGGAATGACATCATTGTCCGGCACAATCGATTCGTTGCAGGTGGTTTATTCCCAGGAAGTGCCTGCATAATGTTTATCACAATACCTCAGAACAAATAAACAGTCTAATTTTTAAACGCTGATGGAACTCGGGTCATTATAAGAAGCGTGAACAGGTTCGCAATGTTCTTCTTAAGAAGGGAAGCACTGAAAGATCAAAATCATCAGAATGGATGACAGGAAAAAGCGCATTTAGAACACAATTGTATGCGAACAACATCTTTAAGTTTAATTATCGAGTTTAAAATCAAAATTTCCCATGAACTAGCGGGAGGAGGAAAATTAGAACGGAAATAAAGAAAGCCATTCAATACAAATTGAATTTACTATTATTGGTTAAGGAGATAATCTCCTTGTTATTGTTTCTGCTCATGCTTAATATTCTGTGCACATTTGAATTGTAAAGGTTTGTTAGATTGCGTGAGCACTTCTCAGATATTCATCTTCTGCAGTATGTCAGGTTAAAAGTTAAATATCCGAGGTGTATTTTTTTAAGATACAATCAGTTTTTCGCAAACGTTGAAAAAATTCGATTAACATATCTTCAAATGGCAGCAACGTAGATATTAGGAGCCGTAATTTCTTTTTTTACGAGCCCATTTAAGATCTTCAGTTAAACTTACGATATACTTAAGAGTTCTATTCCAGTGCTTCTTGTATGTTTTGGGGCCTATGTCCACACATCTTACTGATTACCATACCTATCTATATGCGCCATTTATGTGTATGCCATAAATATGCCTACTTACCACACTATAGATACCTAAAGTCGTCTCATGGATTTCTCAAATGCTATTTATTAATTTTGAATTATGCAATTTTCTGCAATAATTTTTTCTGAACAGATTAGTTAAGAATTGATAAGAAAAAGCGCTTAGAAAGTATCATTTAAATGCAAAGGAAGCAGGAGTTGCGAATACCGCTCATAAATATTACAGTTCTGAAATCTACAGAAAGCAAAATCTGGCGGCACAGGAATTACGATAAAGCTCTTAACATTTTCTTTATTTCATGCTTTGCTTCTCCAATTAGTCTATGCTTAGGAATTCTAATCAACATGGACATTGTTGTTACTTATTTCGGAAACATGAGGTTTTTGCATCTTTTTTTAAAGTGCATGTAAAATCTTCTTGGGTATTCAGAATCATGTAGGATGTATCGGATGAATAAATATAAATTATCGTCGTAAGAATTGTTTGTTAAATGAGAATATATTTTTATCTTTATTGTTATATATCTATGAATGGTTTAGACTTATAAGAGGATAACTGCTGAAAAATAATGGAATAAAGAAACTAATCGCCTACAGTCAATAGTTTCAAATACATTGTAAGGTCCCGATATTAACTACCGAGTAGAAATCTATGTACTCAAATGAACGCTGCAACATCGCCCTACTCACTCGAATGATAGGACTGTTTACAAAGCTCAATGCACTTCGTTTCAAAATATGTTCAACTAAACTAAAAATCATTACTAAAAATCGGTTTTATTTCAATGAATAGGTAAGAATTATTAATACAATCTGTTTCATCATCAATCATGCTGGCTAAGAGAGAAAAAGCATACTGATTTGAAATATATGATCAAACCTTTCGAGTGTCTGTACTTAATTAAAGTTTCTTTTGTTAGCCGTCAATTAATATTACATTGGTCTATTTGGTTCACAAATATAGGATCACAAACACAAAAAAAATTCTTACGAGACGGGGTGGTAGAATGTTTCGCGGGTCACAAGTAGTTGGAGAAACTATGTTATGATTGCAGCTGAATCCACAGAATCTCACAAAAATTGTATGTACACTTCAGTATATGAAAAAATAACACAATGTGTTTTCTCTCCAAACACCCCCCAACTTTTACGGGCATGCCGCTTACCATAGAAAAGCTATTGCACTCCTGGTCCTAAAAGAAATAGCAGAAATTATGCGAGCAACCACCTCAATGGACATTTTAACTAAGGTTACCCAAACAGTAATTGCAGATTTAATAAATGTCTAGCTAAACGGAAAGCTAGTGCCCACCAATGCAACAGCCTATTTTAACTATAGAAGCCGAGGGAAACTTGTAATGTGTGTTCCTATAGATTTAATATCAGAGTGCATATATTTTTTTATTTTCCTGGTGAACTCAATATAATTCTTTTCAATTTTTTCCAAAATTCCCTATGAAAAGCCATCGGATGACGTCAAGACAGCTTATCCCATGAGAAAGATTTAATTAGTATTAGCCAATATAGGAAATCAGTCATTAGAAGAAAATAATATCAGGACAACGAAAGAAAGAGCAAATGTGCCCAAAGGTTAACATATTGGTTAATGTACTAAAGCAGTTGTGATGCATAAAAACAACCATTAAAGCAAATTTATCAGAAAACAGCTCTTTTGAAATGTTTTCTTTCTTTCTTTTATTACATGTTATGATGTCATTAAGGAATGAGAATAACAAATGAATAATCCTGTCTTCTTTCTTTTACCCCCTTACGAAAAAAAAAAAAAAAAAAAAACCCAGCCTTTCTCTTTTCAAAAGAGATTCGTTCCTGAATAATAAAACTTTTTTTGCATCAAAAATAATTCAATTTCACGGAATAAAAATGAATAAGATCGATAAATCTCTCTATACGCTCTGCTTGACTAAATCGCCTCCAGCTATTTATTCTGATGCTGCGCGAATACTCTCTGATAGTACTCAATAAATTGCCCGGCAGGATAACGATCAAAAACAGGTAACTACCCTCCAGATATTTATTTTTTTAAACCAAAACCAGATTTTAACGACAACCATCCCCAAACCATCCAGTGACTGTCGCTCACCGAGGTCGCTGGGAACGATGGACGCGAAGCGCGGGGACTTGCTACGAGGAAGCATCGTGCTAAACACATGCATATCCCTCGCCATTAGAAGAATAAGAGAAGTCGCAATCAGTTCCGCAAGCTCTGATACTTCATTTGCATCGAAATAGTCCCAATCGCCGATGCAGCAGTGAAACCGGCAATTGCTCTGTCACGCTTTTAACGAATTCGGGTTCTGCGCTGGAGATGGTATTTGCTTTTGCTACCGTTGGGGATTGATTACGTTTTAACTCGTAGCGTGCCTTCCGGCGCTTTGTTCGATTTTGGATTCGAAAGTTGGCTGCCGAGGGAATAATCGTGAATCCCGGCCGCCGATGAAAGAAACGTGCCACTGGATGTACACCATTAGAAAACGCACTTCGATAAATAATATTTCTTCGCTTTAAGACTCAATTGCTATATTTAATATAGGACATTGGTTGTTAACATGATTATCTTTGATGATGCTATTATATTTAGATGCTTTTCTCTAGAGGTTGAGGATAAATGTGTTCGGAACCTCATTTGTTTAGCTGAGATTATGCAACGGTTATCTTCGTTTCACTAATTGTGATGTAAACTACAGAATATTTATGGCTGAAGAGACTGATACAACATTTGATACATTTAATGGTTTAAATAAAATAGACGATATTTTCTGAAATAGAGAGGAAAGTAGCTTACACTGCATGAAAGGAAAAAACAATATTTTAACAAAATTATTTCTCTTCAGCGGCTTCTCAATAAAAAATTTCGTCCTCAAGATAAACCTCATTTACATTAGAGATTTAATCTATAAAAACAAAAATTTATTAAAAAAAACCTTATACTTTAATCTTCTAAAAACTTAAAGAAAATTATAGCTTATTAAAGCAAAGTCCTTTCGAAACATAAAACATTTTTTAAATTGTGTTGTCATCCGAAGCACAAAATAATGAAAAATTATGATGAAAAAAGATATCTTTCTAAAGTTAAAAATCTAATTTTACAAAAAAAAAGCATTTAGATTACATTTTTTTATATGAAATTACTTTATAGTTAGAATAGGAAATATTAAAACCTTGTCTTCTTTCGATAAGTTCGTTTGTTACTTTGCAGTCATAAATAGAGAGAGACAGCAAGACATTCAGGGTCAATTAATAATAAACACATTAATAATAAAACAACTTCTAAAAATTTCACGTAATATTTCATTTCCACCATAACAAATTTCGCGTGCTATTAAATTATCAGTCGCCGCAAAACAGAAAAGCTTTTTACTTCTTAACTAAGGCATTAATTGAAATATTTTGTTGCCGTATTTTAATTTTACAGTATGACTAGTCGAACGATAAACTGGTAGAATGCCATTTTCAACAAAGCGCATTATGTTTAAAAATCATATTCCCACCTGTAAAAATCATTACACATCGATGGGGTGGAAACAAAAAAAATCATCATCATTTCTGACTCAGCTGCAGAGTCGCAGTTTGTGATTTGCCAATTAGTAAAAGAGGAATTTTCAATAACATTTCTACAATTACTTATCCAAACAGAAATCACAATGTTTATATAATGATAATGGTATTGAAACAGCACACAGAACCATTATTTTTTAATGTAACGATATTTTCAGTCAGAATTTCGTAAGTTGAGATGACTTTCAATTTTTCAACTGTTTTGCTTATTTTGTTATTCTGACTAAAACTACGAACTTGTGGAGTCTCTATATTCATCTTTAATAATAATAATAGGAAAGCTTTGATTTGTTCTTTGGATTGAAGTTTCGAAATACAGTAGAATCCCGCTAATCCGAAATCCCGATTAATCCGAACCGATTTTATTTTCGAAAATGATAAATAATTAAAAAGATTACTTGAAAATATCTAAATATACATACTAAAAACAAAAAAAGTACTTTTTCAGCATGCATAATTTTGTACACATTGAAGAAACTAATGCAATAATTCAAGGATAAGGTCACTTCATACAGAAGCACATCCATTATTCTAATGAAAAGGGAGACATAGTCTCTTTCTATCGCTTTTGAATAAAAGAATTCAAGAGATAGTAGTACTGAGTACTTATAACTTACATTTTTTTTAGCACACAACTTTTTTCTTTTCTATTTTTATCGGAATTTCGGGTAATCCGAATTTTTTGTAATCCGAACAGGCACCGGCCCCAATTAGTTCGGATTAGCGGGGTTCTACTGTATTAGAATATATTCGGGAACGGCATAATTATTTCCAGCTTCGGCGAAATTACGAATGAAAAAAAAAAAGATATGTTGCAATATGACTAACATATAAATAATACTTGACTAGAGATTCACTAATAGTACTGACAGAGAAACAATGTTTTTTTCATCCACGTTTACCATACATTTTAACTGGTATGAGCGTAACTAATAATCTCTCCATACCTAAAATAAGATGTCTTGGGTTTTTAATACTGAGCCATATTATTTCGGATAATAGATAAAATTTTCAAACAACGGACTAAGTATTTTACTATCACAGGAATACATTTTAGCTAATGCCTATGCAATTTTTCAAAATATTTAAAATAGCATTATTTTATAAGAAAATTAAAATTACTCACATTTTTAATCCAAGTCTATTATTATATTTTTTGCACTCTTCCCTTTAAAATCCAAGTCTATTATTATATTTTTTGCACTCTTCCCTTTAAAATTAATGTAAACTGTGATTCCTTTAATTTTTTGTTCAAAGCCGGACACTACAATATGTCGGTGTAATCTTTTGTAAGGTCCAAAGGAATTCTCAGTGCTTTTGATGTTCTCCTGAGACTGCGGTGGCCTAGTGGTAAGGTATAGGTTCCAGGTTCGAAACCCTAGTCCACCGAAGATCCGTCGTCGTGTATTGGGCCTGCTGCGCGCTAGATCATAAGCAGGGGGCCACACGTCCTCCCGCTGGTGTGGAGCTGAAGTTTGGAGAAGGTGGGGGGTCGTCCTCGTCATTTGATCGTGGTTCAAAATTGCGAGATCCGTCCCAAAATAGCCCTCTTGTTGCTTCAAAACGGGACGTTAATAAAACTAAAATAAAACTTCATGTTCTCGCAAGATTTATTTTAGATCTCAAATGCACTTTAAGACTTGCATGAGACATGTCCATTAAAAGTATAACTTTTTGTCCATCTGATGAGTCAAAAAAAAAAAAAGATACAGCGAAACCTGGTCTATTTAGCCTTCTACATTTATGCCTAGATTCTGGTACCCCCGGTTGGGTTGGGAGACGTCACTTTTTCCGCTGTTAACGACCGGGAAAACCAACCCAACCGGGAGTACCAGAATAGACCCCTTATTTTCATGTTGAAAGTGCAAAATTATGAATAAAAGTCAATAAAATATGAAAGTTGCTACGATCTTACATTTGCGTTAGAAACTTTTGAAAAGTGAAAAGCTTCGTGACTATTCTTATTGACTGAAAGCGGAAAATATCATTTAAACAAAAATCCATCTACTGGCTTCACGACCCGCACTGTTGAAAGCTGCCATCCGATATGACGACTTGTTAATTAGACCGGATAACAGCAGGCCTTTAATAAATACGCATTTATATTCAACTGTTCCTATAGAAAATAAAATATATTGTCAGTTTCGATGAGAACGATTAGACCGAAAAAAATTACAAACTACAGGAGGACTGGGTCTTCGAACATTTGTTCGAAAATTTTTGTGTGTTTTTATTTCAGAAAGAAGACTTCCTGGCACTTTACCACCTGACGGTCGCTGCTTTTTTGGGTGAAAAAAGAATAACTTTAAAAAGGCCGCCAAACAGCGCGGTGGATACATCTGGCGAAATTAAAAATGAAAAGACAGAAGGAAGGAAAAGCAAAAGACGCACGAAAAGCAGAAAGAAGTTGGAGCCGGGGGTCACTCGTCCATGCTGAGCACGAACATGCCATCCTGTCTCCGCGGAGATAGTATCGCCTCCGAACGTGAACCGACTCTGCTGCTGTATCTGACCCTCGGGCTTGCTTTCAAGGGACTGGCCAAAAAGGAAAAAAAGCGGCAAAGAAAAAGCCTCTTCTTCCCAACTTATTTATTTTTTGGTGTTCTTTCTGTCAACCTGCACTCAAGAAGTCCCCTTCGTTATCACTTACTCAAGAAGATGGGCTCTTCTTTTCTGGACTCCAGTTGAGCGCATTCTTCTCCGATAACGCAGCATTTTGCAATCTCGCAGATTTTTTAGAAAGAAAGAAATGGGGATTTTTTTTAAAGAGACGGTTATAAACCTTTTGCTGATAAAGTTAATTGCAAAAATGAGGGCCGGCCTTTGGTTGTTTTAAAGGTCGTTCGCATGCGAGTGATAGAAGCGGTGTTTGGCATCAAATAAATTTCAGGAAGACCGAGATTCCATTTCCTTCTAAGAAATTTTCTTTCTTCGGTGCAGCCAGACAATCTGAACTTATCTAAAAACAGGCATTCGTAAAATTATATGTAGCTCCATCATTTGATGGGATTAGTTTTGTTTTTACTATCAAAACTTGGATCCAATGGTAAAGTGCAGTCAGTTGTAGAAAGTAAGCCGATTTAGTGGTAGTAAATCACCATGCGTTAGTAATTTATCTTGCTTCAGTTGAAGAAAGAAGCGGTTGGAGGGGGCAGGGGATATCAAATTGATTTCTACTTTGTGTTTGTAAGTGAGTTGAATGATTTCTATCAGCCAAAATCTTCTAGGAAACTCTGAGCTCAGTGGAATCTCTCTCGGTGGCAATGCTGCCTTATTATCTTTTTCTCTATGAACCGCAGAATAATAAAAAATTTCTTTACTATTAAAGTTTAAAGCTAAATGAAAATATTTAAAGGTAAAAGAAAAGAAAATACATTACGAAAACTGCGATGTTATTTTACTGTCAAATATATAGAGACAAAATCAACTCGGATAATTACGTTCCTTTCCTGTCTTAAAAAATAGACTGAGCGCATTTCTGTTGCACTCGGAAGCAATCAATTCAACCTTCGGTAAATTTAAAAAGAAAGATCCTTCGGTGAATTGAAAAAGAAAACGTTTCTGCTCTTCTAAAATAATACAATATCTCTCTGTAGAGACCATACCCAAGTCCACTCAACCGGTTCGGTCGCTGCAATGGCTTCAGGTACGGGAGGCGTTCTGTAAAGACCACCACTATTATATTAGCGACTCATTTTGAAGCTACACTAGGATTATTTTGGGACAGGCCTCGAAACAGTCGTCAGATGACGAAAGTAACATTGATCCAAAACTTACCTTCCAGACGAGACGCTAAAGGGATAACCCTCCACAAAGCGAGACCACTTCACTCATGGTGGATAATTTAATGGGCCTCACTTTTGCAGCGGAATTTTTTTGATCGAATCGGGTTTCGAACTCGTGAGCGTCCACTCTCGATCCGACTCTGTCACAGCTGTTGCACTTTTCGTAAAATCGGGCAGCAAAGAAGCTGTCGATCTTTCAAATTCGAGCGAATCATTAAATGCAGCTCACGCGATGCAGGCGCTCTATAGCTCTATTGTTCAAAATGTGCTATAGCGGTGTTCATGTATGCTCGAGTAAATGAATTTCTTCAATTTTTTTTTTATTGCTTCGCACATCATCAAGTTCGGTGCAAATCAGATTTCTCATATGAGATATCATTCCTTTAATTGCAAGCTACTCTTTGGAGATAGAGGGCCCCAGAGTCTAAAACTTTCTTGCTTATTACTATTTTATAAATAAATATATTTTATAATTATTTATTGATAAATAATAGACATGTAACTTTTATCAGGAATTTAGAAATAATAATAAGGCACTTAAAATATCATCATGGATAACGCTTCACATCAAACCAAACATTTTTTTTTATTTATGAAAATGGAAATAAAGATGACTATAAGATTTTCCAACCTAATACTGGGCAACGCTACAGATAACTTTTATTTTCAATGCATCGTTGATAGTCTAAATTTTTGAAAAGATTTATAAATAAAGCGCGTTATGCAATAATTAATTGTCTATTCAAATTTATTAGTATTTTTTAAGAATTTCGTCTTTATTTAATATAATTAAAGTTATGAAAACAAAAATGATAACCAATTCTCGGCATTTCAAAGTTTGTTTACTATATAATTGCATGGTGTAGCTTAAAAGTGGGTTGGTTTTAACTGAAACAGTGTTGCGAATTCTAGAGCTATTTTTTCCAGTATAATAACGATTTAAACAATTTTAGTAACTTTTCAACATCAGCCGATAAATGTAAAATTTGGATTTCACAGTATGACGCGAGGTTTACTGTTAACAGAACTACTGTTTATCTTTGAATCAAATGAAAGTTTCAGTATTATATGATGCCTAATAAAATATTATTTTATTTTATTCTTTTAAGAAATAAGAATTTTAAGAATTTTTTTCCAGGCTTACAGCACGCAGCAATTTTAAAACAATTACTCTGAATTCTTTAATTTTCTCCTGAGACTTTTCCTGCTCAAATCAAGCGTTTTTCTGCATATTACTGCCCTTAATTCAATAATTAATAAGTACAAAATAAACACAGGCTGGAAAATTATTCATTAAAACGTAAAATGTTCAGGATGCAATGGCAAATATTTAGAATGTGAAATATTGATCCGATTTTTTTAATCTTATCACGCTTACAACAAAAAATTTTATAAAATTTCTGTCATCAATAATAATACATGCTCTTTGGGATCATTTTATATGTATCTAACGAAAAATGGTAGTTAACCTTTCCAATTTAAGTATCATACTCCCGTATAATCCAAACGTCTACGCTTAACTGTAGTAAATGGCGTTATAATTCACGGAAAATATGACGTTATTCGCATTCGGCGTACAGGAAATAAAAAGCCCCGCAGTTGCCATGGGAACGAAATAATTGATTGCGACGAGGAAAAAGAGGTAGCTTCCTATTAGATTTAACGAGGCACTTGCAACCTATTGAATATTTTGTTGTGGTCTCGGTAACATGAATGGTGTTGCGATTGCATAAACATTGTCTAATCGATTGTGTTACAGGGAGGTTCTCGACCGCTTAATTTGTTTAATTTGCCTATTTTAGTTAGCTTCAAAAATATGCGCAAGATAATATTAGCTACGCAATGCAAATATTATCATTTGGTTGTATTTCCGACAATCGTTTTTTTAGTACAGATCTAAAATAGACATTTATATGAAATTATCCAAACTTCATGTATTTTCCAATGAATTGCGCCTCATATAATGATCCCAATCATTAACATACACGTTTAATCTCAAAATGTATTGATTGTCAACTAATATTTTTCTTTTTAATGTTATTATTCATTAAATATGCACAGAATTCTCCTTACAAACTTTTTGGAAAGGATTTTCTCATTAACTACAATTATTTCTATACGTTTTGGAGTTATTCAGTGCCAAAGAATCTTTTGCAAATTAAATTTAATAGGCATTTATTAAATGCTTCAAATTCAATTATCTTGAGATGCTAAAACCTATTTAGTTATTGTCTTTGAACTTTTTATTTTTGGAGGTTTGCTTTCACTAGTCCAGATTCTGACAGATTTAACATGTAATAAATACACTGTAATAGCATATTAAAAATATGTTATATTTTGCCCATATTTGCATCAGGAAGTTTGCTTCTGCTAAGCATATTGATTCACGGTCAGATATACTTTTCAAATGAGGAAACGCAACACAAGGTTGGGGGGAAATAAAGTTTTGTGATAATGTTTTAATGTCTCGGCATTTTATTGTAACTTGCTGAACAGATTTTAATTTTCATGGTCACTATTTGTTCAGTTTGTTTGTTTAGTTTAGTTTAGTTTAGTTATATTAACGCCTCGTTTTGAAGCAACACGAGGGCTATTTTGGGACGGATCTCGAAAATTCTAAGCCACGGTCAGATGAAGGGGACGACACCTGGGCAGGCACCCCCTTCTTCAAACTTCTCAATTTTAATTTTATGTCATTTATCCCACTTCTTTGAGTAAGATAGCATAACGAAGTCAAGCCGCAAATAAAAGAAATGAAATGTGTAGCCATCTCACCAAAACTGTTGCTGAGAGAATAAGGCATTTGCCGTCTTGAAACCCCTGTAACTGCTTCCCCTCCTCCTCTTTTTCCTAACCAGAAATTTGCACGCAATTTGTTTTTACTAAGATTAGGAAAGACATTATTCCATGGGTGTAATTCACTTAATTAACATAGATATGTCAATTTGTTTCTATCATAATAGTACTGAAACAATAAATAACTGATAAGCTTCTATGTCTAGAATTCTAAACAATTACAAAGAGAGGATTAAGAATTTATTTTCTTTCTCTGCATGTACAGGTTAACATTATATGTGCACTGAAATGCAAACTCTTGTCCAAAAGACATACTGTGACGCATTTTCAATAAAAAAATAAGCTTGGTGACATTTAGAGTCGATAAAAGACTGGATGTCTTTATGCATTTAAAGTATCTACGTGGAAATTTAAATTCTACTTCAGCTAATCAGATAACTGGGTTTACTTTCTTTGTCGTTGATGATGATAAATCAGAATGTAATCTTCGAGTAGAAATATTTTAATGGCCAGGAATTCAGTATTTTACACTTCTGATGCTGAAATAATGTTCCAGCATCATGAAAGATAAAAATGGAATATCATTTTAAAATATTTAAATTCTTTCAGATGTATCATCCAGCAATGAAAGATTTCTCGTTTTTCACATTCAAACATAATTGTGGAATTTTCAGACCGGGGGCAGAAAGCGCGTTCAAAACGATTTCTTTGTACTATCTCTGGTATTCTTAAACTTTGAACAAGGCTTCAGGCATTCACTAGATGCCCCAAAGCTTCAATGACGACCGCATTCTTTTTTAATTCTGCGAAATTATTTTTATTTTTACACAAGAAATGTTTCAGAACTTCCGTAAGTTCTCAAAAGTAATGAGGACTGGGTATCTAGCACTTTTTTTCTTCTTTTTAATTTAAGACTACCTTTAGACTAAAAAAAAGTTCTGCGCCCTTATTTATATTCGAAATGTCTCTTGCGTGATATTTAATGACCTCATCCTACTTTTGGAAATGAGACCCATGTATTATAAAGCTCTGCTTTAAGGCTTTCTTTTTCAGTCAATTGTTTTCATTTCAGCCATCGAGTGCATTAACAAATACGTATTTCAAAATAAATCTTCCATCTCATGAGGTCCAAACATCCAAAAAAAACATTATAAGTTATTTATTTTATCCCTTGTATGGTTATAATCAGTGCTCGATTTAGAGAATTCTCAGTTGGGTTAAAAGATTCGGTTTATTTTACTCTTAATTAATGTTATAACTTTCATGACAATACAGATTTAATTATTCAAGCACATTTCAATAACGATAAATTTTGTTCCATTCAATCAAACCTTATCAGGGTGTAACATTTAAGTTTAGAGTCTGAAGTTCTATACCAATCGAAAATGTATTTAATTATATTGAATAAATTACCACCTTTTGTAACTGCACAAAGAGGTAAATGTGGAGTTTACGGTACCCACCTGTTTCTCGCCAATTTTTCTTGGCGCAATTTCATGTGCCATCGCCAAATACTGTTTTGGGTGTGCAGCACGATTTTTATTGCTCTCTTGCGCATTCATCGCCTGAAAACGAGAGTTTGAGCACGCAATGCCTGCGGCATTTAAGCGTGTACCGGGCAAATTTTTTAACATAAAAAACATCAGCGTCTTCGCTTTCAGCACAGCAGGAAACTAGTAGCTACGCCTTTTCATGAATGTTAGGAATCCAGGTTTGTTAAAAAATTCCGAAAACGAGAATTTCCGCACGCAATGCCTGCGGCATTTCAAGCGCGTACCGGGCAAATTTTTAAACTTAAAAATATCAGCGGCTTCGCTTTCAGCATAGCGGAATACTCGTAGCTTCGCTTATTCATTGAGAAACGAAATATACAGAATAACATACACGGTCAGTCCGAAAAATTTCAAATGAAGTTTTATTCAAATTCGAATTTATCGACCAATCACATCGGAGAGTTGAACAAAATAGTCCAATCGAAACGTGGCACAATATAGCCTGATAAGCAAAACACCGACGAAAATATCAATTTGTGCGCATGTGCACTTGTCACTCGTTTAAAGCATCTAGACGCATCCAAAACAAATGTTCTCTCATCGCCGTTCTTGGCGGCAAAGAGTTGGCGATCGTAAGTGGAACGAAGTAAGTGAGTACCGTAAACTCCACATAAACCCACAAAGACCTATGGCGAGTGAATTTTCAACCTAATAATTTAAAGAGGAAGACACCCGATTACGCATCTAACTCTCTAAAATTCCCAACCACAACTTGAGAAAAGCGGAGCCTCTACATTACTATTTTACTTTACGAAAAAATGGATTTTACTTGCATGATATATCTTCTTCACTCCTACGTAATATTTTTAATATGCCTAGTTTATCCTCCAGACGAGTTGTTTCTTGCGTTCTTTTCTTTTACAAAGTTATTAATGGTTCAATTGATTGTAATGATATAATGAGCTCAATAGATTTCGCTGTGCCCGCCACATTTTTAAGAAACCAGAGTTCCTTTCCAAATTTATATTCAAAATTTAATTATATTAACAGGTTCTCGTTATAGAGGTTTTATAAAATTTTTAACACGTTCTCTGATGAACTTGACATTTTTAATATGTCTCTTGGTGCTTTTAAGTCGAAATGTTTGCATCTTTTAAATACATGATATGTTTTATTTTGCCTTTCTACAACATTTTAGGTTTTTATGCTATTTGATTTTCCGTGTTCTTATGTATTCGACCAGTTTTTTGGCGCCGTGTTAGATTTATTTTTATCTTAAGTGTTGCATTTTTTTTTAATCTCAAGTGTGTGCCTTTTGGAAATGAACTTTAAAAACTTTAATGTGAGTATGGGGACAAAATAAAGATTTTTTAATTTAAAATTACGAAGGCCAACCAACGCGTGGCGCATTCAATCTGAAATATGCACAGCACATCGTATGGTAGTTAAGGTGTTAAACAAGTTCTGATGAACGCCATCCCGATCATTAAGTCGCAATTCTAGTGTCTTCACCTGACTGTAATAAATATCGGAATTAAGTTTTAATTTGTTAGACATTTTTTATCATTATTTTGATCAGCTGCATCTAAGGTTATTTTTTTTTTCTTCGCTATTATACAAATTTTAACCAGTTTCGTAATAAATCTAGGGAACGAAGAGCAAAAGCAAGGTCGCCTGCATTTATATAGGCGCTGTGTAATTTCTCCCCACTTCGAAATTCGACTAACAGCCGATTTTAATTGCTGATTTTGGCCTCAGCCGATGCAAATATCTTCGATTCTCCACTAATTGGGATTAATGCTTCGGACCACCTGCTTCACCCTATAAACAGTCACGTTAGAGAGCGCGCCTAGCAGCTATTACAAATAGAGAATTTCCCATTCAGTTTACATCTGCTCTTTAAAGATCCTTTTAATTAAACTCGTAATAATACGTTTGCAATCTATGATTATTTTTCTTGCACATTAGAGCTGCATTTAAAAGCAAGCCCATAATAAAGATTCGATGAACTTCGGGGTAATTTTATTTCCTCGATTTCTCCGCTGAACACTCCGTAGAATGCCATCCAGGTTGCAATGGCAGAAATGTTTGTTCATACGGACTCCAGATTAAGACGTCGATTGATTAACTTGTAAAAACAGAAAGCGTCTGCTTACAAAGCTGGCTAATCTTCTATGCAAATAAAACTAAGGGAAATGGAGGTTCATGGTGGCCTCGTTGTGATGTCTCTTCTTCAGAAACGAAGGTCAGCCGGCGTGAGATCCAGTTCCACCAAAGCACGGGGGTCTGGCGTACTTTAAATCTACCATCGAGGAATAAGAGTCATCCTCACGCTATTGTGGCCTGGAAATGCAGGATCAGGTATCGTCCTCGTCATCTGACTTCGCTTCAAAATGACGAGGTTCGTCAAAAAGGCAGACCCCCACCCCAACCCCCATGCTTCAAAACATGACACTGATCTATATGAACAAAAGTCAAAATTTATAAATAGTTTGTAGACTATAGAAATCCAAACTATTGAATAGAGTTCCTTTAAATTTTGCTCATAAATATCACGAAGCATAAGGAAGGTTTTAGAGAAGCTTTAGTAGCAATTAAATAAATAGTTATTTTTTTATTTATTGAAAACTATGTCTCCATGTATAACAAACAGTATTTTATCCTTAGTGCTGCTATTAATATTCAATGTAAATATTATAGATACTTTAAATCATTTTATTTATGTTCTTCCGAGTCACCACTTTAAAAATTTATAATTACGTTTAGATAAATTTTTTATCATTCTTCAAAAATTATTAATAACTTTCGGTGATTTTACAAATTCGCTTGGTGCAGATCGTAATTTTCCGAGAAGCTATGAGATTTAAAAATTGCTTTGTGCAATTGATATTCTGATTTTGAATAAAACATAAACGCTAAAAGGATTTTCTGTATTATAATATTGTAAACATTAAAAATATTAGACATGAAAATATTTTCTTCCTGAACAATGCCAATTATATCAGATGGTCTAACACAAAATAATAACAGGGGATATCAGACCTTGCTTTCTTCGTTAAAATCCAGTAAATAATCTTTATACCAACTTTTGGAGTCGATAAAATAATTAAAAAATAATCTTCAGAGTCATGTCCATATAAGATTTTATAGATATCTTCTATTCTGAAGCAAAATATAAATAATTTCACATTAAAGCAATGATTTTTAATTTGTGAGCAGTGACAACGTGAAAAAAATATTTATTTAAACCAAAATATGAAAAAATACTTTCTCTTAATTCAAAAATAAAATGCTATCTTTAAAAATTGGTAAAATAACGTAAGTAGTATAGACAGGACCGGATTAAGCCCTGTGGTAGCCCTTAGGCAATGTTAGTTTCGAGGGCCATTTACTATCCCTCATTTACAAAACCAGATATTTTTTATTGATTTTAGTTAACTTTAATTGTATTTAATTAATTTAATTTTTTGTTAATTTAATCTCTGTGCATGCAGGTTTTTTAAGTGACACATATTATGAAAAACTGAAATAACAAAATATTTAAATTGCGGATCACCATAAAAAGTATTCGTTTTATTATTAAAAAAAAATAAATCGCGTATAAAAAAGTTAATTTTAAACAAAAATTTAACATTAAAAAATTTACAAAACATTTTTGGCAGAATCTTAATATTCTAATACAAAGATTTCCAGAGCTGCTGACTTCTGAATTAGTCAGACAACTGAGAAAAAAATTGGACCACATTGACTTGCAAGCAAATTTAGAAAACACGAAAAATAATTTAAGAATAACGCTCTGAAATTCAAGCAATATTTAATTTGAATATGTTATAGTACATGGGCCTTGTAAATGAAACGTAAGAACAAAATTAGAGCGTCCTGAAAATACCACAAAAAAAAACTTGGATCCCAAGAGTTGCAGGGCCCATAGACAGTTGCCTATTTAGTAAAGAAGAAGGTGTTTGAGCATAGAAGGTGTTTTCCTACTAGTTAGTTAAAATTCGAAAATTGAGCATAAAGTATCAAAAAGGCGCAAAAAAAACTAATCTGGAAGTTGAAAGTTAAAAGATGTTGAAAGTTGCGTTCAAGAGTTTTCTTTTGAAGGACTGAACCAAAAAGTGGAGTTGCCCCCGGCTTGCCGAAGCATCTGGATAGGCTGAATAACAGTCGCCGTGAAGTTAATCGGAAACTTAGGGTGGTATTCTAATCGCCTTCAGCCCAACCCCTCCTATAGGAGATACTGTCCGTCATCGGAATGGGGGGGGGGGGCAGCTCAGCCCCACACCATTATTATACCCACTGACTTATCCGACGGCTTCTCATCCACGTACTCGTGGAGCTCCCCGATTAGGATTCTCAAAGACTCATAAAACTGAGTTAATTTTCTGCTCTTTTCACTTTGGTTCTCTTTATAATATGTGATTTTTTTTTCGTGACTGAACTTTTTATGTAGCATTTTTATGACGTGGTAGATAATAAGGTTTCAAAGGGATGCATATTTTAAGAGATAAATTTTCTAGTTATTAGAGTGCGGTCTATTTTCTAGTTAGTCTATTTTCAATCTTTATTCTAGAATTTTCATTTATTGATTCAAAACATCTCGTTTTAGCAGCTTTTTTTTATCTATATAAATGAAACTGAAACAAAAGTGTTTTTGATATAAAAAACATAATATAAAGTAATATATATATAATATTTTATATAAAGATATAGTATATAATATTTTATATAAAGATATAGTATATAATATTTTATATAAAGATATAGTATATAATATTTTATATAAAGATATAAAAAACCAAATTACTGATTAGATTTTCTTTAAATTTTGCACGCTTTATACTATGAAACAAAATGAAAGTGCAAATGAAGGTTTCGTCACAATTAATTAAATAGTTTCTATTTTATTAATTAAAAACTATTTTTCCAATGCGCATGCTCAACTCAAGCTCTTTTTTGGGTGGATGCTTTTCTTTTCTCAAGAAAGACAGAAGCTTCACCTTTATGTCTAGCTGATGCATTTGAATCTAAACTACTCAATAGATTCTCTTCAAAATTTGATCACAAATACTGTGAAGTACGTGTAAGGAAAGTTAGCTGATTTTCCCAGAATTCCTTAGGGTGGTATTCTCATATTCTTCACTAATGAAAAACTAACTATTTGATCAATTGTCACAAAACCTTCATTTAAACCTCTTTTAGACTTCAGTATTTATGAGCAAAATATGATAAATTTTAATGATTTGAGGTGAAAATTAGCATCCGGCGCTTTTAAAAATCGTTTATTTCATCTGATATTGTCATTTTAATTAAAAAAGCGTTTCAGACGTTATGAAAATTTTGTGTTTTATAATATTTTATAAATAAGTATTTTCTGCATTAAAAATATTAGACATGAAAGCATTTTCACCTCTAGCAACTCAGGGTATATCCGCTACTATACAACAGATAAATGTCCAATTCTACAATAAAAATAAAACTATTGTAACTTGAAGTAAAATATATCTTTCAATAAAAAAGAAGAAAAACCTGTATTTTGAAACATAAAAAATTCAAAAAGTCTCTATAATTTTGGCCGCTATTTTATATGAATAGGTTAGGCAAAATAAATTACAACCTGTAAGAAATTTCACGAAATAACCCAAACTAGCTTATTTAATAATCTAATGAACTGAATAAAATTTGAATTATAAAGACAGGCCGGAATAACTCAGAAGTAATGAGCGAGTAAATTTATTGTAATTTTGGAAGAAAAAGATTCATTCTGTATTCATCGCAGTGTACAGATGTTATTCATCTTAAACTTCAAATTATGAAAGTGGCTATTGTTCGCCTGACCGGGGCAGTTTGAATTAAAGTGAAACAATGTTTGAATTTCAGCTAAGAAGGTAAAACCCATGGTTTGTGTTTTTACATTTGAGTTTTATTTCTCTGACAGTATAATTTAACAATATCGAATAGAAAAAAGAAAAAAAACATTTGGAAAAGCACGGACTGAGTGAGACTGAAAATTGAGTTTTCGTTAAATATGGTGGGGATGCCATTTTTCGTTTATATTCATAATAAAAACGGAAAGAGTAATGATTGGTCAATTCCTCATAAACATTGTCGACTGATTTTTCAACGTCCGGCCATAACGGAAGGGAGAAATTTTGGGAAGAACAAAATAAAGTGGTAGTAATTTTTAAAACTTGTACCCTCAGCAAAACAATGGTTTGAAGTTTCTGTGAATACTATAAAAATTAATTTAAATTATGAGGTAATTTAAGATAATGATAAGAATAACATAATTCATATACTTAATAAATCTACAAGCGATTGCATCAACGTTAAATAAATAATAAAACGAAAAATCTTAGCATTTTAGAGCTAAAGATAGACCCATAAAATCAAACGTCTTTCATTTCTTAGACGGGTTCTAAATTGCTGATGATTGGCTCCAAATTCTGTTTAAATAAATAAATAATATTTAAATACACTAGAATCATATTCGGGACTATTAAACCTGGTTTAATTATATACACCTCATATCTTTCTCTTTATCGTACGTGTATACTGAAAATCGTTTTATTTCAATATCAGGTATTAATTTTCTGTCTTTCGGTAAGCAAAATATTCGTTCATCTAACACAAATCAGAGTTTCTAAGCATTTTTTAAAAAATTTACTAAATATGGTTTAAGGTGAAGACTTACTAATGTTTTGGCAAAGGTTAATGAGCAATTCTGTGATCAGAGTGCAAATCAAACAACCCATGTACAATCATAAATAATTTACAGAATTAGTTTTATAACTTTAGTATCATGTGAACGTAACTTCATTCGAGAAATGTGCGTTTATTTTCAGTAAACAGCTAGGCTTTCTAGCAAGTTTTAATTCACTTAATACGAAGTCGAAAGACTGATTCCATTACGATTTCATTTTCTTTAGATTTTTTAGTTAAGAGTGAAAATTTCTCGAAAATAAATTAGCTGAATTTACTATTTGCTTATATACAACCGAAATACTTTTTATCATATATTTTTTTCCAATGCACCTGCATTAAATATAACAATTGATTAAATCCAGATTCTTAAGAATAGAAATTTTTTAAAAAATGTTTCCCATTGGCTGCGAAACTTTTCAATGGCTCGTACACTAACGGTCAAAATGTTTTACGGGCAAAATGTATTTTAACGGGCAATGGACAGACCCTGGGATGCCGGTCACTGCCCGTAATTTTGCGAAGAAATTTTTTACAGTGTGAAATTATCTTCACGGGAGCACGTTTTATGAAGATAGTTTCACTGCCAGTTTTTTAATGTTTTGTTTATTGACGTTTATTTTAATATTTTATTGAAGAAAACCTTCACAAACAGGAATCTAAGAACTTAGTAAGAAAACACATACATTAATCTAAATTCGTCACGTTCAGTCTTTCTTACTTATTTCTTTGTGAAAGTGCGGATTGTTATGGGGGGAAAATTGAAGAGAAAATTTAAAGAGATAAAGGATTGACCAAGATTTAGTATAAAATCTAAAAACACTTTTATTAATATAGTTTTTCTTACAATCACACACTTTATCTGAATTATTGGCCCGAATACGGCTTGATGTATTGAACAATACAGGAATAGCAATGAGGTGGGGAGAACTACGGGTTGTGGTTAGCCTATCTTAAGCCAGCCAGGCCGCGCAAATTTTCATTATAAAAGAGAATATAAAAGAAACGAGATGAATATGAAAGAGAACGTTGACCCGATCAATGTGTTAATCTGGTGGCCATAATTCATGGCCATTCTACCTACACTTCAGGAAGTCCTCTCTTTTCGCAACTGGTTCAGAAAAAGTAACGAGACGACATCCCAAAATGACAATTTGAATGCAAATTTTGTGTCATAAAGTTAGTTATAATATCATGCTAACAATTCAAATGGGCGGGAAATCGTTCATCGTCGGAGGTTTCACCGAGGAAATTTATTAAGAATAAAAAGTTTTAAAAAAATTTTTCTTGGGAACATTTTACCGTATTGTGAGAAAAAAAAGTAGAACTGAATTTGAATTTAAAATCATAAAATTATCAAAAATATTGTACTGATAATTTGACGAACATCCTGTTTTCTAAAATGCCTTAGTCATGAGGCATCCGAAACCAGATAACAACGGACGATGTCAAACTACATTTATCAGAAGATTTTTTTAAAATTCTACCACAGTATTTTAGATGCACATAAAGAATTAGCTTTCATTCTTATCTATATCCTGTTTGGAAATTTTTCATAACTATTTCATGAGAAATTGAGATTTAGTTATACATCAAATAGAAAATGATAAAATAAATACGAATGGATTTTTATGGCTTATAAATAATAATTATAAACAAGATATTCGTTCATATAGTATAGGTAGACTCTGACGTTTGATAACTATCGATTTTTGGATTCAATTTCTTTTAGAAAATATACATTTTTTTAACGGAAGATGGGAGGAGGGATAAGAAACAATTCTTGGTCGCGGTTCCACACATTTTAGTTACGTGACTATAGGTTTGGCAATATGTATTGGTTGCTTTAACTGGGCTAGATTAACTGAAATTCTCAAATATAATCAGGAAAATCTGATTTCTGACTGGAAATCTTGGAGTTTTATTGTCTACAAATAGTAAATTGCATCTATCATATTAACTTACACTATATGCCCAAAAGTATCCGGACACTTGCAGATTTTCACATTTTTTAGAATTTCTCCGGAATGGTTTAACTGGCTGCCTTTAAACTTCGGACATGGACAGAATAGACAATAACTCGCATTTTACATTGAAGATTCGGTACTAAGAGTAATTGGGGGACCGTCTACAAACTGATAAAGACAAAAACTGTTTTGGCCTACCCCGCTTCACAGAATGCTGGTAACAAGATGAAACTTTCAGAAATGGTTATATTTAAGGCGCATAATATTTACAGGAATTTTTGTAAACTCAGAACAAATATTTGGGAAGATATAAAGGTTTTCTTAAAAAGTCTCAAATTTTCCCACCTGTTTTTTGCTTATAACATGCAGAGTTTTCTGTTATATTACACAAAACTTACAGAAAAGATGACAATATGTTAGAGAAGCATTTTGTAAAAATGTGGAAAAGAATGTTTGAATATTACAGGAATTATGAGCATGTTTAGTAAATAATGTTTTACTGCGCATGCGCGAAACATAGTGTAATTTTTCTTTCACAACTTTAAAGCCAGATATATAGCGCAACTTATATAAAAATATTCAGTTCAATATCAGTATTCAGAAAGATATCGGCATTACAACGAGCGGAATTTTAGCTCCTGTCGAAGAGAAGCTAAAAGATGAGGGGTTCTACACAAATTGATATTTTTTAAAATTGTATCTTTAAATAGTTATATTGAATTGTATAGTGATTAGAATTTGCTGAATACCCATGAACACATCTAATATTCGTAACGAATAAAAAATATATATGTAGAATTATTAAAATATTTTAAGAAAAGAAATTAATTAGATAAAAAATCGTCTCGCCATAAAAGAAATATATTTAAAAATATCGTTTGTGGCCGTAAAATTGTACTATGTAACTTGTTAATAATCATGTAAATAATATAATTAAAGTAATAAAATTTTTGTTATTTATAGTGCCTAATTAGCTGGAATTTAAGTTATGCACGTAATTGATAAGTCTTCATGGGTATTCAGCAAATTCTAACAACTATACAATTCAATATAACTATTTAAAGATATAAGTTTAAAAAATATCAATTTGTGTAGAACCCCTCATCTTTTAGCTTCTCTTTGACTGGAGCTAAAATTCCGCTCGTTGTAATGCCGATATCTTTCTGAATACTAATGATATTGAACTGAATATTTTTATATAAGTTGCGCTATATATCTGGCTTTAAAGTTGTGAAAGAAAAATTACACTATGTTTCGCGCATGCGCAGTAAAACATTATTTACTAAACATGCTCATAATTCCTGTAATATTCAAACATTCCTTTCCACATTTTTACAAAATGCTTCTCTAACATATTGTCATCTTTTCTGTAAGTTTTGTATAATATAACAGAAAACTCTGCATGTTATAAGCAAAAAACAGGTGGGAAAATTTGAGACTTTTTAAGAAAACCTTTATATCTTCCCAAATATTTGTTCTGAGTTTACAAAAATTCCTGTAAATATTATGCACATTATACATTGCAATTTCTGAAAGTTTCATCTTGTTATCAGTATTTTGTGAAGCGGGGTGGGCCAAGCACGTTTTTGTCTTCATCAGTTTGTAGACGGTCCCCTAATTGCCCTCAGGACCGAATCTTCAATGTAAAATGTGAGTTATTGTCTATTCTGTACATGTCCGAAGTTTAAAGGCAGTCAGTTAAACCATTCTGGAGAAATTCTAAAAAATGTGAAAATCTGCAAGTGTCCGGATACTTTTGGGCATATAGTGTATGTAAAAGGATTGGAGAAGGCAGGGTTTCAAAATAAAAGCTTTCATCTTACATTGAGCTCAATTACTGATAAGCGCGAGAAGAACATTTTGCAAGAAAAAGTCATATTAGATAAATGAACATCATAGAAATCTTGAATGAATATATAAATCTAATTGCTATAGGGGAAAAAATGCCAAGTTTTTTTTTATTTTTTTGACTGACCATGGCACTTGTAAAAATGTACTACCAAAATGACGTGTGTAGAAAATAAAATGCTAACTTGGAAAATTTAGTGAAAAAGTATGTGCAGTCGAAATGAGGTATATTTAAGTTAGCCGATGAGGAATTATGGTCATTTTGTCCTTAATTCTTTCATGAATAATTCCCACACGTAACATGTGTATAACCATTTATGGGGGGGGGGGCGGGGGGGCCTAGTGGTAAGGTCTCGAGGGCTCCAGGCTCAAACCCCGATTCCACTGAAGATCTTCCGTATATGGGGCCTGTTGCATGCTAAATCATACGTAGTGGCCAAACGTCCTCCCGTTGGTGTGGTGTGGAAATTTGGAGAGGGGGTGCCAGCTCAGGTGTCGTCCTCTTCATCTGACCGTGGTTCAAAATTACGAGGTCCGTCCCAAAGCAGCCCTCATGTTGCTTCAAAACGGGACGTTAATATAACTAAAACTATAACCATTTACGCCTAAAAAATAATAACAAGTTTTTTTTTATTGATTGATAAAATTATATTAAAGCTCGTGATTTTGTTTAAGATGTAATTAATTATATGGAGTTTTTTCTTTGTTTTATATTACGCTCTCATTAAGAAACCTTCAATTGTATTATAAATACATTACTATTACAGATAAATATATTATGTCTTGTCATTGATTCTGTTTATAGATGCGGTATTCATTAGTACTCATGTTTTATTTAACTATGAAGTCAAAGTTTGATACATCATATTGCAGCGTACACCTGTAGAGTTATGCGGGCAGCCCCTAGGGTACGTGTGGTGTAACACCTGTGCTCGGAATAATAATAATATCAACGGTAATAAAAATCTTAATATGCCCCAAAATAACCACATTCTCATGATAAAAAACTTTCAATCACTAAACTCTAAGCATCAAAATATTACAAATATATGAGAAAGGAGAATATGGCGTTTGTTTACCTTATCCAGATTTGTGGTTGCAAAATTTACGGGTTTACAAACGCACTATTCATATGTATGCATTTTTCAATTAAACGCAAGAATTCCATTAAAGAAATTTATCTTTAGATCAGATACTTAACTTTAATTTTTGAAACAAAACTTTTTCTTAATCATTAAGTCTTAAAAAATCATTTTTTTCTGTTTCGACGTTGATTTCATTTTGAGATGCATTATTCCTTCCAATATTTGACTGCTCATCGTTTATGTTTTTTCAACATCAATAAAATGCCGTAACACATATTTATAAATTTCTGATTTTTTTTCAGTGTTCTGCATATAACAACAGAATAATTACTACCCAGAAAGTATCATTAGTTATAAATCGATTGCGATAGATTTATTGTTAATGATCAAGTTGAATCGATAAACGTTAATCATCTGACTTTTCATGGATACTTGAACGAAGAGGGCCTAAACAAAAATAGAATCGTCCAAGACAAATAAGGAAAATACATAATGTACAAAAACTGTAAACTTTAAAATAAAATGAGATTAACAAAGTTTGAGATTACCAAGTTTGAAACAAGTAGAATTAACCGTTTACGGCATGAAATTGAATTTTTCAATTTTAAATCAAAGATAATACTCATTTTGCATCATGTTTACCTAAAAATGTCTCTTTACACATCATATTTACATTTCTTGACTCCGTTCTTTTCGGCTTCATCAGTTGCCAAATCTCCGTCATCTTTTCATAAAAGAATGCTAATACGATACCTATCAAAACTACTAAAGAAGGGAAAGCGTATCAGTGCGGTAGATGGAAACAATCGAAAAACAGAAACTTCTGCTAATTATTTACACCGAAAAACACAATGAATGTTGAAAGATTGTAAGATCTTCTAAACTAAAACGGATTTTCGAAAATATATTCAATGACATTTCCACTCACAAGCTTTCGAGTTCACTAAATTCCGTGATAATCCATCCGAAATCACAGGGGAAAAAAGGCGATCCACTGCGAAACATTCTCCATCTTTACGATTATCACAGTTATTTGGATGACTTTTCAAATATCAGATGTTCCTCGCAATCCGCCGTGTTATGCGTTCTTTATTATCTGCAAAGCCTCACTAGCAGATGTAACAGCCGCGCACACATGTCATTGTCATCGCGAACACTCGTTCCCTTATCGGAGTCGCACATCGTTTTGTTCCTACCCCTAAACTGTTTTCTTTGCTCAGGCAATGAAGCGGAATGCGTATGCGATCCGTGTGCGCGCGCTCCCAGACAGCGTTAACGCTTCATCAAATAGGACTCGGAATCAATTAAAAGCGCCCGAAAGGGCCGAACCTGGTGCGATTTCGATCTCCAGCGGCGTGTACTTAATCCTACTGGGCAACATGTAAATGAGGAGCGTTGACGTTTTTTCATGTGTTCCGAATGAAATACGGAAGAGAGAGGACGGAAATAACCAGCAGGTGTAATGAATTATTAATGGCATTTCATGACCAGAACTCGCCGATGTCGCTTTTGTTTCAGAAGAGAAACGTTTGGGTGAGAAGGGGAAACATAGTCGCTCGGGCTTCGGCCAGCAATGAGATTTATTCACAAAAAGTAACTGCGCATGTCATCTGCCAACGCATTCTCTTCAGCTACGGTGTGACATAATATTTTTTCCCGGCAAACTGCGCATTGGATTGCAAATTTTAATAGCACATTTTATGCGTATTATGCGAACTTGAATGGGCTCCATAATGTCACTAAAGTACAGTAGAGTCTCCCTACAACGAAGTCTCCCTACAGCGAATTTCTCCCTACAGCGAATTTCTCCCTATAACGAAATTTTTAATCGGAAAGTCAAATAACATTCAAAATATTCTCCATATAACGAAGTGGTAGTCTCCCTATAACGAATTTTTTCAGACCTTTATCTTTTCGATTTTTGTCATTTTTGAAGAAAGTTGCTAATTTCTGTGCACACAAATCGCTCACACGTCCTGTTTCTGGAACCACTCGCATTGTTCATTCCAGCGGTAACACATATCAATAGAATGCTATGTGAAGGGTAATGCAGTTGTGGGGACCTGGGTTTCTACAGAGGGAGCAACATTTCTACGGGTCAAGATTCCAAGAATCGGGGTGGGAACAGCAAATGGATGTGACAATACGCATTTTACGTTTATCCATACTAGTACATATTATTCTCTAAATTGGTGAATTGTCTTCACTTTTGAGCATTTTATTTATGCAATAAAAATTAGTATAATTTTAACAAATTTATAATAAATATTACTTCATGTTTAGTTGAAAGTCATAATTAAATATTTTTGAACTTATCGCACAAACTAAAAGGTTTGTAACATTTACTTAAATAACTGCAAAAATCTCTAATCTCCGTATAACGAAATTTTCTCTATAACGAATTTTTCAACTGGAACCAAGCGATTTCGTTATGGGGAGATTCCACTGTATATATATTTAAACTATTTTGCAATAAAATGTAGCATTTGAGTTTTTGAATACAGAATCCAGCTTAAATATTTGTAACAAGGCCTCGTCAAATTTTACCTCATTTTATTTCTTTACGCATAAATAAATAATTTTGTATTTAGCGACCGAGGACTCACATACTTAAGAAAATAAATTCAATCAGACAACCCGTGCGAAACTTCCGCACATTCAATCCCCACCCACTCCGAAGAAAAATTAAGTATTCTTTTGATGGGTTGTTGAAATTAAATACTCAGCAAAGTGTGCAAAAAAATATCAGAGACAGCTTATTGGTGTGAACGCATTTAACACCACTTTGTACACAATATATTTGATGACAGAATGCAATCATCTTGAATTTTTTTGCTTGTAGTATTCGGTAATTGTTACAAAAATACTGTTAGATTTAGTAACTATTGAAGCGAATACATAGAGTTGACCAGGAGTAAATGCAACAATTTGGTAAGAATAATCCATCTCTTTGAAGCATTTGTCTCTGAGACTTATTGATGGTCATTGCAAAGGCTGTCTTAGAAGAAATTCAAAGGCTTTCTAGAAAAAGACTTTCAGTGAAAACTGCTTTCTGGTTCACTTAAACTTCTATTTCCTGGGCGTGATTTCAGATTTTAAGTAATAAAATTGATATATATATTGTCATGAATATGTGAAGAAAAAGTATAAATAAAAATACAATTTAAACTATGAGAAGCTTTTATTAAAAATAAAGAGAAGCAGGCGCTGAACTGAACTCCTTTTCCTCTTGAGCCGTTTAAATAAGATACAGAGAACTTTCAAGACATATCCAAATAAATAAATATAAAAACCGAAATTTCGGGAATCTTTGAGACAGACAGACAAAAAAAGTTATAAAAGCAAAATTATCCAATAAGCATTCATTGAATAAAAAATACCATAACGCGACGTGATTTTATACAGAACGGACGAGAGTCAAATATCACGTATCACTATCATTATAACATTTTACCTGTTACTGAATCATGTAGAGCAAATAAATGTTGTTTTACTTGAATATGTTAAATGTTGAATTCACTCCTGCACGTGTCACTTAAGTTAGATTAAGCTGGCCGACATGAGAATCTTTTTCTAATATTAAATTTTCTTTTAACTCAAATTTTAGAACAAACAGTGTGTTTATACGCAAAGTGAGTATCGTCGATGAGGTTGGTAAAAAATCCTATCGAACGATTCTTCATACATTGCTGTATAATTTGCCTGAGAAAAAGGGATGTTGACAAAAGAAACAATAAAAAGGATAATTTTATATATGTGTGCGATTAAAATGAAATTCTATTTAGTGCATTTTTAGTGAATTTTTATCAATCTTTTTAATCAAAATAGATTCTTGGTTAATTTTGATTGAGTATGCTTAAGAATCTAGTTAAAGCGTGTCCTATCAAAGTCTTAGAAACACTAAAATTCACCTGTGAAACTCTAAATGGGAATCATGACTCTTCCAAAGCTGCGCAACCGAAGTGTTTAAGAATGTTTCGGTTTTCTTCTACCGCAAAACAGTCTTTTAGTGAAATTAATCAAGTGAATCAATTTTAATGTCATTTTAACTCGCTTCGGAGAACAATGATATTTATTAATATTTTAACCATCAGTTTCTAAACTAACAAAAGTCTTCTGATTAAATAAAATTGAAAATCTTTCCAAATAAGTTCACCTCCAGTAAATTTGATTAGAAGTAAAGTAGTGTCAACAACCGTCATAATACCCTTTTGTTAAGTTTTAAAACTATCCTTTTTTGAAATTCCTTCGACGCGTCCTTCTGAATGTTGTGAGATTAGGACAATTTCAGACATTTTCGGTATTTTTCATTATGCTGAATGATTTTGTTGTTACAGTATTAAAAATGGAGAAGTATGTCTTGATTGATCTTTGATTCTGTGTATCAAAGATTTACTGAAATTCCAAAGATTTTCTTTGGTATTAATTTGCTAAAAATTGCATAAATTACTAAATTTATGTGATCTTTCTATTTAGACTGGGTAGTTATCAATTTTTATATCGAATGCTGCCAATATATAAGAAAACAGAGGATTTAAATAAAATTTTTATGCTAAATTTTGTAAGTAAATTAACACTCAAAAGATTTTCAGATAAATTTGTCATTAAATATTAAAATTAAAGAGAATTTTAGCCGTTTCATTAAAAGCGAACTAGATAAAATTGGTAAAAACATCTCGGTAAGAAAGAAAAGCAAATTTAAAGTACAAAATTCCATCTTTATTCTCTGATATTACTTTTTGAAAAACAAACAAACAAAGAATAAAAATAAAATAAACACACTTAAAGGAAAGTATTCCCAATGAAAATGATCACTAACATAAAGAAATTCGTTTGGTGCTGTGTTACTCAAAGGAAAAAAATTGTGAGATTTAAAAAATTTAAAAAGGTTTTTCCCCTAAAACATGAAAATAAGCAACTCATCAGGGGAAAAAGGAAAGAAAATTCTGCAAATGCCGCATTTGCATAATCTCTTCTTCAATAGTTTCGGCGCTGTTACTAACTTTTGACGTAGACTTACGTCTCTCCGTAGTGGTCTTATGGGGTGTCGGGAAAGAAAAAATTATGACGCTTTTCGTTCTAAAGTTAAACCCTTATAGATCCTCAACGAAATAATATAGAGAGTTGGTTTTATTTTCATTTAGGTGAACATTGAAGATTGCAAAGAGATTTTTAGAATTTGTAATTACGGTTTAGTCACAGTCGAGCTGCAAAGTTGGTGAAAATCACGAAGAATTTTAAATAAAAAGAGTCACATAGTCACACTAGACTATAGAGTTAATAGTCACATAGAGCTACTTTAGTCACAGTTGAGTAAGGTAAGTAAGTCTGCGCACCTCAATCCCAGCGGCCGTTTAGCAGATACAGCCTAAAGTCGATTTTTTTTTTATTTTTTCCGATCGAAATCGGCTTTTCAGCGGGTGAGACTTTCGCTCTAAAATTCCCAAAGACCTTTCCGAGTCTCTGCATCGTCACTCAAGTGGTCGCCTCATCCCTTGTGACATGGGTTTTGAAGGGAACCGGGTGACAGAGCAGAACATTGGCACCCGGATGCCACTATACTGGAACGAACCGGATGTTTTCCCGAGAAAGTTTTCTGCCACAAAGCAATTTTATATATATTAACAATAAGTTGAACCCGATTTCGTGACACCTTCCGAAAGGAATTCCCAAACACTTTCTCAAATGTGTTTCAAAGTATCAAAGGACCGTTTGGGCGATTTCTATTTTTATTTCCTTATTTGGAAGAATGGGTTTCTGGGATTTTAAAAAAGTTTCAAATTTGTTACTAAGCTTAAATCTGTCGGACATTTTTGTTTGCTTCGTTACAAGACTTCCATGATAAAAAGAAAAATAAACACGATCAACAAAATTCGATTCAGAGGTGCTAAAAGTATATGAGAAATAATTTATAAGAAGTTTCCTATAGGACAGAAGACCAAACAAAAAAAAAATAACACTCCAAAGAGCATTAGGGATACAACTTAATAAAATTGATGAAAAAATTATTATAGAGAAAATTCAACTACATAAAAAATGTAATTCTTCCTGTTTCCTCACCTCTGAAGTCTGTATAGAATCCTACTGCAATTAAAAGCGAAACAAGAGCCATTTAATTATCACTTTGGTTTTATTTAAAATGCACGAATGTTACTTGCATTTCTTGATAAATTCCTTTTTTATCTAGTGTTTTAAATGGACAAATTTAACGGCTCCTAATGAGCTAAATAAAATCATTGTTTGATATTTTGAGCTTTCAATAAATAAAAAAAAAATATTGACTTCCTTCGTAATCTGAATTATTTCAATAATCTCATTATAATAAATAGTAGTATGGAATTTTTAGCTTGTTACCTAAATTAATATCATGGAATTCTACTTAAATAAAAAAATATATTGAACGCAATTCTAAGTAATCCAGGGAATTAATAAATGACGGTTAAATTTTAAGATTTGAAATGCACTAATGATCAAATGTATCCGAACACTTCCGGATTCACAAATTTTTTGGAATATCTCCAGAAAGGTTGAACGAAAGGCCCTTGAACTTCGACCATGTAATGAATAGGTTTGAACCACATTTTATAATGAAGATTCGGTCGCGAAGGCATTTAGGAGACCGACCAAAAATTAATGAAGAAAAAAATAATTTCAGCTCACACCGTTTCACAAAAAGCTCATAATGATTTAGAACTTTTTGTCGAAGATTTTGTTTGCTGTAAGCAATATGCATATGCATTTTGGTCAAAATAGCATGTATATTCGGGAAGTAATGAAGGGTTTTTTTGAAAAAAAATCTCAAATTTTTCCGGATGTTTTCTGCTTCTGTGTTCATGTCTATTCATTACATGGTCGGAGTCCAAGGGCAGTTTGTTCAATCTTTCTGGAGAAATTTGAGAAAATGTGTAGATTCGAAAATATCCAAATACTTTTGATCATATATTGCATCACTGTCAATAAAATCATAAAAACAGTGTTAAATCTGAATCCACTTTCTTGAGAATTTCTGCATCTACCTAGGAAATATTGTGAAATTTTAAGAATTTTCTATGATTGTAGGTATATACTATTACATTCTGAAACCTTTGACCTATTTGTTTTCCTCTTGTTAGCAACAACCACAAAATTACTATTTCTTAATTCAACAGCCCAAGGAAACTTTTGAAGGTTTTTTATTTTTTCGATATTAATAAACATGGACCATGAACTTAAAAAGAAAAGAAAATCTGAATGGATTCGATGTGTAAAGAAGGCTTCTAAGAAGGAAGTATGCTTATTAATCCATTTCTAGGTTAAGATCGAAGGAAAAGAAAAGAGGAAAACGATGCAAATAAAACATTGAATAGAGTTTAAAATGAGATTATTTCCTTCTTTGCTTATAGTAAAAGTTGCTATTTTCATTCAATTTTTATGAGATTTAAAATTAATTGTATCCATTCCCTGGGTTCTTTATTTATTTTTCAATTTTGACTCACAAAAAGATTGAGCATTTGAACAGTGCACACCCTAAGACAGTACTTCCTTTATCTTCTATATAAAAAACAGTGAATTGCACAATATCTTTAAACAAAATAACATTGCATTTTCGGAATATGCAAAAAACCTCATTAAAGTTTTTATCTGTAGCTGTTGTTTATCATTTTTTATATAAATTCATAAACTTTATATTCTTACAGTGCTGTTCAGCTTAAATATAGTTGAAAATACTAAAAAAATAATCATCTCTAATTTATTTAACTTATACTATTATATTGTAAAATCTCTAATAATATCTCGGAGGGTTTCTGTTGTTGCATTTAACTTTCACTTTAATAAAGAAATAGAATGCGTGAAACTAACTAGTAAATTAATAAACAAAAATAATCAATTAATATAAATATCTTAAATAAAATTGAACAAATTTGTAAATTAATGTATACACATTTATTAAGAAAACAGTATACACACACACATATATGAAACGTTATTATTAAAGGTGAAGTGTAGACTATCTGTGTCAAGGAAAAGACATTTGTTTATCCAATCCATTCATTCCATCGTAGAAAATACTGGAGATTATTTTTTTATATATAAAGGAATCACAGTTTAAAAATATCCATGACCAGAATTAAAGAGGTAACGCACTGTTGTTGTCAGCCTACATGTTGAATTCAAAAAAGGCAGATAGAGATGCGCAGAAATTTTAGGTACCCAGAGAAGGGGGTTTTCCCGGAAAGACTCGTGACTCGAGTAAAAGCAGAAGTGCGTTTATTACGATAGAATTAATTAAAAATGAGGTATCTTTAAAATTAATTAAAGAAAGTTAAAAAAATTAAATTTTATTACATATATATACGTGTATTATATATATGCTTACATACATTCTTAATATATGCAATGGGAATTATCAAAAAGTATCGGGACTGGCGCCCTAACCTCAATGCCAAAACATGCAGTGTAAAGACCTCTGGCATATATTGATCTTAAAACCCTCCCATGCATGAGCCAAAAGTTACAAGGTCATAGCTTCCGCCACTTATGTTTATAGTCTAACTTTAAAAAATGTGTATACTGTGCTGTCTGCACATTTGTTGCGGCAGAGAAAGTCGATTTGAAAACTGAGCTCGATTACCTTGTATCACAGCCATAAACCCACGATTATTACAATTATTTTCAAAAAGTTTTTCTCATTTTCATCACATTCAAGGAGATCGAGTGCAAATGAGAGACACTCTTCTTTTTGATCTATAGAAATCAGTTTCGGCGCAAACCTGGCAAACTCGCGTACCGTATCTAAATCTTCAGTCAGAATGGACTGAGCCGTTGCTCTCTTCAGATAAAACATGAATAAGTGATTCGGTGACTTTCCAGCACAGCTGAAAGAACGTCTTGGACGTTTCGGAAATGTTTAGTTTTGACATTTTCATGCCAGTGTTGTAAACATTTGAACAGCTCATTAACTCTTCGGCGGCTCATACAAGCATCCCCATAACCTTTCTTGAACTTCGCATAAATCTCGCCATGGACGTTGCTAAGATTTTGGAAACATTTAATGCAATTCTCCGCTCGACTTTCTCTCTCTCAAAAAAAAAATGCGACTACAGCACCGTACACACATTTTTCAAAGCTCTGCTATACAGGAGTGATGGGAGCTACCATCTTGTAACTTTTGGCTCATATGTGTGAAAGTGGTCAAAGTCAAATCTGCCAAACATCTTCACTCGGTGCATTTCAGCTTTGGGGTAGTGCGCCATCCCGATGCTTTTAGAACACACATCGTATTTATATAAGTATGTTACTAAAACTGTAGTACCTCGAAATGCACCAGCTTTCATTTATAACGAAACTCATACTGTAATTATGCAGATATTAAATGATAATATTAATGCTGTAGTACTTGTTACAGTTTATAATCCATTTTTGCTACTTGCATTAATTTTTTATATCAAATTTAGTTATTTTAACTAAATAAACTTCTACAAACATGTTTCATTTCTCTGAGAATAAAATTATTTCTGAATCTAAAACCGTTTAAACTAAACAAAATACTTTTCAAAAAAGGATATTCATAGATGCTTTTTTTATTTTGAAAATTACCAGAAATATTTCAATGTCAACTTATTTATTACATTATTACAAATAATTGCTATATCATTTGAAGACTATTTGTTAACCGCAATATTTGACAAAGGATTAGAATATACCCATGAGAAGATTCAGTTTCTTTGTAAATTTACTAATCAAAAAGGAAAAAATTCATTCGCATTCTTAACTAAAACTGGAAAGTTTGGCAGAAACATTTTGCGGGCTATTTTTTGTATGTGTGAATCTAAACTATCAAACCAATTAAATCTTTTCGTCAAGAGTAAAACAAAAAACATCACATAAATAGTATCGTTTTGTAGCCCATTCCTATAAACATAAAAAAGCGGAAACAGATACCTTATCAGATTTGGATATGGCGATGCATACCAATTGCCCCCCTCTGAATTCGAACGTTTTTACTTCTCTATTGTTTCAATTGAACGCATTTCAACTGCATCCGTCCCGATAAAAATCAATTCAGGCACTGTAGCGCCCCCTTTTTTTGTTTCAGTTCCTTTTAAGCATTCTAATCCAACAGGTAAAACAATTCAGCTGAATATACAAAAAGCTTTCCAAGAGAAACAAATAACATTGTTGCAGTCACAATGCAGCTAATCTATTCATTGATTATTCCTATTCATCGAACATTAGTGTTTCGCTCAACTGTAAGAGAGATGTCAATCTACGCAAAGATGGATACAGCAAATTTCTTTATTTTCGGTTTGGTGCTCTCGGCGTCGTAAATTTATTCTTTTATTTATTTTTCTGTATCTCACAAGTCAAGGTATTTCTTATCAAAGACAAAGGTACCTAAACTGGGTAAACTAAGCACAGAGGCTGAATAATTTATTTGACAGCACGCAACCGATTCTTCAATAAGCAGCTTTCAGTGGCTAAACGAGAATAGCTGATACTCAAATAAGCGACAGCTTTAGTTGACAAAATGTGGAACGCTACGTACGAGCGAATGACGCAATTGTTTCTACGGGCTATAGAAATATCTTCATGAAACTGCATAACTTTAGTTTCAAATAATAAGTTTTGTGTAATAGAATTTAAGATTAAAATCTGATCAAATTTACCACTTTCTTTTAAATATACCGTATTTTGGGATTATTTAATTGGAAGTGATGAAACTCGTCGCGGCATTTCTGGACTGGCAGCTTAAATCTTCTGTATAAAGGCAATATTCGCTTTAATTATTGGTTTATTTATTGCGTACATTTACCTTATCTTTTAAAAAACTGTGGAAAAGAAGTCCGCATTCACTGCCAAACAATCATGATTGATTCACAATGAAAAACAAGGAATATTAAAAGATATATTTGTTCTGATTGTATTATTTTAAGTTTCATTTTTTGGAAATCTCAACTTGAAGTTTAAAATACCCTCCCTAGAGCATTTTCTATGAAACAGAAAAATGTTAAAGATTTTATTGAAGAAGTAGATTTACTCTCCCGCTAATAATAAAGATCAAATTAAAAAGCATTTCTTCTTAATGATGCGTTTTTGGAATGGGACGCTAAAAATATTTTTTTAGTAATTAGTCCTTTTTGATAAGGATGATTCTCATTCGGTCTTACATTCTAAAAATTAAGATATTTTAATAAATATGTAATTGAAAACAGAAAAATATGTGTCTAAATTCTTCGCTGTGTGCCAACAGATGAGCATTCAGACTTATTTATTTATAATCGTGAGAAATTCACAAATTCATCAGGATGAACCTTTAAACACGGTTGCTAATTTTACTGATTTTTAATTTACTTAATTTGCTGGCTTGAATGACTATTAAAACACAGTTGCAAAGTTTTACTGGCGTATTCATGAGTTAATGCGCACTTCATATAAAATATAAAGTCATCAATAGTTAAAGCAGGGGAATACTCAAAGAGCAATAAAAAAAGTGAAAAATCAATATTCAATATTTCATCCATTTCCTTAGAAAACTACTATTTTTGAAATTTTTATAGAAGTCACTTGCAATTCAGATAGAGAGATACACACAAATGCCGCATTAATACGTTTTAAGTAGGTTTCGATCTCTCGAATCTCGCTGGTTACGCTGTATTTACACAGATGCGACCGGGACCTCACACGACGACGATACATGATAACAAATGACGAAACAGTGCTAACTAATAAAAGGCTGGTATTGAGTTCTTTATTGTAATCCGTCTCCGATATCACAGCGTTACTGTCACTAGCATTGCTTACCGGAAATGATTACTGGAAGAAACGAAAACATGTTTATGTAGAAATCGTGCATCTAAATGTTTGCATTTTAAATAATTGAAATAAAAATCAAAAGAAACCGTCACAAAACGAAAACAAAACTTGCCCTTTACCAGAATATTGCGATCCAAATCTTCAAAACATACACAGCAATTAATTACAGGAAGTCTATTGATTTAACAATCCTGTCATTTCTGATTACTAACAGACAGATTAGCTAAGCATTACTATATTTGTTATCTATACTCAGCTTCTAAATATTTAATTTAGAAAGCTGCTGATTTAACTCCGAAACCAGCACGGTAGGGTAGTGCTTTGTTGTTTGACTGCATGTTGGTCCACGTGAAGACAAATGTATATTTTAAAAGTTCATATGCCTCTACACGAAGGAAGATAAGGAATTTAACGGAGTGGATCTTGGTTGGAAAGCATTGACAGTCAGCCGATGGCGAAGCTCAAGGTTTTGCCCCTTGTGAACTTTCTTATTAATTAGTAATATTGAAAAGTAAATGAAGAATATATACAATATATACAAGCTTCTGTATGCTGATGCATATAAAATGAAAGAGAAATTACAGTTGCTTTTAACGAAATTAGAGTGGAACAAATGAACTTCTATTTATTTTCAAATACAGATAAATCAGTTCTATAATTTTTTCTTATTGGAGTTATTTTATAATCAACTTTAATACTTTTATTCCTTCTAAAATCGCGTTTATCTATTAATACTTCGAATTTTTAAATAAGGTGCTTACATTTTTTAATTTTAAATTATTGTTTTTTTAATAATTCCAAAAACTTAATTGGCATTCAAAAACTGTTTATGAATGGTAATAAATTAACAAGAAAAGCACTGGATAGATGTTTTCAAAAATGCTTTATAGATTCAGGTAGATCAAGTGTTTTAGAAAGTTTGCAAAAAATTTGAGTTTAGTTTAAAATCCTTCTCATTTTATTAGACATTATATGAGAGGAAAAAATTTAATTTTTCTTTAGACACGATTCACATTTTCACACCCGCTTATTTACAATTCCACAGAAAGGTTATTATTATTTTTTAAAAAAATCTGACAGGCGGCCATTTTTCGTCGATGAAGGGGCTTCAAAAACGTATCCCATGTCCATCGTGCCGCCATCATCTGATGGTGCTACCTAGTGCCGAGCGAATCATCCCACCATCCGTTAGTTCTTCCACCAGAGGTTTTTTCTACGTTGTTAAACTCAGGTCGACATATTCAGAAACGAATAGATTTATCAGGCGGCCTTTCCGAGACTTAGAGGACCCTAATACATTTTTTTTATAAATTATGCATATTTCTTTCTCAATTAAACCAGCGGGAGTGGTCTCCCATAAACTTTCTCGTATACTTCCCAAAAAGGTGTCATTTTCCCTCTAACTACGGTTTCCATACGTCCCGTATACTATTTGTCCCGTTTGCTTCCTAAACTCTGAGTCATTATAATTTTAAAATGACCTGCGCCATTTTTATGATTATGTGTAAAGAGAAAATGATAACAATTTAAAAAATTACGTACGTTCTCAATTTTTACGCGCGCTGAGGTACCACAACTTTATTTAAAGTTTTTGAGATAGAAATCTTACTACAAATATCATGCAAGATTTCACCATACCTTCCATCTGGAGAATGTCAGAACGAAGTTTCGGGTTCAGGGGTTGCCATAATTTCCGAAGCGCATCCGAAGCTACAATACTTCATTGACCGCCAAGGTCAAAAGCCAACTATACTAGCTTGAGTAAAATAAGCGAAACGCTGTCCAACACACAGTCGCAATGCGCATTTTGGACCAAATATGCAATTTGAACATCTTTTTTCCAATGGGCTGAAACGAAATTTGAGCACAGATCTATAATTAATAATCGCAAACGTCATACCAATTTTTATTTATCTAAGCCAAAGGATTTAGGAGATATAATTTTTACAAGTATGCTATTATACAGACCAACAGACAGTCAACCCTTTGACGAATTTGGCCCAAAATTTTATACGGATCTACATTCATGACGATAAAACTGTGTACCAAATTTTATCCATCTAGCTATTCAAGTTTTTGAGTTACAGTGTTCACATGACCGCGGGCAGACAGACGGACAGACTTCCCGTGGACAGATTTTGTCCAAAATTTGACAGAAACCTACAAATTATGTGTCAAGTTCACGCACCAAATTTCATCCCTGTATCTCTAATAGGTTTCGAGTTATCGTGTTCACAGACAGACATAATTCCAAAATTGTATTTTTCGGACTCCGGGAGGTCTAAAACGTGGAGATTCGTCAAAATCTCGAGTTCGAATTTTTTGACGATTACAATACTTTCTCTTGTATGCGAGAAAGTCAAAAAGGAGGGGAGGGCGTATTCAGATATCTTTATCGTAGAAGATCCAAGAACTATTGCTAAGATCTATCTTTAGCCACTAATAACACAGAAAAAAAATCTTTTTCCGAAACCTACGGCCGAGAGGAGTTTCAGGTAACAAATGGATCCAAGTAATTTTAAACGTTAACTAGAACAATTTTATATTTCCTTCGCTTTATTCTATCTTGTACTACCTTCGCAAAGGAATTAATATTAAAATTCAAGATGGCAGCATTTGGATGAGGACTCAATAAAGTTGACATTATTTTGAATTTGAATATGAAGTTCAGTTTTTTATAAGGAGTGGCCCAATTTTCTCAATTTTTCTAGATTAATATATTGCAGCACTCGTAATAATATAAATGGCTTTATTATTATTGATTTATTGCGGAGCACGACTTTAATTCAGTATTATTATATTTTCAAGCGTAACTCTAATGAAGGCAATCTGTTATTTTTTCCTCTTCATGTTCTTAACCTTCCCTCATTACCCTACTGATGGGGGCACCGCGAAATGTGGATGAGTCGCTCAGGTTTCATATGAAGGAACTCGCCCTCCTAGGGTTACATAAACGGCGGGGCTCTGAGTCCCTCCACCAGTGATAGTACGTACCTCCTACGAGAGGGGTAGGGCCGTGAGGCTGTGTTGGCCGTTAGGACCCGACCTCAGTACTCGTTTCTATTGCAACGACTGTCATTCATTGAAACCCGTATGCCATGTAGCAGGTCGGGGTGACTCCAGACTGTGGTAACCTTCCCTCAGCCCGAAGGGTGGAGGCGCCTCGAGTACGAGAATGAGAAGTTGCCTTATAAACAAACAGCTGAGCTACATAGCTGTTGTGTTGTATCTGGTTAAAGACTCCATCGCCGATGACGGGAAGTGCCTCGTTTACGGAATTCGACGCATGAGACTCTCGTAATGTAGTTTATAATGCGTGGTTCACAGAACCCATATTTCGGCGACTCGATCATTCAAATTCACTGCATGTCACTTAGAAGCTCGGGGGGATTTTATATACTTTTTCTTTCTTACAGAACTGCAAAACTTAATGTACTGGTTGAGGCCATTCAGATGAAATGAATCAAATTCACCCACCGTGCCAAATTAATTTTAGAATCCATCGTGAATGTTGCAGGAGGAAAAGAGAAAGGCAATGCGAGGTAAAAAGTTTGATGGCATGCTTTGTGACGCTTGCTATTTGATATTGATTGCATTACACAAAAATGTGATATCGTAAAAATAATATCTGAATTTTTGTAACTCTATTAACCTCTCTCCTTTCTTTTTCCCGTAAAAATTCACCGCTAAACTCTTGACGTACGAATTTATTTAATCTTTTAATTAGATGTCGCACGGCATTTGAAATATTTGTCGTTAATTCAACCCATGTAAGAAGTAAAGACTCCTGTGGTACTTGAGTGTTTGTCTGACTCTTGTCTTTTAATTCAATTCTTATTTTGATTTAATTGCGTAAATGAATATCAAAAATCGTGTAATAAATATCAAAATTGCGCAATTAAATGCTATCGGCAATTTAGTTACGTGATTCAGCATTGTTAAAAGGACATGAGATCCTAATAGTCACAATTTCAATTAATACCTTTCGGAATAATACGATGCTTGTATCGACTGGATTATGCAGAAGCCACAAAGTGTATCTTATTATTATGTAGATATTATAAAAATCTCTGACACTTTTATTCGTGTATGTGAACCTCTGATATCTACTAAATACAGCCAGTTATATAACTGAGTTATCTCCTTTGTGTCTAAGAAACGGTTGTATTGTTTCAAATAATAATGCCATTTATTATTTTTTTTAATCTTTTCTCCGTGACGATGCGTACATAATTTTTCCCGCAATGAATATTTACTTTCTTAATGACAGGGCAAGATATTTACCCATACTGCATCGGCCGCTTTCAAACATTGTTTTTAATAATAATAACAACATTACACATTCAGATAGTGTTTATCCAGTTGCTGATGCATCTGTGTGTCTCTATTTATCGTGTCATCGGCGAACTTCACTTTTTTGAAATATTTCCTAACGTAGACGGGGGAAAAATATCGCCGCATTATCATGAAATATCCATCACGTTCCGTTCGCTGCCAATACATTCGAAAGGATTGAATGCATTAAAAACTTCGCGTCATTAGATACGGCAGCAGAGGACAAAAAAATAATAACAATTTCGTTTCACGTATCGCCAGTGAATTAAAAATTTTAAGATGCAGAACGGAAAATGATGTTCTCAAGATTTTTTTAAAATCATCGTTCAGAAACTGATGAATGTGTATTTAGTATCTTTTACAGTACATACATAATTCAGATAAGAGAGCGTGAGCTGAATAGTTAATCTGTCGTAAGTTTCATATAAAGGCCATTTTATTCTGTAACCGTTTCTCCGAATGGCTTTCTAAATTAAATATTGTAATATCCTTGAGAAAAGCAAATCTCAAGCGCTATGACCCTTATATAGTGAAGTTACTAATTCATAATCAGTGCAAATGGAGATACCTGTCCATTGTGACGATTTTTTTGCAATAAAACAATGAGAAGGAAATGAAATAAAATATACTGAATGTATAAATATTTTTAATTTTAGCTTCTTAGATCAAAAATACTAAGATTGAATTCAAAGTATACAAATTTGAAAAAAATAGATAAAAAAAAGTAGGAAACACTTTTAGAGTTACAAATTATCCAATAAAAATGTTCTAAGCTAATTTCATGTTTTTTAATCTCGTTTATTTAGGGGTCTTATAACTTATCAGTGCTAGAACAAATCATTCAATTCCTACTATTAGTTCATACTCTCCATATATATATTTAAATATCTTGTTCAAATTTTCAATCGTTAATAAAATAATTTTTATTCATCCACTCAAGTCCAAATACATTTTTTAAAACTTGTAGTGGATGACACTTGATGTTAATACAGTTTTTTCATTTCTTTATTTCTTTTTTTTTATTATTTTTCTTTGTTGACCTAAGTAGGAATTGACTTTAATTTTTTTTATATATTACTTGTTTTTACTAAAATGTGCAAATATTCCAACAAGCATAATTATTATTTTGTATAAAAGTAAAAAAGATTATTTCGCATTTTTTAGTGAATTTAGGAAGCACAATTATTAAAGTTATGATGTGCAATAATCCCATTGCATGTCATAATCACTTTGCGTGAACAACGTAACGCGTTTATCAAAACGTCGATAATACCTTTGGTTACAACTGCCGATATATCATTTTGTATCGATAACTAAAATGTTCTTATTTTCAGAAATCAATATTCAGCAATTACTTATTTACCCGAAAATTTCAGTAAATACTACGAATATCATGGCTGATTGTTTGGTGAAAATTGTTTTATAAAACTCTCAACTCATAGTTATCAATCATAGTTAACACTTACAACTCATAGTCATCAATGATAGCTATTAGGGAATAACCTAATATACGTTACTTTCATTTGATACAATTTTACATTGTCATAATTTATATCGTAAAACAGATCCGAAATCATTAATAGAGACATCAGTTTTATTCATTAGAGAGATGGAATTTCGGGATTTGCGACACTGTCTTTTTAAAAGGAATTTATTTGGTTTCATTACTTCAAATGTGCGATTAAAGATTTCAGATGTATGGAAAGTCATGATTTTTCTTTTTTTTTCCCTGCTTCTTAGCAGCTTTAGCTTAGCTTTGTTACTCATCATTTTAATCTGTCTTCAGTTAATGATCGGTCCTCTTCCTTCTCATGCTGAAACGGCAGCTTTGAGTTATAAGAAGATAAATTTACTTTCAGAGCAACTCATTTTTTATGATTTGATAAACTGTTTAACACAAGGCTTTGCAATTTATTAGCAAAAGAACTAAAAAAAATTTACAAAACTTCATTTAGGAACATAATGCTTATAATCTTATTGTTTTATTTATCCAGTAGTTTTAATGCGCTTGCATTCAAATGAAGATTCTGACGATTTTTTTAATGAAGAAAAATTGCTTTTATTCTCTAATTGCTTCGGAAGTACAAGTTTTCGTTGTTGTCCATTTAGGCTTTTTACTAATCACAAGTGTCCACCCCGAGCCTTCTTAACACATTTGAGTGCCCTGGGCTGGAATAATCTGGCGCCTTATCAGAACAGTAACTAGGAATTTCAGCGCATATGACCCAGTGAAAATACCTAACTAATAATATAAATAAAAAGGTCACCTGTTTTGGTGACTAAAGCCTTACAATTCTGAAGATCGGCGCCTTTTCAAAATAGGGTTTTGATAATTATTTATTTAATCGACTCAAAAATAGGTATTTTATTTTACAGCATAAGATATTCATGTTTATGACAAATTCGATGGCGGTCTAGTTACTGCCCCCTAATCATATTTGTATTTTCAACGTATTTAAAATTATAATTTAAAGATAATTTTATATATAATTTTTTATAATTTTAGTTTATAGGCGCCTTTGGATCCATGGCACCCCTGGACTGCAGCCCAATTAGCCCATTGCATAAAACGGTCCTGTGTCCACCTGCGGCCCAGTACGATAAGAAACGGCATGACTGAGGTACCTGAATCGGAAGAAGAATGCTATGAATTCTAACCTAATCCTATGACTATGCTCATAACCATTGGTTATGATCACAACTTATACACCAAAGCCCTCTACAGCAAGGAGTTTGCTCGATACTGTAGCAAGATGGTTGTTGGAAGTTTTCCTGGTTTTAAAATCAAACTAACACAAATGTGGGCCAATTTCTTCTGAAAGTATTTCAGGAAGGTAATCACCAGCATATATAAAAACTAAGTCACTTTCAGCCGTAAGTGCTCGGTACCGCTTTGATCATAAGAAGTTATCACACCTCATAAACTTGGCTGGATATGCTAGATAAAGTGGGATTAGAACCATCGATATTAAGGAATTGCTCAATCTTTAATTCAGAAGCTAAGTCAGAATTATTAATGTAACATTTACGTTTTATCAAACATCTGAAGTGACCTCTTTAAGAGGGATTTTTCAAAAACTGATTTTCACAGATTTTAGCTGTTGAAATATTGGGAGGAATTTCTAAAGTAACACACGTCTAAGTACGGAGTTTGCTACTGACTAAAAATAAAGTTGTTTGATTTCTGATTTTAATTTACTTTTGCATAGAGTCGCCGTGTCCTGGTGGCAGGGTCTCGGCCTCGGAGCCTGAATCCCATTCCAATGAAGATCCGCCGTATATATGGGCTTGTTACACGTTAAATCATACGTTGAGGGCCAAACATCCTCCCTTTGGTGCGGTACGGAAGTTTGAGAGGAGGGATACCAACTCAGGTGCCATCCCAGTCGTCTGACCAAGGTTCAAAATTGCGATATCTGTCTCTAAATAACACCTCGTGTTACTTCAAAACGGGGCGTTAATATAACTTACTAAACTAAACTAAATTATTTTTGCATAAAAACATAAATTGTAGTGGCTTTCTACAAAATGTGCCATACTTCCACAAATTCAAGAGATGTCATGAAATCGATAGTTCGTGACACAGAAATGTGTCATAGACTTCTGTCATACAAGGCTTCTAAAACAAAGGGTGCCTGGCCCTAAATGGACCTGCATACTATAATTTCTGAATCACGATTTCACAAATTGTGATTTTGTCCCATTCTCTTCGGTATTAGTAACAAAAAGTAATTTATAATTTTAGTAATGATTTTACATTCCAAACAAATGCATTAAATGAGTTTTTTCATGTATTATTAATTAGTCTTTCACTTCGTGTTTCAGTTTGCTTCGAGAAACTATATTTGGGAAAGCTCCTCAAAATATATGGGATAATAGGGGATTGCGATCTTCTTCAGACCTATGGTCCTTGGTGATAAAGCTTACGAAGTCTTATTAATTCTGAAACGTGCATTCTGTTTAGAAGTATCGACTCAAGAGCATAAGCTTAAAAGTTAAGAATATATCTTTGATTTCCTAGCACATAATAAATATAAACACAATATTCTAATTTATATACACTATTAAATACTTATGTAATATTTTAAATTCAAAAATGGTGTCTAGATGTGGGCAGATACTTTCAGAGTTTCTTGTTTAAGAAAGAAATAAAATTTTATTCAAGGAAATAGAAAGAACATCATGAAATCTGTCATTTTGCGACAATGTATATTAATATACCCGTAACATTTTTATTTGCTTGCTGAAAAAGATGATGATTTGTTAAAAATGCTGAAATTTTAAAGTAAAAGATTGTACTAAGCACCACGAAACAAACCAATTATATTTATCTTTTACTAATCTTATAGAAAATAAATTAAACGACTTTTGAAAGATATTAGCATAAAACAAAACCTATTAAATTTTAATAAGGCATAAGCTCAATTTTATAGTCGAGAGTTAAAACTGTGAGTATTTGAAAAGTATTATAAATGAACATTAAATAAAAACTATAATAAAAAGCATATTTTCAATAGAAATTTTAACAGTTAACTTAAACTGTTAACAGCCGCGAACTTTTTTCATTGTATGTATTTGCTTAATCAATTAAATATTAAAGACGGCTATCTTTTTAAATATATTTACATAAGTTTTTTCTCTTATTCTGAAAAATAAATTGCAATTAATCTGAAGGATTTCTTTTACTCGTTTTAATGGTAATTTTATCTCCGAAACGAAGCAGAATTTCCGCATTCAAATACTGTGAACCAACCGAACAGAATTCATGCAGATTTATCAACAGAATCTCTGAACATATAACACTTCTCTTCAACAAAATAATATGAAATCAGCATAATCAGTCACTGTTGCTATTTGCTTCCGTTGTGGTCGTAGCAGCAAGGTGAATGTCAGTATTCCGGTGAAAATGTTTTGCATCATATTTTATATCGAATTTCTTTAAAAACAGCAGTATGTCTTAAGAAGTATGACGGAGCAGTTTAAAGCAGTATGACGTGTGAACGCGTTTTTTATGTTTAAGCAATGAATTATTTTTTAAGTTTCTTTTTTCACTATAGGATGATAAACTAATTATCCCCTTTCAAATAATCACTTACAGGCCAAAACGATTATAGTATTAGTTTGACAACAAGATATCATCAAATAACCGTCAGCGTTGTTTTAATATTTGAAAAGTTTTCAAAAAAACTATTATTTGATTCGAAAGCGTGAAGACTGTGCCAACCAAATCATTCATAAACTCTGGATATCATTTTATGATGTATCATAAATTTAAACGTTTTTCCAATATTTTGAGAAGAAAATAAATCCTCAACTTAAAAATCATCTGCAGCATTTTGTGAATTATATTAAAATATTCAAATCGACTATATCCCTTATTTAACTTATTTTAAATTGTGCTTCCTTACAAAATATATAAATTTTTAGTCATTAAGTATTACCATTACTTTCCTATCTTTTTTTCATCTGTAAAGTATACAAAACATCTGAAACCATCTACTCCCCCCACTTTTTCAAGGCTGGAAGTATTTACAACTGTAAAGTATATCTGTAAGTAAAGTGTATCTGTAAAGTATACAAAACATCTGAAACCATCTGTTCCCCCCATTTTTTCAAGGCTGGAAGTATTTACAACTGTATTACAAATTCATGCCCTGTAACCGCAGAAAAAATTTATTCACCCTCTGCAAGCACTGCATACATTTATCTGCCATGTCTTCCGTTTCATACATATTTCAATTGCCATTACCCATGTAAATGCATTGTGAATCTGAAAACTACAACTATATCCGTTCAGAAACATGCGTAGTCAGTAGTTGGTGTGTTTGACCCTTTCATTTCACCCCACAGTTGTGATTCACGCTTAGATAAAACCCACACATTACGCTTATATTTCAACAAGGATAGTGGTTGGTGCCAAAACTGTCGTAACTCTTTCTTCCTCTTCTTTTTCGCTTTTTTTCGTTATTTCTCCTCTATGCATTTATTTTTTATTCATATGTTTATTTCATGTCAAGGGGGACGAAAACCATTGCGTAACTGTCAAATGACAAAAAAAAAGGGCATTATTGCGCAATCTGGAATTCATTGCCCTCTCCTTTCCCGTGAACGCAATAAGTCACGATATTTTATCTAAGAATTAATCTTTTATTCGACATCCGCCCTTATGGTTGATGGCTGCTCATAGACACTTGTCCTTGTGGCAACAATGCAAGAGCAATTGTAGCCCAGCTAGCAAGTGGCAGATTGAAAGCAAGGTGTAGGGGAAAGTGGGGTAAAACAGGGTAGCTGGTTCAAAATATTCGGCTTGTCAATTTTTATTAAAATATTCATTGTTTATTGGATTACGATATATCTTTACAGAAAAGTCACAGTTTGATTACTTTTTTTTTATCGTTGATTCTTATATAAATATATAAAAAAAAGTCAAACTACCCGGTTTTACCCCGGTTACCGCTTACACATGTTACCGTTAAGGGAAATTAGGAAAACTTGATTTTCAGTGGAAAAGTTGCAATCGTTTTTATTTCATGTGACAATTTAAGAATATTAGTTACAAAATTCCCATGTAAAGCAGTTGTCTTCTCCCTCCCGCCATTGCAACATTCGTGGGTACAGCTAAGACAGTTTTTACATTAGATTAACCATTCTTCTTCATTTAAATTAGAAAGTTTATCATTAAAATATAAACAATCAACGTCTGGTGTGTTTTTATCGTCTTCAGCGGAAGAATTATGACTGACTGTCCCGGTCTTACGCTACTCGGAGTACCCGGTTTTACCCCTAGTGCAGAGGTTATAGCAAACGAAGTAGAAAAGCGCAATTATTGGAGTGAATCCTTATTGTTTGATAGGGTATAAATCCGTAGGAAACGTATAATAAGCCGGACTAAAAATGGGTTTTAAAAGTGCAATGATTTTTAAGTGAGGGCAGTTTAAAATCAAACGAACATTAGAGGAGTTGACGTCTTCAAACAAATAAACCTTCACAGCAGCAGTGAATTGAACAGCTGCAACAAGCCACTATGGCTGTTCCTTTTTCTTGACTAGTAGAGTGTAATTCAGTATCTGTCCGCTGGAAAGAAGAACTAATATTGCCAGAATCAAGGGGGTGCCCGGTTTTACCCCACTCTCCTCTACTAGGTACTCGTCCCCCAGGTTTAGAGAAGGCCCCGGATTGAAATAAATACAAAATATTACTTCGCTCATGTTTTCTTCGTTTTCAGAAAATGCTCATGTACTCGATATAGTCGCTGAAGCATATTTCAAGAAGCTCCACTTTAGTGAGATGTTATTCAATAATCCATGGTTCCTGAGGGGTGCATATTCGCCCAGCTGGATCAACCCTCCCCTATTTCTCCCTGTAATTTTTAATTTCGTAAAATGAAATACAGCTTAACGATGCCAGATCAAACCTGGAAATATATAATTGCCTTAATCAACAACAGGTTTCATAATTACTACGTTTATTTCTACATAATAGCCGTAATGATTCGTTTAGTAAATAGTGTCTCGTTTACAAGATTTCGATCGTATTTTTTCTTTATAGGAATTAAATATGTTAAAATGAGTTGAAAAGGAATTATCAGAAGCTATATGAAAGAAGAATAAATTATGTATGCAATTTAGATAATATTCATTAGTTGTTATTTTTCAATAATTGAATGATTTGTTTTAAATATAGCTATTTGAGACTCCCTTTAAAGAAGTTGTACTATCGATTAAATAGGATTACTTAAACAGCTGTTTTATTTTCCTTATTAATTTTTTTCTATATTCAGAGAATTAATACGTTTTGTTTTATAATTACCATGTGCACTTTTTTCCTCCTAATTTTAACCGTTGATTTTTATTTATTGTTTTCCAAATCAAATTTAATTTTGCACGAACTAGAAATCGTAATAACAATGAATAAATTTCTCTAAATGTGTAAACAGAAATCACATTTCTTCTTAAAAATTGTAAAATGTAAGAAAACTGATAGAGAGTTTCTGTTTCTTATCTGTCAGCTTCAAGACAGATTTCTAAATTAACCTTGAATTTGTGGTGGGAAAATCACGCGATTTCGATGTTTCTATTTATCTATATCTTGTGATCATTGGAATAATTGGAAATCATCATTCACCTATTGTCTCATAAAATAACTTAAGTGAAGATAGAAACCAGGTAGATAAATAAAACTAGGGCTAGGATTTTAGCATAATTTTTCAACTTAAAAGGATCTTAACTCCTGGCATTGATGTTGCAATTCTATTTATATCTTGTGAGTACTTTAAACATTTTAGTAATCTCAGGATTTCAATTCGTATTTTTATAATTTAAATTTCAAGTATTTTAGATTTCCGTTTGCATTTCTGAACAACGTGGGGAACCACGTGTTTTTTCACGTGGGATAAACGGTGCATTAAGACTTTTCTTACACTGCCGTATGATATATGAATTAAAAAAAATCATAGGCACTCTTCGAGTTTATTGAGATGGACCTCGAAGTTTTTATTCCTGGCACACCAATTCATCAGGACAAGAAGAGATCCTTTAAATGATAAAGCCCTTTTCAGTACAGGTTGCCAACTTATAATTTTATATTAATATTAATATAAACAACTCCTTTCAAATCTAATTATTAAAAAGTTAGAATCAGCAAATCGGAGATCATCACAGAAGTTTTGAAACCACACAGCTTTCTATTGCCAGCTCATTGGTTTCTTCGAGGAGAAGGAAGTCGCTGTAAATGAATCGTAGCTTTCTTTTGCTAAGTACTTAATAAGTTTAAATTTCTATTTAAAGAACAAAACCCAATGGAATTAAATAACTGCTTTCTTTGCTCATCAATTTAAAACTGTTGAATCTTTTCGAGGAAAACACAGCCATTTGAAATGAAGACTATTGGTTATTCGTAAGCTGTTTTATTGAAGCGAGCGAAGCAACTTTACAGATGCTGAAATCCCACTGCCTATTTGTTTTTCCGACTGCTTTGAAGGTTATTAATTTCTTTAAAGAAACCGAAATAACTGAAAATGAATCGCAGCTTTCGTTTGCTGATTACCCTAAAAATTGTCTGAAACAGAAGGAAACACAAAGAGAAACAGAAAGCCAATGGAACGAATCACTGCTTCCTTTTGCTAATTACTTTAAGCCTGATAAATTTTTCTGAGGAAAACAAAGTCGCTCTAAATGAAGGCCTTTGGGTATGTCTAAATGCATCTTCATTAAAACGAAGTAACTTCTTCAATGTATTTAAATAAAACGAAACCATGCAATGGAAACCAGATCAGAGTCCCAGAATCATGAATTAAGTATTCACGGATGCATCACCTGTCGCTCGGAATAAATTTATACTTCCTTTAGGAAAACTCATTTAGGTTTGATTAAAGCTCATTGTTGGTGCAACCGCTCCAACTTAGCTGAAGGCATCTTATCGTTTTAAGATCAAAGCAGGTAATGACTTGGTGGAAATTCTGTCGTAGCGGCCGACTGAACCGCTTTGAAAGTAGATTTTGAAAAATGACTCAGGACAATGTCAATATGCATGTTCTAACTACAGCTATTAGGATGAATAATGAAATGCTCTTCTGTTGTTGTTGCAGAAGGAATCATTATTTACGTGTTTCGAATGAAAAAGCGCCCGTTCTCCACACACACAGGCGAAACCTAAACGTGTTTATGAAGGAAGAACAAGACGAATGACAGAGGCAATTTGTCTAATTCGAATCTGCATGTGACTTGTGTAGATGCATTCGTACAAATGCATGCTATAATTACACTTCTTCACTCGTGTTGACGATTAACCGGAGAGGAATTAGCATATCAAGCATTAGTTTCTAAATAAATGTAACCGTTTAGCTTAAGATTCGGACACCTCGCCTATTTGTTTAATCACTTGTTCTCAAAGTGTGTGGCGAGCGGTCCTCCATTGCAATTAGTAATTGAAGACCTACAGGGCATTCGAAATGGTGATGGTGAAGGCAATCTTTCATTTCTGTTTCTCAGTTTGTTCTACAGTAAATCATATCCCATTAAGCCCAATAGCTTTATGATATCTTCATGTTCCGCGAGATCCGTTTCGGATTGCTGCAAGGGTTTCGTGCGTGAATGTTTGGCACCAACTCTTTTAAGAACAAAATGCGTAGAAGTTAATTTATTAGCAGCCCCAACACAGTTTAAATATTCTTCCACTGAATGATATTAAAAGATACTGATTGGTTTGGGTATGTGACCTTTTCTGTTTTTTCTTTCTTATCTGTATAAGTGTATAAGCATCAGAAAATAATTCCTATGTATTTGGTTAGGAAGTAAATATTATTCTCAATTTGAATACTTGGCAATTCGAAAATTTTTCGTGCACTTCATGAAGGCAATCGCATAATCTGAAAATAAATTTTCTGTTGCTGATGCTAGTAAATAAATATGATCTGACTAATTTAAATATTTTGCATAGGAATTGACTTCTCGACCCTTTTTCAACTTGCTATCCATTTATGGCAGAACAATTTTATTTTTAGCTTTAAAAACTTTAATAATTATTTGTAAATATTAAGCTCCAATTACGCTTATATTCACAACTGAAATAAATATAATAATGATTATTATAATAACAATAATAATTGCTGAAGAATACCACAAAAGTCATAATAGAAAACATAATATCACTTCTTCTTCAAAAACTCTTCAAAACTCATCTTCATTATTTTATACGATTTGTCTACCCACAATTTAAGATGTTATGTTCAGTAGTAAAATTAAACGCCATTATTTACAATATAGTAATCAACAACAGTGAATGCTAAAGATAATAAGGAAAAATCTTGGAAGAAATTATGATTGATAAATAACAAGAATTGATCCGTAATTAATGAACAATAAACAAATAGATTCATTTCATTTCTTCTCTTCAGAATTAGAAGAAGAGAGTAATCTGATCGATCTATTTAAAAGAAACAAGGTCATCGTTGCTAATTTCTAACTCTATTTTTGGTTTTGTTTTTTAAACTATTCATCTAAGTATGAAAGAGAAATATTCTAAAATGGAAAAAATCCTGTCTAAAGCCTATAGTTGTAAGTATATGCAACATTTCCATTAATCCTTAAGCCAAAATTTTGCAAATTGCAATTATTTGTAAAATATTTTTTAAAATTATTTACCTTTTACAAAAAAAGTCTTTTATGGAAACATATAATCAAATATTGGATTTTCCATATGTACTCATTGCAATTTGGGGTAATTCAAGTCTAAAATTTCTCCAATTTACTTATAAATGAATTAATATACAAGCAATTATTTCACTTTAAAGCACAATATATAATTATACAGTACATACTCCTCACTGAGATAACGGCTGCTGGCTGTATGGAATTACTGTTTCAGATTTGAAATGAAATCTGTTACTGTAATTCGAAAGATGTTCAGTAAAAATCAAAAAGTAGTATATTTATTAATTCATATTTATTATGTTTTAATGAAAATAAAGTGTTACTATAAAAATAGTCAGCTATTAGGCAAGGAATAAAAAATAATCGTATAATAAATATTTGGGGTAAGGGAGACTTAACACCACAGTATATACCCCCAAGCTCGGAGCCAGGACCGTGAACCTTTATTTAAAAAAACAAATAAAAATTTTTTTGTAGGCATCAGATGATAATTATTTTTAATTATGAGTCAAAGAGAAAATTCTTCTGAGGGGAGAGTACATAAAACAATTATTAACTAAAAATTATTTTGTATATTTCACGAAACAGTTCATCGTGTCTCATTTCACAGCAGAAGAGACGAGCAAAATAGTCTTTCAATAGCTACGGGGAAAAAAATGGTAAGAAGTTTAGACGATTCCAGTTACAGTTTGAAGGGGAAAAAATTTCATTCAAAATTCCTGATATTTATGCATGTTGCATGTAATTGCCTATTTGCTATTGTGAGAAACAAGGTCTCGATTTTTAACTTAAGTATTGGAACTCGGTAATGGAAGAAATCGAAGACGGAAATGAGTCTTAAGTTTCAAAGGGTCATGAGAAAAATAAAAGAATTAAGTTTCAATGTTAGGTATGGCAGATGGCAAGAGGGCCAAATCTGAATCTTCCTTGACCTTAAGTACGCGAGAACCTCAGATAAAGAAGAAGAAAAAATATGTGTACTCCTTTGTTCTTTAAAGAAAACTGAGGATGACAAAAACTAAAATTTAAAACAGTCTTTAACAGAAAATAATTTTTTGTTATAAAACTTTGGGCACATTGGAAGAATATTTCAAAAGCAATATAGGAGAAATCTTGTGCTAAATTTTGAACTGAAAGAAAAAACATTTCATTAAAATTGATTTTGTATACTTTAGAAGGCAGTGTAGCACTGAATTATGAGTGTCGTCCTGGAACGGGGGACAAAAAGCCTCATATTAAATACTTCTGTCAAATTTTTAAATATTAGTAAGCAAATGTGACGATGAATGTCGTCTTTTTTAAAAAATCAGAACGTACTTAGTAATTATAAGAAACTCAATTTGTGCTTAAATTATCTATGATTAATGCTCAATTATATATTTCATTTGTTTGTGTGCATTTTCTTTTACATTTATTTCCTACATGAGGGCTGAAAAGAAGTTATTAGTTGGACGATAATGGTGCGCAGAACAAAAGGAAAAAAAGAGTCGCAGATGAAAAATGATTAGGAAAGTCTTGACTATGAGAAAGATTCCAGCTATTTCGGTTTATACAAACAAGTGCAAAAATAAACGAATTTATCATTCTTCCAGCATCATTTATACAAATATTTAAAATAAGCTTATTTCGATAAAAACCAAATAAATTGAATTTTAATACGTACTGAACGTTTGATTATTGTTATAAACACGAGTTGTTTCGTTCTGCCTTATTAACTATTTAAACCATGAAAAAAAGTACTATTAATTTCTTCAGAATAGAAAGTATTTTTATTTGATTTAATATTTTTATCCTCAGATATTAATTATTGCTTACGCTGTGAAACAAGGCTGGTATATCAACATGTAGCCTGCTGTTAATTTTTGGCAGATCCACAATATACTTACTATTTTTAATTTTCAGTTTACGGTCACATGTAAACGGTGAGCAGATGTCGAATAATAATAATAACAACAAATAACTGGTATCGAAAAGGTAAAAATTATACTTGAAAACTGAAATACTCCGAATCAAGATTTCCGGAGATTAGCAATCATTTAAGCGATGAATTTTCAGTGAAGTTCCTCTCAGCGAGTGACAAGCTAGGTCAAATTGTTATATTCACTCCCACCAAATTTTAAAATCGTGCATTTAACTTTCCATCTGTAACATTTAACAGTGATAAGCGACAGTTTGGTAATCAAAAGAAAAAATTCCATAAATCAATCTGTTTCCTTTAAATTTCATGTACCTTTTGAATGATTGCGGTATTTAGTTAGCCGTGAAGTATAATTCTGAAATGTAAACATTGGAATTTTTTTATTCAAATGTTTGGAATTCATTTTTATATATACATTAGAAATCTAATTCATATAATAAGCCTAATGTTACTTTTATTTTTAATCATTGCCAAGGAAGATCATTTTCATCATAATAAAAGGACAAGAAAGGTATTCAGAGCCACTTTTTTTAAAAAAAACTATTAAGGTAAGGTAAAAGTGACAAACATTGCACAACAGTTTGTTTGAAAGTTATTAATAGATTCGTTTAAAACTTTATTTTTTTGCCCTAAACTGCATTATTGACTATATTTTTTGATTTTTTTAAAAATTTCTTTCAAACTTTTATAAACAATAGTGCTGTCAAGGTTTAGTAAAGCAGATTTTTATTCACTTTATAATAAGCAAAATTACTGATAAGTGACTTCCGTTTTATATAAGCGGATACACACAAATTATAGGTGCACTTATCTATGCAATTTATCATAAGAAAATAACTCACAAAAAATTAAAATAAAAAAATTTATAAGAATTTTATTTTGGAAAGAAAATCAGCTGGATTTTCCCTGATATTATGACTACTAATCAATAAGTTGTAATAAAGCGGCGAAGGTTTTTTTTTTTTTTTCTTTTCTTTCAGGTACAAATTTAGCTTTTAAAATTTGTAAATATTGTTTTTGTCTTAAATATACCGGAGAAAAGAATATATGAAAAGGAACACTTTTTCACTTATTGAAAAGATATGCTTAAATACATATAGAGCATAGATTTTATATTGGAAAGCATAAAATATATAAAATTGGAAAGTTTATATTATTATAGTACATTTAAGTATACATTATTAGAAGTTATATATAATTGGAAAGCATATTATGAATACTACAGATGTATTTACATGCATCAACTGAGATAAAAAGCCATTGCCTCCAAAATAGAATTCACAACTGTGGGGTGGAATTCTTAATTGAAAATATTATCATTCAAAAAGACAAAAATTTATTATTTATAAACATCTCTTTTTCTGATTTTTTTTTTAAAGAACAGAATATGAATACAAAATAATCCTAATGGAAGCAGACAAGCGAATACAACAACATCTTGATACAGTTTATAGAGTGCAACTCTAGACGGTATAAATCAATTCGCCGTTATCTTAATTTATTAGCTCCCAGAACCCCCAGGTGCCCGTTTAGCTGAGGCCGTAAAAGCAAACCCCGAAAGATAATACTCCCCGGGTCGGAAAAATCGCCAGCAATTAAGATAACGATAACAGCACAGCCCAGCACCAACAAACAAACAATAAAAAAAAGCACGACGCCGACGTATTCCGAAAAGAGGGAGACGATAAAAACCAACGATAGCGAAAACACCCGACGGCGAGCAACAGTTTAGCGAGTTGAGTAATGAAGAACTGTTTGACCTACCTGGCTTTTATCTCGAGCTGTTGGAAGACACTCAGCTGCTACCTGCAGAGTTTCAGAAGCTACTGGGTTCGGCAACTTTCGCGATGCAGCTATGACTTCTCCTCGTGTGAAGAATTGGCAGGCCGAGCAACTGACGTGACGCGAGTCGGAGTCATTATGCGGGACAAGAGGCGGAGCGTGATGATGGGTGGGAGGAGCCGAGTGTCAACCAAGAGATGTCAATCACTCTCGGGGCTGATGGAAGGATCGCTTTCACTTCCCCATTGCTTCAATGACATGACGCCTATGACTCTGCAGTTAAATGGAGTTGTTCCCATTCGCTGGCTCTTAAAAGGGAGTAGAAAGGAAATAAAAATGTACCGGTAATAGAGCACACATTTTTAGATAGTTTTTTTATGTTTATTTTATCTTGCGTTATCTTAGATGATAGTTTGTTAACTAAATCTGAACGTATATGATAAGGTTGTGTTGTGTAATACTAATGCAGAGGCTTGATTATCTTCGATGAGTTTTAAAATCTCGTAATATTAGGAAGTAACCGTAAAAATAGCTCTTTTTTAATCGAAACGTTTAAGTCTGGATTATTTTAATGGTGTTTATCAGGCGCATGCTTGTATGATTAACCGACAAACGACATTTCTATCAAGCTTATGCAGTAGTTTCTGGAGAAATTATTTTTTTCAAGGCATTATTAGATAAATGTAAATTTGTCATAGTCAGGAAGTATTTCGCAGAACTTTTATCTTGACTTGGTATTGAAATGACTTCTTTCCGATTTGTACTCCAAAATCCGTAAAATAAAAGTAACTCGTTGCCTTACGTTAATTGAATTGGAATAATTATCGGCACAAAATATTTGCTATACAAATTTAAAAATTTATTTCACACTTCCTCATTTCATTTAATCATTTACATCATTAAATAATTTACTAAAAAATTATCAGCTCAGATTACAGCACAAATTGTGAAAGGAACCGAACTGCCTTTAAGCTGAATTGAAATTCCTTAGAATAACAACAAGGGAGAATTCGAGGGAATTTTTAGCCTTCATGCATGCTTCATCTAATAATATCAGGGGCAATGAATTTTTAAAGACAAAACAGCTGAAGAAATCTTCTTAACGTGACTTGTACCATTCTTTCAGTCACTATTTCTGTAGTTATTTCCTCAGTATTTCGAGGGTAAAATGCTACAAACATTCTCATTTTATATTAAGTTTTGCACTGTCTAGAAACAGCAAGCTCATTTTCGTTAATTTCTCTTCCACTTCTCCTTAAGCAATAAATCCAGCCTCTTTACCTGTTTTGTTTATTCTTTAGTTATTTTGAATTTTTGCCGCATTTTGCATTAATTCATAAACATGATGTTTTGGCTGTTATTTCTAGCAGAAAAGAAGATGGTAAAAGCAAACTTCATCACTGAGAACGTAGACGCTGAATTTATTTTCAGATAATTAAGTTAAGTTAAAAGACATTGATTTTGAATTTAAATACAAGAATATGTTTAAGTGAATACTTAAATATTTCCATGTTTGAAACTTTTAGCAAGTCTGTGAAATTACTTTTATTACAATTAAATTGAAAATTCAATATTTTTTCTCAACTGTTAAGATGTGAAATTTTAATACTGAGACATTCCTTACTACTGTTTAATGACATATTTACCTCCGACACTGATCTTCTGCTTGACTCAAGAGTGAATGAATTTTATATTCTTTGCACTTATTAAGATTGTTATTATTATTCTTTTCTTTTTTTCTAGTTATTATTTTCTTTTTTTCTAGTTATTATTTTCTTTTTTCTTTATTCTTCCGAACATTAAGCAATACATTTTACAACAACTCAGGGATGTAGTCGCATAGCTGCAAATTAGCATTAATTTGATAATATCATAAATATTGGAAATACATACATTTAAATCATTGCAATGCAAAACACTAAGAGGATATAGTAATTAAAGTAAACAAATCAAGTGACATGTGCTATATTTAAATTTTATAGCGAAAAAGCTAAAATAACTCAAAAATGGAATAATATTGTAGTTTTGAGTTATCTATTGTGTAAGAACTAAATTCATGTAACATTTTACACTACGATATATAAAAATAATGAGTTATAAAATTCCACAAAATATTGAATTTTATCATATATTAAGAAAACTCTATAAAAGATATAGTATTCTACACACATTCCTTATTCTCTATGGCAATGCTCGGACATTATCGCATTCATTATTAAAATCTAGTAGTATAATTTGTTTTAATTAGTTTAAGGGAAATTCTTTTTCGATTTTGCATAAAAATTTTAAAATCCGAATTTTTTTTTATCTTAGATGTTTTCCTTTTACTCGTCTTCTTATTTGCTCTTCATTAATGAAAACAAATAACATATTTTAATTCCCTTTTTCACAATCTTAACGAAAATGACTATTTTATTGGCATAACTTGGCAACTTCTACAGTATAAATATTCCGCAAAGGTATCGAAAAATTTTGAGCAGAACTTTTACTTTTCCGTCTTTCTTACACTTTTTGTAAGAATTTTTCTTTCATCCCTTTCCTAAAGTTTTGAAGATGTGTGTATGTGTGTTATTTTATATGCCTTTTCCTCACACTGAGTATGAATTTCTTTGAAGGGGAGGCCATTTTACAGGCTCTTGTAATCAAGATATTTTCCTTTCATTACCCAACCCTTTTTAAAATATTGCTTTCTTCCTTATACTTCTATCATTATGCCTTTTGCAACAACTGCCATGGGATAAAAATGAAGGAATGTAGCAGGTAGCTTCTTTAAAAACATCTCTATATAATTATCAACCAGTTTCAACAAAAAAAGGGGGGGGGGGTAAACGTTGAAATAATATTTAATCACCTGTTATAATTCAAAATTGAAAGCAGTAATAATTTTTCGTATTTTAAAATTTTACTCAGTGAAAACACATTTTTTCTACTAGAGTACGTTCTGCATCTTAAAAATATAACGTTTTCATGCAATTTTTTTGGTAGTTAATTGTTAATAATATTAAGTTCCATATTTCGAGAATCAGTGCATTTTGTTAAAATAATTCTGCAACGAGGTTTATTTGAGGTCAATGTGAATTTTAAATTCCTTCAATATTTCAAATTTGTTTTAAGGAGAGTCGCTCATAAACGCTGATCATGAACGAAAATATTTTGTTTATAATTTTGTTAGCTCTAAATTTTTAAGAAATATAATTTAAAAATATTTAAACATAAAAATATTTAGCTGAAAACAGTGATCATTCTATGATAATATTGTCTGCTTTTAATCAGAGAAATAATTTATAAAACGAGAAGAGGGATATCTAGATCGAAATTAATAAATCGACGTTAAAAAAAATTCTAGATTAATAATGTTCTCGAATCAAAGTCAGATTTTCATCTCACTCAGTTTTAAAAGTCTTTAGTCTAATATTAATAATATTCACTTGAACATTATGTAAATTTAGATGCGAAGCAAAATCAAAAATGTGAAACATGACTGGTTAAAAATTTCGTTTTGTTGATTTATTAAGTGAGACCATAGGAAATAATTTAACCAATTTAAAAGAATATGCATACATTATTCATTATTAGTTTTCTTTAAATATATATTTTAATATATTTTTTAGCTGAGAAAAAAATCAATAAAAGCTCTGTTTTATCTTTATCATAAACTAGTTAAAGTTTGTATTGTTAATTGGAAGTTTTTCTTTTTGTATAGCCCACAGAAAACTAAATAAAACTACACAGAATAGTTCTTCATTGGTTCAGATTCTTTTAAACATAAAAATTACAGACTGTTCCTTTGACAAATGATAGTTATGATGATAGCTGCGATAAAACTCCGATTATTTGAAAAATGATCTTCAAGCAATTAGTTAAATGTACAAGTTTACTGCCTTCTCCACATTTTTCATTCGCATTTTAAACATTATCTAATTCTGATGTTCGTTTATTGGATATTATTAAACTTCGTCTTTTATTCTAATTTTGAAATACAGAAACGCTTTAAAAAGCAAGAATTCAGAAGCTCCATTTGTATTTTGTTTAATTTTATTGAGTAAAAAAGAATTAAAATGTAATTTTCAAGAAAAAAGTAAAATAAATAAATAAACCTTGCATAATTCTTTCACTCATATGATCTTATGTTACAAATTCTGCATATTTATGTAAATATTTTTTTAATTGATTTCATTGGAATATGAAATTATTCACTGACTGTTAATTTAAACATATAGATGCCTAGGAACTGCTTTGGCGCCATCTTTTTACATTCTTATATGGTCCTTAAACTTTTTCATGAGTTAGAATAAGTGAAATTAATAATATGTTACAGTTATCTATTAAGTGAAACTGCTTGAAGATGAACTTTCCGTGTCAAAGTACGGAGTGAACCCTGCAGTTTGAAAGCACAAGTAAAAAGTAGAAGTCTTATCCATGATAACCTAATTAACTATTTTTATATTATTAATCGGCTTCATTCAGTAAAATTCACGCCGAAAAACATAAACACAGTTATATAAGTACATCTGAAATAATGGCAAAAGACGATTTTTTTAATTCTTATTTCTTTTTTGAAGTAAAACTATTATCGTAAATGAATGAATAGAGAATGGTGTCGAATAGCATCTGCCCATTGCTTAAAATTCCTTCAAAGTTATTTTAAACCCTTAAATTATTCACTGAATTTCTATTGAAAAGTTAATGCTAGTTAGTATAGATTTAATTCTCTAATCGCCCAATTATTTTGATCTAACGGCCTGAAAAAGTAGCCTTTAAAGTGAATTCTTTTTGTATTTTATCAAATTTTTTAAATATTAAGAATGTTTCATCCATGTAATTTTAAGAAAATAACATGAGCTATCTACTTTTGAGCTGAAGATGAAAAAAAGAAAAAAATCGGTTCGGACGTCGGAGTGTTAAAATTTTACTATTATAGTTGTAATACACCCGTAAATTCTTTTTTAAATGCAGCGTAGAAAGCTAAAAAGCAGAAATGGACGATAATTCGACTCGATTAACTAAGAAATTTTATGAACTTTAATTAGACTAAGAAGAAGATTAGCGATTTGCATTGCCAAGTAAATATTTTCACATAAATATTCCCTTTTATAATCATATTATTATTCTAATCATTTCATAATATTAATTATTCCCATTCAATTTCCTTTGTTCTGTGTAAATCTTATTTTAGGTAGATTTAATTGGACAAATTTCTCGTCTTCTGACGAACAACTGATATAAATCGTAAATTATGTTAGATTTTAATAAACAATCAAAAAATAAAATTTCATTTTCATGTTTTCGAGAGATTCAAATATATTGCAGTGTTACATTTTAAGATGTTTACAAATGTTTTATCACTTTTTCGAATTTAACTTAAAATATTCTACGTACATCATGTTTCGTTCTTCGTGTTTACCAGTTTTTTAAATTTATTTTCATAGCGCAATTAAATGTTTGTAAATTTGTTTCTTTTCTTTATCAGATAATTTTACATGGTGCAACCATCGTTTAATAAGAAAACTAATATATTCAATTAAGGGGGGAAAACACGAAATATTTTCTTAATTTATAAATTGGTAAACTTTTTATAAATATTTTATAATCATTTTTTAAATTTTAGATATAATAATGCGAAGAGAAGTGAAGAAGTTTACAAATTCAGTCTGAATTAGATTCGCAAGTTGTGCGCCGTAGAGTTTTAATAACTCTGAATAAAGGTAAACAGACATTAAATTAATGTTTTACCCTGTAAAAAAATGTTCACTTATAAATTAAAACTTATAACATCATTGTTTTCGAATTTCTTTTGGCTATTATATATATATATAAACAAAAGAAAAATATTAAAAAATAAAAAATATACAAAACTAATTTAGAAAAAAGAACAATAAAAAAAGAAATAGAAAGTTAACGTAAAGTATGCGTCTTCAACTTACGAGCGTATAGAATCATTCATTGGTGTTTTCTACTCAAGCCCAAGCATAATTGCTATAAAAAAGGCCTGTTTCCTTGGAACACCGAAGAAACAAAGAAAACATTTAAGTGTATGAACAGAAAATCAACAGAAACAGTATCAGAAAAACCGAATATTAAAAGAAATCATACTGAAAACAAAAAAGGCGAGAAAATTCTCAAAATTCACCCAAACACGTGGTAACTGTTGATCCTATACATATAAGTTACTATGATTACACGAATCGATTCGTGAAAATCATATATTCTGCAATTTTTTTCGTTTTATAATGTAAAATCTTAGAATGAAAAAAAAAAAACCCTTGTGATCAATAATTTTGGATTTTTAGAATGCAAAGTGATGAAAACGTGATAATTTTTTCCCCTTAAGAATTTAATGTTTCTCTTCTCCATAAAGTTATCTTAAATATAAAAAAAGGAATATTTATAAATATTTTCTAATTTTGAAGTATTTTCAGTCTCTATATTCTGAAATATTTTTAACTTTCCTCAAAATGATGCATCGTAGTATTTGACCCTTGACATCTGTATGAAAGCTTAAAATTTTTATAGAGCATTCTCTCTTTTATGTGGAAATTTCAGCTCTTTTTCAGTTTCTGAAATTAAGTTTCGTGCTTGACTTCGCTAATAAAGAAACACAAAAACTGCTAGAAGAATAATGGAATAACAATAATTAAAATGAATTGAGGGAGTTTTATTTAGTTGATTTTATGAAATAGGACTGACACTGGTCTTGAAATCAAATTAAATAAAGTAGAATGATTTTTGTGCATAATCTCATATCTGGTGGTTAGAGCAACAAAGATAAAAGTGTTTACGTAATTTAACCATGGTAATAGTTGGCAAATATAGAACATAATATTTATTGATCCACGTAACACTAGTTTTGGAATCTGCTTATACAGATACATGTTCAGCAAAAATGTTATAAGTGATAATTTAAAATAATGTTTATTGAAATGAGGTAATAGGAAAATAATTCATATACAATAAAGCCCCATTTATGTGTTTTTCAAGGGATTGCGTAAAACGACGTATAAATGAAAAGACGTAAAAGCGAAATTGTAATAAACAACTTTGATTATTTCAAATCTAATGCTACAGATGAAAAGTCATCTAAAAATAATAATTTTAAAGTTCCTTAAGATATTACAAGTATATTATACTGCATAGTATGGAAACAATAATTCAATTTTAAAGCTAAATATTTATCACGAAAGTGAGAAAAATCATAATTGCATATCTTGAGTATTAATTATACATTTCTTAATTTATATAGTTCATGGGCATGAAATAGGCGTTTAAATCAAATTGTCTTAATAATAATTAAAAAATATTCGATTAAGAAACTTTAAAATAATAGGAAACGAGAAATAACGACTGATGCCAAAAAAATTTACGAATTTAAGAAAGGGGAAAACGGCGTATATCCAAAGTTTTGCGTCTTAAGCGAAGTTACTTTAACAATACAATGGTTACGAATGAATCGGGACTGCTGTGAAGCGATGTGAAAATAAGAAACATATAAACGGTGCTGTATCTTGATCATGTTTGGAGAGGGGAGAAATGACGGAAAGAAAGGCACTGAGACGAGAAAATTCAGAAAATTAAAACGCGGGTAATTAAAAGCAAACGAAGAAAGGATACATTTTATTATAAAACTTAAATATGTTATTTTAAAAGTAGATAAATACCTGGAAGCAACGTTCTGATAATTAACCTTGAAGGCCCAGCAAGCTAATAAATTTATTGCAAATTTTTTAATTTCTTCGTAGCAAAAATGGATAATGTATATCTGTTTAGGAACAAAATTATAAATGTTTACATCGCAATATGAAGTGAATAATTTTATTACATAAAATTTAGAATATCTAAGATCTTTCTGTTTTTAAAACTATAGAACTAATTTTCTGTTCCGTTCGAAAATAATTCTTATTGTCATAAAAAATCGCAGATTCTTTGATTTAAGTCTTCGGGATTTTTTCCGAAACTGGGGAAAATAATTATTGCAATTCACAAAAGAAAATTTTTAATGTTTACAGAGGATTTTTTTGAATGATCACATTTTTTGAATGATTCTGAAGTATTTTAAATCAAGTTTTTATATATAATTCTCGTGTTTTAATTAGTTTCTTTGTTATCTTGCTCTTGTTCTTAGCTATCTCTAATAACAATGAAGGAGAATGTATGTGTGTTGGCGCTCTACAGGACAGACAGATAGACTTAGAACAACAAAATTTGGCACAAAGATACTTTAGAGGGTGGGAATGTGCACCTCGAAACCGTTTTTATGAAATTTTAATTAGAATTTTATGTAATTAAAAAGCAAGCTAAATTTTGGCGTTTTCCTTAATAACTTCAAAAAATATTACAGCACAAAAATCATTTTTACACCATATGAAAGTGCAAAACATTATCTTTTCAATTATATCAATTAAGTTGCCGTACAATGTTTTCTCGAATTTTAATAAATTTTTAAAAATATTTTTTGGCATAATTTACAACAATACTTTTCATTGTTGCAACGCAACTCAAACCGTTTTAATTGATTAAACAAATATTTAATTGCATATTTGTCTTTAATTGTTGTGATCTAAGATAATATCTAATACAATTTGTTTTCGTATTTTATTTCATCAAAATTTTTGTGAAATCTGTAAACCAAGCTCTCCGAGATATTTTTTTGCAATCTCTTGAGAAAAAGCTCCTTGTGCACCAACAAGTACAACACAAGGCTTACAGAAGTAAGTAAAAGACTCAAAAAAAGTTTGAACGAAGCTTCAAATTAAATGATACAAATGCAAATTCCAAACTGAAAAGGGGAAAGAAAAATTGCTTATATTAAGAAATATATCCAGCAAGCTGTATGGTAATGGTTGTTATATTTTCATTCTTTTTCAGCATGTTTTAATCGAGCTAACGTGCCGCTGGTCCTAAAAGGTGCTACGTCATTTTGATGTTGAAATCAAATGCATATTTTGCAAGAGGAATAAGAAAGTGAAAATAGTGCCAAGAAAGTGGAATTAGAAGTTACATGACATGGTCTGTTATTTGACTCCGATAGGGACATTTATGTAGACAATGAATCGAACATGTCCAAGGTTACTAATAGAACATGGGTTAAATATCTACCACACTCTGAAGTTTGAAATTACGTTGTTAAGAGAACCATGAATATAAAATGATGCAAGATTCAATTGAAATCATATTCCCGTCGAACAAGCTGGTCGCCGAAGGCGGCTAGTATTGACAATAAAATATAACATTAAAATATTTCTTCCTTAAATATTAACAATGAAATATTATGTTGATAATATGAAGATTGATTTTTGCATCTTTTCGTCTCTTCTTACCTTTAACTATCCAACACATGCAAAACCAGTAACAATCATAAACTCTTTACTAAAGTAGTTTTTTAGATTCTTTGAAGAAAGATTTTAAAATTTTTCCTTTCCATTTATGGGAATAAATAGACCTTTGTTTTTGCAGCCATTAAGTTTCATCGAATGCTACAACGTTTTCCCGTTCCTCAGCGGATAAATACCACTATTTATTATTTTAGTTACAGTTCAAACAGCAGTTTAATGATTTTGTGACAGTTCTTTGAGTTGGTATATTTTATTTTACAGTTAAAGATGTTACTTTCGAAATAAAAGCCAAAGGTCGCTTCTATTTAGATTTTTTTAAAATTTTTTTCAATAGGTTGAAAATTTTTATGTGTTTTGTCCTTATTATTAGCAATTTTAGTAATTCCGCCTTCAGATATGCTTATTCTAAGGCTTTTAGAGTTTTCTTGGGTAAAACAAAGGAATATTTCTCTTGAAAAAAACTAAAACATCCTTCTATGCATTGTTTGTTTACAAACGCAGTTTAGTAATTAATGAAAACTTTGGAATGAAGAATTATAATTGAGTCTGAATAAATATTTACTTAGAAAATAAAACGGTATTAGACCAAACAATTGCTTATACCTGCATTCCATTAAAATCTTTCCAAAAATGTGGGAAGTATTTGTATGTCTATCAACACTTAGAGCCACTCTGATCTTTTACTCTTACAATCATACATGCATTCATGACACTGAATATTCCATTTTCCACGAAACCAGCCAATAATTATGTTTAAATGTTTGCAAAATTTATAATGACAGCAGAATTAAATAATTTAAATTTTAGAACCATTTCGATGTCTTACTCTCTCAGTTATGCCCGAGTCATGCTGATGTATTCCAGTTTGCACGAAGCCGTTGTCTACATATAATAACTGTTTGTAACATTAATATTGACAACAGAATTAAACAGAAAAGGAAACTTCTAGTTTTCTTTTTTCCCCTTCAAGGTAAGACTGGGGAGAAACAAATAATGGCAACACATCCGTTTCCCATTCATTAATCTTGAACCGTATTGATAAGATAATTGCCGATTTTAGGAAGCTCTCGGGAGCTCAGAAACAATGCATTAGGCTTCGGGAGAAAAGAAAACGAAAAAGCAACAGCAGACTTCTCAGAAGAGGACAATAAAAGCGATGCAACTAGAACTAATTCTTTTCGGAATAATGACACACATCCTCAGTCATTAGATAATAGAATGAATTATGACATTATCGACAAAAAGCATGCGAAATCGATATTAAATTACTCAGAAGGAGAGGAGGAATAACCATTTACTGCTTTTCACTGAAAATTTACAATGTTTCAAAGAAAACCGATAACACAAATGTTTGTTTTATGTAAATTACAGTTTGTGGTGGATACAGTTCTCTTTCTATATTTTTTTTTATCAATAAAATTGTTCGAGTAGACTATTCGTTAAGTGTTGGAGAAACTCTGTTGATAGTTTTATAAATGCAAAAAATTGGTCCTTCGTTCAGTCAAAACAAAATAAATGCCATGCTTTTCTTTTATTAAGTAATAAGTACTTAATGAAAACGATGTTAAATGGCCTGTTGAGGGAAAAAAATAAATATGCATTGTAAATTCAAACAATTTACTACTCTAACACAAAGACTTAACACTTAAATAAGTAATTATGGCAAAAATTGTTATTTAGTTTAACTTTACAGACGGTTTTTAATAACATTTCGTGAAATTTGATGATAATATTTGAGTCTCGTCTAAGATTCCAAAATTCCAATCGAAAATCCATATTTTAATATTACTAAGAGGCTTGTCATTGCAATGCTACATGCCATTTCACAAAAATTGCCCGAAGTGTTAATCATTTCCGTGATTAAAGATATATATAAATATCAGTATATTTAACTTTTAAATAATACAATAAAGGAATAATTCATAAACATATTTATTACCGAATTTTATTTTGAGAACAACGGAATAAAAATTGTTTTAAAGTTATGTTTGTTCTTATTGCTGCAGATGGTTTGCCGTTTCTACCGCCGCTTATGCTTAATTTTCGAATTGGTTTTACACTACATTGAAATCACTAACCTAACCATTTCTTAAACCTAAACCATGTCAAAACTCTTTGTAAAGGGAAGCAAACATTTAAAGAAAGAGGCGTGCAAAGCAGCCTGATTTTTTCTGAAGTTCATTTGTTTCACACTTGAAATTTATATATCTGCAGCAATGGAGTCAGTTCATACTCACGAGATGCCCATAAAGTACGCCTTGTCAACAAGTTGTTTGAAGTCCAATTTTAACTCTTGATTTAGAATATAAATTAAATTTTTGGGTTTTTTCATTCATTCTTAAACTCTTTTAAATCCATTTAATATCATTTTTCTATTTCTATTAACATTGTTTGTGTTCGCCACCATTTATAGACTATGATTTAAATGCATTGATGTTTTAAAATTAAAAAAAAATTTTTTTTTTGCTTAAATCGTTTTAAGATTTCCTAACTTTTACAAATTAACAAATGTGATTCAGAAAGTAATGTAAAAATCAGAAAGTTTTTCAAAAAACTTCTAATTAAAAGTACATAGCATGATGTAGGTTCAAAACTCCTTTACTTTGATATTCAATGCCTTAACCTTCCTTGCAAGAGATACTTGAATTGTGCATTGTATTTCATATTTATATCGTTATTTTATATATTTAAGTGCAATTTTACTTATAAAATCTTTGTTTAATATTAGGCTAATTAATACATATAACATAAATAAAAGTTGTATTTATTTTTGTAAAATGACACTATATATATATGTAATACGATGCATTGTCGTAAATATATATGTCGTAAAATTTGCGTAAGTGCGCCCGCTGGGAGGTTAAATAGCTCAGAATTATAAAGTAAAAACTTGAAAGATGTTTTCTTAAAACCAAGTATTTCTCCTTTGCATTGTAGCGACCAAAATCCAAACAATAACGCATTTTCTGCTTCAAAAATTTTACAAAATGTAAACATATTGTCCTATCACAACGAAATACTTAGATGACAAGCACACGCGAAATGGTAGCATGCATTTCAATGTGTAGTTACAAGGCAGATGACACGGCCAATTAAATGCCACGTGACTGTGACATTAAACGAAATGACTCCACTATCCATAAATATAGAGAGATTTAAATGTACGTGTCTTTTTTCTGTAAAAATATTTGCAGTTGTCCTACTTATAAAATTTCTGAAACTTAGAATTTTGATACAGCATCAAATCATTTTCATCAGTCTGACAATAATTAAAAACACGTAAGTTAGCAACATAAAAAGACTAATAAATTAATGCTGTTTGAAGATGAGCATTTAAATAATCGTATTATAAGACTTCATGCAATATTAGGAACATCACATTTGGGAAGGCTTGTGTTTTGGTCATTTGGATGCATACTGGGGGCTCCTCTTTTTGAGTGTTTTGAATATTTTTAATGTTAGTTCCAGATCTGGTGATAAAATCAAGCAAAATTCAATTAATTTATGGTTATCTCCAAGTGTAATATCGATTCAGTGGCGTATTGTTTTTTTTCTTGTGTGTTTTAGGTTACTTTATTTATTTTGTTGTTGTACCTTTTTTGCAATGTTTGTTACGTTCTGTGCTGTGTTTGTGATGCTTTTGTGTGTGTAATGTCATATTGATATTCTTGTATTGATTCTATATTTCCCCACCGGTCTGCTAAAGGCCTTTCGGGTAGGCCGGACCGGTGTGGGTTTTAAAATAAAAAAATGAAGTTTGGGAAAAAGTGTAAAATAATTTGAAACTGTCGGTGATACTGAATTAGAAAAAAAAAAAAAAAAAAAAAAAAAAAAAAAAAACGAGCTGAATTTTTCAGAGCTTATTTTCAAGTGTTTGATTGTAAATATCCTGAAATAGTTTATACGTGGACAAAAAGCGACGTGTGAACGAAATGTTTACAATTATTCATATTGGAAGAATGAATTAATCAGAAACGTAAGAAGCTTCTACGAGAATGGCACCAAATCTAATAAAGCCGCAGAATCGCAACATTTGAAAAATCTAATCGGCACTACTTGAATTGATTGAAATAAAACCGTTTGGTTATAAAGACTAATAATGCTTTAAATTCTAGAACATCTTTTCCCCCAAGTTTATCGTGCGTAAATTTCGTTCGCAGGAGAAATCATCAATAGAATCGCGATTTGAACCCGCCACTTAGCAATCACCAAAGCGATATTTTAGCGTGAAATAACCGCGTCTTTTCCCCTGTATTCCAAGGCCAGTAAACTGCAGTCTTTAACTAATTCTAGCACATTATTAGACTAGCAAAAATTTGTGAACTTACGAGAAGTATCTATAAGAGAAGAATTTGTGGGAACTTCGTAAGGTGACATGAGCACGAATTGAATCCATCGTTTGCGTTTTTTTGCAATGTATCAAACTATTTTTAATTCAAACCACCGGAAAAATAGCAATGAGGAATATCTTCACAAACATTAGTGAAACATTGAAAATCAAATTTACGATCTGAAGATAGTTGAATTTTTGAGGAATCGTTTTGTTAAAATTTATTCTCTTGTTATGAAGAAAGCAACTTTACAAGAAAGCATCCAAAAGTCCATCCAGGCGAAATTTCCTCTCTGTCAGGCAGCACTATCTTCTCAAAATAAAATAGCATTACAAACATTCTGGAATGCGATGCGTCTTATATTTATTTTATTTCTGTGTTTAATCTTTAGTGCATAACTTTTCCCATTCATATAAAAAAATCAAATTATCATAGCTAGCATTAAGCGTATCAGGAGAAAAAAAAACTGAACAGATAAATCAATCAGTAACGCATATGATTAAGAAAGCGTGCTTCCTTAGATGCAAACTTTTCTTGAGCCATTATAGATAAAATTATAAATTTCAAAGCGAAATTATCTTCATACTTTCTATCAAAGATAAGGATGGAAAAAATTTTTTTTCTCTATATCTCACGGATAAAAATTAAATAAAATTAAAAGACACAATGAGAAAAGGACAAGTTTTCAAAGAAAAGCTAAACGATTCAAACGAAAATGGGTGCATCAATAGGAACTTTTAAGGAAGTATTGAATAAAATTAATTTATGAAATTTTTGCACGCTAATGAAGTGTCAGTCTTCTTGAATTGGAAAATTTTGCTCAGAATCATCAACAAATAATATGTTTTAAATAATCAAAGAAGGATAGAAAAAAATAGTTTATAGAACAGACGTAAAAGTCTGCAATGAGTTTTCTTTTATATTTTTTATCATTAAAGAAGCAGAATAATAAAAAAATAGCAATATCTGAAATAAATTAAATGCAAAGGATAGCGTGTATTTTGTTTGCATTTACTGTTAAATTCAATAATTCGATAGAGGAAGGATAATTTTCTATTCAATTTTGGATTTCTGCTTCGCAATTATATTTTTTTAATTCAATACAACCGTAAAATTACAAAAAGAATTATTTTACTTTAGGAAAAGTGAAGAAGGCCATTTTACTTTCGAAAACTCTTATACTGGTCCTTCTTTCTTTAGGAAAATTTAAGTAGCTATGCATTTGAGTTTCTATTTTTTAATATTGTTTTTGCAGAAACTGATGAAAAGCATTTCCAGAAGATTCCAGAATTAGGAAGGGCTCAGAATTTTAAAATAAGAAGTGTCACTTATCGTGTCGTCTTCATCAGATCTCATAATAAATTTAATTGAAAAAGAAACTGAATGCTCAGTTTAGAAAAAGTATATTCACATGTAGACAGGAAATGCACTGTTGTGAAGCTCAGATGGCATTTACTCCATTTATTCCTTACATTTATACTCATGCTAAACGTAAATAAATAAAGGAAAGCAAATAGGATAAAACTGATGAAATTTTGAAAAACTGCATAGCATGCGTATATGAAGTTGCAAATAAATATAAGAACAAAAAATGTTTCTTTCATCTTTCGCGGGCCATAAAGAATAATAAAAATAATGCATTCTTCTGTTTTGTTTCGAATTGGAAAACTAAGTGCTTTGAGGAAGAGGGCATTTTTTTATAAGATAACACTCTTCAGTTAATTTTAAAAACAAAAAATAAATGTATTATGAAAATTCTACTTAAATCGGTTTATACGAGTTGTAAACATTCTAGTAAACTGAGAATGAGGTTCAATTTTCCAATAAGTTAAGAATCGAATGAAAATTTTAAGTAAATTTGAATGATAAGAAAATATTCCTCAGACAAAATTATCCTGTTTTAGACAAGAAAATTATCTTATTGGTGTGAAAATTGCAAACAAATTGTTCAATGTGTAATGTGTAAAGAGAACTTGAGATAAAGAGATGTTTTAATATATATTATAAACTAGGCAGTTCTATGGCGGTTAAATTGTTGAGAAGTTTTGTTCTATCCGCGAGTGTTTCAATTTTAATAACTGATGCATCAAGTCAGGATTCCATTAAAATATCACTATTGACACACCAAATGCATATCCTATGATCTTAGCACGTCTTATAATGCTATGAAGTTAACTTACATTATAAAAGACAGACATTTTTTTAGGAGAGGAACCCCCAAAAATTTGGTGAGCCAGTATAATTTATTATAAAACTCAATACTGTCTCGAAAAAATATTATTTACCAAATTCTTTAATACTTACGCTATGAAAGAAGCTTTGATTGCATTTCTAGAAGCTATATTTTGCTATGAAATAGCATTTCAAACAGATATAGAATTTCCTTACTATTATTTTAAAATTCTCGACGGACCGGACAGAACCTCTAAACTGGCCGCACCTGGCCTGTTGACCGTAGTTTGCCCATCAGTGTATTATGTTATTTTGCGTATAAATAACACTTCGCCTACTTATTTAAAAAAGTTTTCGTAACTATTTTCAAGCGCTTCAACGAAATAACGATTTTTAAAAAGTCCCCATTTGGAGGTTTAAAGGAAATTTGTTGAAGAAAGTGCTTCCACACATTTTAATAAGTCGAACATTTGCCAGGAGAAGATCACATAATCGTCTTATGAATTTCACCCAGATCTCAACGAATTTTATCGAAGCAATCTTTCTGTCAAAAATTTGATTGCGCGGAAAATTTATTTTTAGGTGTCTTGTGATAATCAAACGACGCGATGGCCGCCGATATTTACCAAGAAGAAATTGAAGCGGAGGACCCTGAAGACGGCTGATTTAATTACAACAATTGAAGAAAACTGTCTTAGGCCTCGTAAATCCACTTGAGATTTTAAGATGCAGTAATCACTGTTATTTAGCAAATCCACCGCAGATGATTGGGCGAAGGCCGAATTATCGAGCATTATCGTGAAAACTCGTTTCACACGTGACTTCTGTTGTAATCGAGGATGGCTTGTGCGGATACGACCTCACTTAGGTTCATGGAGTACAAACAAAAACTATTGATTTTTGACAAGCTTGCGTTTAACAACGCCTTATATCGTTCATTAAGGTATCAATTTAGGTTAGAAGAGCTTTTTTGCAAAGAAAAATTCAAAATATCATTTAATATGCCCATTTTTACTCAAAAAGTAATAAAAATTTATGAAAATGAACATGTTTTTTTTTTTTGTTTCCAAACTTGATAGTTTTTACGCATATATGCTACGAATGTTAGAACTTGTGCTTACACCCCAGATTAGCAATCTGTTGAGAATATCTATAAATCAATCTATAAAGCAGTTCAATGGGATGATCCTTACGTGTGGTTCAAGCTAATAGTTTTATAACATCGCTCGTATCTATTAAAATTTATTATTCAAGGAATGAAAATCATATTAACAAAAAGTTTCGTTAATGCTACAGAAGCATAAATAATTGTTTTCAAAATAACAATTTTAACACTTTCCATATCTTGGCTGAATGAAGTTCGAGAAGTATTTACACTCGTGTCCAAAAGTTCTCCGAAGATTCAAGTTTTAAAAATATCATTTTGTGGAAAAACCCTCACCATTTTGTTTCTCTTAGAGAACCAAAGCAATTCAGCACTTGAAATTCCTATATCTTTCTGAATCGTAATGGTAATTTACTGCAATTTTTATTTGAGTTGCCCTATATATTTCGCTTCTAAATTATAGAAGAAAAAAATTATACTATGCTTCGCACATGAGCAGTTAAAAATTATTTACTACAAATGCTCATATTTCCTCAAATATTCCAAGTACTTTCTTCAAATTTTAATACAATCCTTCTCTAATATATTATCACGTACTCTGTAAGTTTCATATAATTTATTCAAAACTCTGCATGCTATAAACAAAAAACACGCGAAAAAACTGAAATTTTTTAAGAAAACCTTTACAACTTCCGAAAATACGTGCTATTTTTACGAAAATGCATGTAACTGTTGCGCACAGCAAACACAACCACTGATGAAATTTACAAACAATTATTAGCTTTCGTGAAACGGGATGAGCCCAAACATTTTTTTTTCCTTCATCACTTTCTGGTCGCCTCCTAAATACCCTCGTGACCAAATCTTCACTGCGAAATGTGAGCTCCGATTACTGTACGTCCCACGACTCTCCACAATGTACCAATGTATTCATATTAACTCCAATTTTTTCGCATCTTACGAATTATGCTTAACTTTTGAACCCTTAGTGTAGATAGTTTTAGCCTTGATTTTATTTACAGCATAAATAGAATCCAACCAACTGCAAAATTTTAAGAAATTATTCGTTTAAATGAAGCAATCAAGCAACACTTGCAAATTTTTTGCTGAAATGTCCGATTTTACAAAGCAGACACCTTAAATTCATGAAAATAGTATTCGTTTTCAAGAATTTTTTAACATATTTGGATCTATAAAGTGATAAATAATTTACTTTCAGCTCAGAGAATAAATATTGCTCTGGATCAGATGTTAAAATAAAAAAAAAACATTTTACTATTAAATCAATTTTATTGACTATGAAAAACATTAACTAAAAAATTATAAATTGAGTATGAATATTATCTGATTGATTTCTGGAAATTAAGTGCATCAAAAGTTCAATGGCCTCATTAACAACGGCTGCAACTGATTATAGATATGTACAGGGGCGGATTAAGTTTGTTGCGGGGGCCCTGGCGCAGAATTTCTTGGGGGCCCTCTGAGAGCATTACACATATTTACTTTCACTTTTCGTCTTGCCAGTCTTCATGTTTTAAAATAACATGACTTTGCTTACTTTTAATGATAGTAATTAAATTTACATTTTATAATTGCTACTTTATGCAACTTTATAACCAGTATATTTAATCTATGAATTACATCTTAAGTAATCATAACTAAGATTTTTCCAATTGCCATAAGTAAATCAAATCTTAAGTATTATCGAAATAAACTCAGAATTCTTTGAATAATTAAATAAAATATAGATAACTTTTTCTTAACAAAATTGCTTTCCGTATTACTGCTGAAGACATTAATATTATTTTCTAATAACATTACTAAAACATAAAGCTCCAATAGTATTACTTTAATGCTAAATATTAAAGTATTGTAAAATGGGAATACAAAAAAAATCGATTATTAATATTAAATATTCAAATCAGCTCATAATCGATTCCAATTTTCATTGAAGAATCGATCACCGCTTGAAGAACTAATTTGTTATAAACCGTTTTGTATCTCCATTTCATAATTTAAAAAAAATTGAGGCATGAATTCATGAACAAAAAAATGCTCCTAACTAATTTTTCCCCAACGTACTTTTAAACTGAAGAGTAACCCCAAATTGAACTCACATTCTGACAATTTTTCAGATTATTTCACTGTACAACAGAAATACAGAGCCAGATTACTTTTATTGTTCGTCCATAATAAGTTAAAAATAACTTTCTCTTACACTAAAATTATCGTCAAACTTAAAAAATCCAGGAGAACCATTTGAACAGAACATGAACTTGATTTTAATAAAAACGTGTGATTATGAAATACAAGCGCATAAATCCAACAATAATATAATTTTAATTTTTATGCATTCATTAAAACATCAACATGATTCTTTAATAATTGATAAGAATTGAAGTTATACATTAATTCTAAACAGTTATTTACTTTTTAAGTTTCAGGAAATTATCATTTTTTTATTTAGTTTAAAAAATGGAAACAATAGGAATTGAGAAATATAGAAATTCAATTTAAGTGTATATTTTTAAGATAATCATACAAAATCATCAAAATACAGTGACTCAAAAAAGTATTGGGGCACAAGAAACGCTCAAGCGTTCATTTCGTAAATTTCCACTATTACATAAAAACAAAAGATAATTTTAATAGTTTTTGTATCTAAACACTCTGAGAAATATATTACAACCATTAAAATTAAATACAACTAATATAGAAATGAGCTATTTGAAATGGTTCGTCTGCAACTACGAAATTAAGGTCAAAAAGTATTGGGGCATTCAAGAAAACCAGCTTGATAAGAAGCTAATTCTGGCAGAATGTGTGATACAACTGCAAATAGAATTACAAACCTAGAAAACGCTAGTTAAGAAGCAAGATGCAGGAGATACTACGTTAGTCCATCATTTGCATGGTAGCATGGGTCGAAAAAAATCAGAGATATCCATTGACAGCAGAAAACTTACAATTTGTCATTGGAAACGTGGAATTTCTGAGAGAAAAATTGCTGAAATTGTAAATGTAAGTAAATCTACTATACATAATATAATTTCGAAATACAAGAAGACAAAAACAGTTAAAAACAGACCAAGAACAGGTCGCCCAAGACGTTTCACTGCGCGTGAAGAAAGGTGGATTGTTAGAAAAATTACTTGCAATCCTAAAACCAGTGCAGTCAAATTAACTTTAAAAGCGCATCAAAGGTTTAACAACTCTGCTAATCCGGAAACGGTCCGAAATATCTTGAGAAAATATAATTTTCATGGCCGAGTAGCTAGAAGAAAACCATTCCTCAGTAAAGCACATCGAAGACCTCGTTTAGAATTTGCTAACTCCTACATTAAAAAGCCTCCGGAGTTTTGGAATTCAGTTTTATTTGTAGATGAAAGTAAATGCAATGTTTTTGGAAGCGATGGGAAGCAAATGGTATATCAAAAGCCCAATAGTGAACTGGAAATGAAGATTCTGACTCCTTCTGTAAAACATGGTGGTGGTAGCCAGATGGTCTGGGGCTGTATGAGTGCTGTGGGTGTTGGAAATTTACATTTTATTGATGGAATAATAGACAAATATATGTATTTAGACATTTTAAAACAAAATTTGAAACAGAGTGCTGAAAAAATGGGCATATTACCACATTACAAAGTCTATCTGGATAACGACCCAAAGCACAATGCTCATATCTGCAGACTCTGGGCTTTATATCACTGTCCCCAAGTAATTAGAACTCCTGCACAGAGTCCAGATCTCAATCCCATTGAGAACATTTGGGACCATTTGAATAACTGAATTCGTAAATTTAAAATTTCCAGCAAAAAGGAACTTAGAGGAAAAACTCATGTATGAATGGGATAAAATAGAAGAAAATGTTTGTGAAAATCTTGTGAAATCCATGCCTAAACGGCTGATTCAAGTCATAAAATGTAAAGGAGGACCAACACATTATTAAGAAATAAAGTTTAAGTGATATAAAACAATCCTGTGTGCATGCCCCAAAACTTCTTTGACCATTAATTTCAGTTATGCAACAAGAAATGTTCATTTCAGTATTACTGTAACAATATTGTAAATTAATTTTCATGTTTTTGGATTTTATTTAGTCTACAGATATGACATGTACAAAAAGCATTTGGTTGAAATGAAAAAAATTGAGTTATTATTTCACAAAATGTTTGATAGCTTATTGTGCCCCAATACTTTTTTGACCCACTGTATATTGCCATGAAAATAGAGTAGTCGGTTGTTGTAAATATAAGTTGATTTCTTCTTACTTTTACTCGGAAATTGTGTTGAAGATTTTAACACGTTAAGCGCCATGTCATTTACCGGTGACTGACACTGAACTTTCCGTCTAACCGAACCTAAAGTCTAATTAAATGACCCCCTTCTCCACTATAGTGAAGAGATAGTAGAGAAGGGGTCATCTAGTTAGATAGATGGTTCGAATCTCAGACGTGAGTCCTGTTAAATAGGGCATACTTTTATAGCAACGTTTCAGATGCGCTGTTATAACAAAGAATACACTTCTTGTTCTCAAGTAAATATAGGGAAATAATTTAGTAATTAATGATCACAATCTTTGCAAAGCTAACAAATGAGATTAAAACACTGACTAAAACTTTTACTCCTTCTGCTGAATATGAATTTAAGGAAGCTAATTTTTTCAAATTTCAAAAATATTATTTTCAAATTAAATGAAAACAGCTGCATTCTATTCAATAAAGCTACGGAATGTCCCACTAAATTTCAGTACCCAAAATATTTCGAAATTTTATGAAATTTACTCGATTTTTTTTCTCTTTGGAGTTCACTGAGTTCATGGCATTGGCCTGCTGTTCGTTGAAATTCTTACTATAAAATATTATTCAAAATTAAAATATATTAAATAAAATTTATATTATTGATTATAAAATCTTTTCAAAAAGAGACAGTTCGTTAGACAGAGTCGTGACTATTCCATTACGCAGCAGTGAATTTTTTTTCCCCTGGCAGCGAACAAAAATTTCCCGTAATGGGGGTTCGTGCTTCTCGCAGATTAGAATAGAGTCGCATCTCTAATAGCAATAAACTCTTCAGAATTTACCAAGCCAGAATCAACAAGAAACTTCATTCTTTAACGAGATTTCCCATGTTCAAGACTGTAGGGAAGCACGGTGTTGTCAAATAACCCTGAATAGGCGTTTAGCAAAAGTGTGAGGATGAAATGATCAGAAATCAACTTAGAATCACGCGTAATGTTAAACTCTCCGGAATTTACTAAGCCAGAATCAAACAGAAACTTCATTCTTTAACGAGATTTCGCATGTTCAAGACTGTAGGGAAGCACGGTGCTGTCAAATAACCCTGAATAGGCCTTTAACAAAAGTGAAAGGGGGGAAGTGATCAGAAATCGGGAGTCTCTAATGTCACATTTCCGCCGTGGAAATTATTCGAAGAAGCTCACTGCATGCAATTGTCTCTCTGGAAATGAAAAAATTCTACTAGCTGAATTCATCTATTAGTACTGATGACAACTGAAGTATTTGCTCTCTCTCTAATCACTGAAAATGATGACTTACCACTCAGTCTAATCACAGAAACGACAGCTTAGTTTTAGCTATATTAACGTCCCGTCTCGTAATTTTGAACCGCGGTCAGATGACGAGGACGACACCCGAGCTGGTACCCCCTCTCCAAGTTTCCACGCCACACCAACGGGAGGACGTTTGGCCACTGCGTAAGATTTAGCGTGCAGCAGGCCCTATGCACCGTGGATCGTCAGTGGAATCGGGTTTCGAACCTGGAGCCCTCCGGCCCCAAAGCCGAGACATTGCTACTAAGCCACCGCGGCCTGCCTGAAACGATAGCATCATGACGTTCTTAATAACAAATGGGTTTCTTTCCTAGGCCTGAATGTTAAAAACAGCAGTCTATCTGAACTAGAAATTTACATCTGGTTAGGTAGAAATGAATTTTGGGAGTTTCTTGGGTAAGTCAATTGATCGCGATTATTTTTAAAATAACTTTTGTATTCTGAGGCTCTCTTTCAGCTCGGGGCCCGAGGCGCGCGCCTGGTTCGCATAGCCTTTAATCTGCCTCTGGATCTGCGTAGTATTTATTAGAAACCGACTATTTAAATAGAACAGATAACAATGAGCTTTATCAATAAAAATTTATATATTTTATGGCCATTTTCAATAACATGAAGTTCCTCTTCAATCACAAGAATTGTAACTTTACAGATATCGTTTGACTTGACAAAACAAAATTTTCCTTTCTGAACTCGTAATTTTCATGAAGGCAAATTATAAATGATATTTCTGAACTGGGTTAATAAGGGGTAATCAGGTAGAAAATGTAATGCCAAATGCTAAAATAATTATGCTAACATAATAAATAGGAACAAGATTCATACAAATTTCAATGCTTGATAAAGCTAACACGCATACGGAAATACTATACTTGTCCGATAGAATTATAGCATTTTACTTTGGCATATGTCAGGAGAAAAAAGAGGCGTTTGATTATCAATATATGCAAAATGAATAATAATGATGCTTTTTTTCAAAGCTAGAATAATAAATCGAACTCTGATTCCTCAAAGCTTAAACGCACACACAGAAAAAATACGTACATATACGTAGAAACGATACTTATTCCATAGAATTATTAGCATTTTTCTTTGGCACGATCTACAGAAAAAATGGGTGTTTGATCATCAATGCATGTAAAATGAATACTAATGATGCTTTTCTCAAAGATAATGTCACAGATTAATGTCCTATTGAAATTAGTTCGCCTTTATCCGTGCGATATCTTTTACTAGAGGGAATTTTCGATACATCCTTGAAGCCGGTCAATGTCAGGCTGTGGGTTTGATTCTGACCCTCGATCATCAAGTTACATAACAACAGCACGTGGAAGAAATTGCATTTGATTAACCTCTTGGCGGTCACATCGGAAATAATTTTCCTCCACATTAACCAACTGAATTAAAATTCCATTCTTCATAAAGGTTATTAGCGGCAATATTTCATGTTCTTAATTAGGGGATCGTTATAGGAGTATCTTGTCAATCTAATGCACTTCTGCATGGGAAATGTTCTCATAGAACATTATATTTGAATTATGACAGCTTTTGTTTTTATAGTTCCAGTTGAAGATTGGCAGTCTCTCTTTGGCATCAATACGTGTGTCCTTTTCAAGGGTGGCCTCAATAATTTCCGCATTACCTGGGTTATTGATTCATCCGTATTCTTTTGCAACTGGGCTTATCAAATAAAAGTGCACCAAAGTGGAATAGCAGAAACTTTAGAAGCACCTTTTTCATGCATCTTATTCATTATATGTATACTAAAACACTGAGAAAATCAATCTGATTGAAATTATTTCTACAGGACTTGATGGATCAACTGTTAATAAAGATTAGTGTCTCCTTATTTATTACTAGCTATTTTACCCGGCATTTCTCGGGATAAAAAATACTTACATGTCTAATATTTTTGATGTTAAATCTACTTTTGTATAGAAAATTATAATACTCAAAATTATTTTATCTTCAGAAACATTTTTTAATTAAAACGAGAATGTTAATTGAACCAGACGATTTTTAAAAACCGACGATAGCTAATTTTCTCCATAAATTATTATTATTTGTTATATTAGTAGTTCAAATTTTGTTCATTAATCTTGCAGTATAAAAAAGGTTTTAACGGATGTTTAGGGATAATTAAATAGATAGTAAAGCTTTCATTAAGAAAAAGCGTTAAAGTAAACTAGATCAATAGTTGTTCCTGTAAAAATTATGAATCGTCTGCTTTTAAACTTATTTGTTTAGACTTCTTTTAGAATTCTGTTAATGTGTTCTAGCAAAAGTATGCATTCTTTTTCTTCACCAATAAAAAAAAGTGTTACAAATTGTGAATTTTAAGCACAATTGAATTTTTTAAAAATTATTAAAATGAGGGCAACGAATTGAACGGAAAGGAAACTTTTGTCAATGAAAAGCTAATTCTTTAAACTTTAATATGGTGTGAAAATGGATTTTGTGAAATAAGATTTTCGGAAAATATCACAGAAAACGCCAAAATCTTGCTTAGATTATAATTAACTGAAATTTAAATTAAATATTGGCTTTTAAAAGTTGACAGTGATCGTCCTCTTCTTTTCCTTAATCCTTAATAATATAATAAATGCGAAAGTGTGTCTGTCTGTCTATCTCTTTGTCAAGCTTTCACGGCAAAACTACCAATCCGATTTCGATGAAAATTGGCAGAGTTGTAGCTTGAAACCCAAGAACGGACATAGGCTAGGTGAAATCACGTTAAATTAATTATTTTTGACTACAGACAACAATTAAATAATTAACAAAGCCCATTGACTCAGCGATTCTCGATGAAGATTATTTTATTTTTCAATCAACTGTCACGTGATCCTTCAGGAATGCGAAAACATGTGGAATAAATACTATTTAAAATCAACTATCACGTCATCCTTTTTTCCGCCGTAACTTCGGAACAAATTGCTCGATAAAAGTTATTTTTATACCATCTTAAAGTTCAAAGTTTCACCTTTTTAATGATACCAATTTTATTTCTGTGACATTTTTCCTTCAATTGTTATTAATTTTTTTTAAGTTTAACAACTTTTTACGTGCAGACGATTTTGAAATAACGCAAATTTATATCTACTTCGCTGCTAGGAAACGGTTAGACTTTGAACTAATTTATCTTAATTTCTGAAAATTTTGTTTATGTTTATAAATATCTATAAAATAAGGCAGAAATTACATGTATTTGTCTGTCTGTCGGTTGGTCCCAAGAACTCCTCCTAAACGGTGAACAGTAGCGACATGAAATTTACACACGGCATTCTAGAGCATATTTTTAGGTCAAAGGTGCTATTTTCAACTTTCAGAGTTAATTAGTTCTTAAGATATTTAATTAAATAACGAACATTAGCCGCTTTTAAGCTTAATGCTTAGACGTTTTTTGCCAATAACTTCCGAAATCTTTATTAGACAACAATTATTTTTATGCCATTTTAAAGACCAGAAAATGATCTTTTTAATGCTAATAATTCCATTGCGATGAAATGTTTTCTGTGATTGCTATAAAGGTTTAAAAATATTTTTAACGTAATTTCCAACAATACTTTTTATCCTTATAGAAATAAATTCAAGCTAAATTACTGTTTAGCGCGCGGGCTTTTGCCAGTGCTAAAGTTAATATAAGAAAATATTGCTTTCTTTGACCATAAACAACAAAAGAGACTTTACACTTCCGGTTTCCTGTTGTGATAGCATTTACAGTTTTTAATACGGTTACACAGTGATCCAATGACGTTAGTCAATTATTCTCTCGATGTTTTGTTTAATTTTCACAGTGAGATATTACAGAATATTCTTCTGTAGATACGGTAATGGGCATTAACAAGGAACATTATATTCTGTAGAGCTCTTCAAGATCTTAGAATTGTCAGGGGCACCTTCCGACAAACCGAGATTGAAAGTCGGTGCGCCAGTACTACTAATACGTAACCTCGATATACCGAGACTGAGCAATGGCACACGGTTACAAATTACACACCTAGGTACAAACGTCGTGAAAGCTACTGTTATGACTGATATAGGGAGAAGAAAGAGTGTTTTAATTCCACGCCTTCCGATAACACCGAAGGACTGGGCTCGACAACACTACCATTGGACTGCTGATGATTGAAAACACGTTGCCTGGTCTGACGAGTCTCGTTTCCAATTGTATCGGACGGATGCACGTGTGCGAGTATGGAGACAACATCAATAATCCATATTGGATAATCCATCCTGTTTGTCAACAGGGGACTGTTCATAGACTGAACCTCTGTGATGGTATGGAACGTGTGCAGTTGGCGTGATATGTGACCTCTGATACGTCTAGAGACAACTCTGACAGTTGAAAGGTACTTAAGCATCCTGTCCGATTACCTACACTCATTCTTGTCCATAGTGCATTCCGACGGATTGGAACAATTCCAGCAGGACAATGCGACACCTCTCGCTTCGAGAGTTGTTACCAAGTGGCTCCAGGAACACTCTTCAGACTTTAGAACTTCCAATGGCCACCTAAATCCCCAGACATGAACATTATTGAAGATATCCGGGATGCCTTGCTACATGTTGTTGAGAAGAAATCTCCACCACCTCGCACTTCTATGGATTTGTTGACTGCCCTGAAGGATTCATGGTGCGAATTTCCTCCAGGATACCTTCAGACATTATTCGAGTCCATGCCACATCGTTTTGCGTCACTTCTGCGTGCTCATGGGGGCTGAACACAATATTAAGAAAGTGTACCAGTTTCTCTGGCTCTTCAGTGTATATTAAGAATAATTAAAACCTTTATCTTTTATTTATTTTCCAAATTTGGGGTCACTACAATATGTTATGATAGATATACAGGGGATATAAGATGATATAGAGGGTATAGAAAATCTTTGATTAAAAGGAAGAAATCTGATTGATTTGCAGAAAATATTTGATTGAAAAGAGGAAGTTGTACTTTACACAAAACTCTATCATATCAAATAAAACGGAATTTTTTTAAAATCGTCAATTTCAACTGTTAACAATGAATTTTATTAAAGAATAAATACCAATTTTATGTGTGTGTGCGCGTCTGTAGAGGCGCAAATTGTTCATTGTAAAATTGTTCAAGCAACAACCCTCATTTTAAATAAAAGCAGTAAAAACTTTTACAGTGTTTTTGATAAATAACCTTTTGATTAGATAGTTCATGCTTAGTTTCGTGAAGTTTGTATTAAATTGCTGAAATGAGAAACTTCTATACATATTTCAAATTTTTGTTTCAGCACATTTTATTGTAATTGTAGTTAGTATCCTACATACAAGGTAACCTTAACCGTAAAAGAAGGTCTATCCCCGGGCTGCAGTCCTAGTAGCACATCATCGGACCACGGCCCGACCCCTCCCGTAGGAGGAACGTTCTATCACTGGTGGAGGGACCTTCAGCCCTACCATTACTATACCCCCAGGGGAAGCGAGTTCCTGCTCACTTATCCGGCAGCAACTCATCCGTGTACTCGCGGTGCCCCCCTCCCGGGGAGCTACATGCAAGATAACAAAAACTTGTTGCTCACATTTTATATTTCTGACAACTGAGGTGCTTTCGAGGTTTTTTTTTTTTTATCTCTATTGTATAGAGAAAATTGGCAACAACCTCCTAAATGTGTCCAGCCTCATCGGTGAATACGTATGAAACCATCATGCAATATCACAGTTTTACTGGAGATTGTATTCGGTAAAATTGTCTTCGGCTACATATCACATAACAACTGATGAACAATGGCAATAAAATACTTTGCAGATACGACAAAATAAAAGTTTAAAGCAAAAATAATGTTTATATGAGGGGTGGGAGGAAGGAGACACTTGCCTTGAGTTAGAGGAGAAAGGGTGCCAAATTTAATATCCATTCTGTTAAAAAAATGTCCATAAAAATAGTAAAGTTGTCGCATTGATTCCATTTTAAAACAAGCGCACTAACATTTCGTAATCACAAAATATATAAACCTGCAAACGATGCATTACATTTATAACGATAAACTTGTTACTCTGACGTAAAATCGGAAATTTTAATTATATAGGGTCCAATTATCTATCTGCCTCAGGTGAAAATATGTCAGGTTAAACCAGGTAAGACTCTTCTTTAAATATAAATCTAAACGTTTTAAAAACATTTTTATTTACTAAAGTAAAATTATTTATAGTTTGTCTTCTACACGATGTTAGAAAATTGTAGAGGTAAATATGCTTTATTTTTTCTGAAGACAACAATGGATGTTAATGAAAGGATATTTGTCAGAAATATTTCAGGGGAAATGCATTAAATGAATTCAAATCGTATTGTATTTATATATTATCTTCTCTGAAATAAGTGCTTAGCTTTTTGTTTCTAGACCATGAAAACAAACTCTAATTGTTAATCTATGCCAGGATTTTCATTATATTTGTATAAGAACATCACTTTTGTCTTCTGTTTTCTATTTCTTGTACTTTACGCCAAGATCGAGACCACTTGCCCAAATGTTACAGAATGTTCTACCTTATCAGTATTCTTATTTTAATGTGAAGGCTGACTTCACGCATGTATTTATATTTTGAATTCTGATGGCAGAATTCTTGTTAAGGTATAAGATGAAACTATAAAAGTTGCGGGAATGTTTTAAATTTCGATTTGCTGAATTTAACGTTAAAACAAATCCGAAGGAATGGGCACTGCAAATGATAGTTTGAAAACTGTAAATGTCCATATATATCGTTCTCGTAATCTTTATTTTATTTGTTTTATCTCTGAAATTTTGCGCATTGAATTTTATTTGTGAAGAACATTCATGTTATTTTTAATGTTGCCTATTATACTCTTAAAGGCATAAGATGTCGCATTCTTTTTCTTTAGCGACACTGTGAATACACGTGATCAATTGTTAATCTTTTCTTAGAAAGCGTAGTAATTTTAAATAATCAATTCATACCTTTCCTTCCCCACGTTGTTAATTTAGTTGTTCCGAAAGCGGCAATGTATTAAAAACTTTAATCTATTCCCATCCATTAATTCCATCTTCAGTTCTAAAAGAATACTGATTTTATCAAAAAAATCTAGGTTGTTCGGTTGGTCTTTGCCCATTGCAGCTTCATACCCTTTGATATTTAAAGTATGTTGCTAAATGGCCAAAGATTAATCGTTAAATAAAGGCCATTTCTGTAACCCAAAAAGCCAAGTAGAATTTTGAACTTTCAATTTTCATGTGTGTGTGAAAAATGTTCACCACCCATCACTATAAATTCATTCATATTGAATGAGTAGTTATCTACTAGTCAAGAAAAGAAATTAGGTCTATCCCCACTACTGCGTTGAAAAGCGAAAGTACAAATTCTTGCCAAACCAGTAGTACCGGAAGTCTTCACGTGATCTGAATTCTAAATTAGTGATAGTTATTGTGTTAAGCAAGATAGTATTATGGTAATGAGTGTTTTTGAATATAAAGATGATTTGAGTGCGTAGTTATTGTTTGAATATATTGTTTTGATATTAGGCGTGTATATAAAGACTCGAATAGTGTATATAATGTACAATTGTATGTTCAGTTATATAACTGGTATTATATGCCGGCCAGTGTGCATAAATTATTAATCCATGGACGACAAATAGTTAAACGCGCCATTCTACCGATAGGCCAGCTTTCCGAAGAAGCACAAGAGGCTCGAAATAGAGATTTTAAAAATATTTCGAGAACGATTCTCGATAAAATTTTGTAGGCAAAAAACTTTTAAAAACGTAATACATATGTTATTAATCACGTCCGATCCCGTAATCACGAAGCTCAGAAATAATTCTAAGAAACACGAAACTAGATTATCAGAAGAAGTTGCTTCGCTATTGAAAAACAATCGAACTATAGAATACAGTTCTTCAGACAAAGATAGCTCTGATGAAGATCTCAGTGACTGAAAGGCGCTTTTTTTTTTTTTTATCTAGGTTCATGTTTACTGTCAATATAATGACCCTATTAAAACTTCTAAGTGTGTTTCACTAACCAAAGTATTTTTCTCCAGCTAGATTTATTAAATCGGTGAGTGTGCGGCGCCTTAGAACCTTACCACCAGGCCACCGCAATCCCCATTTTCAAGTGATCTGAATTCGTGTTTGTGTAGCATTACAGCCTGTTGGCAGCGTTCAACAGAAGCGAACAGCAAAATTTATGTCCTGCCGGAATGTGCATTATGTAGCATTAAACCAACGATCTCCACTTTATGTTATAGCTAGTGAATAAAATCCCTCTATTCCCTTAGGTTCTTACAACATATCAGCACTGACTGCGCACCATGGCTCCGACTCCAAGCTTGTTGTTCCCCTACATCGATGTGGATGACCAATAAAAAAAATCCGGTATCGACTCCAGGACTGTCAGCCCCCGCTTGGACGCGAATGTTCTAGAAAAAGACTTGGCTCTTATTCTGATGAGACAACAGCTATTTCGCAGTGTAACAGATTGTAACAGATAACGCATTGAAGCAGACTGAGGAGATGTGACAAGCGATGCCGAGAAAAACAGAAGTTCGATGTGCTACTCAATTTGGTGTGATGAGTGCGTACGGACGCGCTGAAGCTTTGTTTTGTTATTATGTTTTACAAGTATGCTAGAGGCAATTTTGTTTTCATTTGAATAGTATTTTGCATAGGAAATATCAAAGTAAATGCAACATATCGTACACATATTCAATGTTTTAGTGTATATTTATGTACATAATAAAATTATTACTTTGAAAATGCTGAATGACATGAAATTATTATTAGCGTACTTACAATATAATAGATCGTCGTAAAAATATGATGGTAGAAGTTTCCCCTTTCATGTTCAATTATCCTTGCTTGACTTAGATATTTGTTTCAGAGACAGAGCCCAGGAACTTTTCCTCAACCTGAGTGCAAAATAGACCCTTGTGTATAGCTCGGAAATTTACCTAAAGAACATTTTAGCTTTGGCTACTAAAGCCGCTTAGAACAAGATTTAGGTGTGAGTTGGGAAAGGTTTCACAAATTTTGAGATTGCAGTAAAAGTTTTCAAACAAAAGAGTTTACTCAAACGGTCTCAAATTAAGGTAGTTTAAGAGGAAGGGTCCATTCGGTATACAGTGGGGTATATGGTGTTCAGTCATTAAGGGAATTATATTCGGGTATTACTCTGTAGTAAGCAAATATGAGGGTCATGTTTCCGTCTCTAAAATTTGTAGGAAATATAAAAGTTAGTTGCTGGTAATTTTAATAATTTATTTGAGAATATTTTTGAGGATGCCTTAAGACGATGACGAAGAAATAAGTAGAGAAATTTTTGAATAAGTATATTTAGATGATTTTAAGATCTTATCTTTCATTCTCATCGCATTTTTCTTAAATTTTCTGGTATGTATCGAAAATTATACAAATTTCAATGGTTTATTCTCTCTTATTTATTTCCATGTTTTTTTTTACTACATTCAAGAAGACATTGAAATCAAAAACTAAACTGGCATAAATTTTCATAGTTCGGATAGACATAATAAAGTTGAAAATGAATATGGAGTGTCAAGACCATAATTTAATCAACTTTCTGTCGAACTATTCAAGACTGTATTATATCTGTTGGTTTACAGTTATGGTGCACAAGATGATAATTTTTAAGAAATAATGACATCTAAAAAGTGTCGATTATTCTCTAGATTGCTGATTAAACACGTTCGTGGCATCGAGATCCATAGAACATCATTGACAGTTTCGACGGAACATGCATGCCCACCGGTTTACAACTTACTAATGAACATAACCTTCGCTTACTGCGTCGATTACTATTTACCTATTTTACCCTTTTGCAAAGTAAAGCGTTTTATGTTCTTGCCAAATCGCATGCGTGTAAATGAAAATTATAACTAAGGGCCACGGTAACTCACCAGTACGAGAAACAAAGCATGCCATATGACTAAAATACAATTAATTTAATATCGATAAACAATAGTTTATCGATACTAAAAGCAACCAGATAGAATTCATTTTGAAATAAAAAAAAATGCATTTAGTGTGTCTTCACATGATCATGTTAAAAGTATTGAAAGTTTTAGGTTGAATCGTGTATTTCATGATTAATTACTTACTAAAATTCCTTAACACTAGTGGCAAAACGAAATTTAATAATAAAAAAAATATTAGTCAAATATCGGTTTCCTCTAAGAGACGAAACATCAAAAATGAAAGAGCTGCTGTTATAGCCGAAACAGCAACAAAAGAAAATCCTTTTTCTGTAGTTTCTTTACCCATCTTTACTGTCAAATAATAGTTTAGCAAATTGATAATTATAAAATAAAACACAGAATGAAATATTTCGTTTCACTTGGATATTCTGTTGTATGAAAAAGTAAAGTATGTTCACTAGCTTAATGTTATCAAATTACACATCTTTAAAGAGCGTGCATTCATAGTTGGATAAATGAAGTTGAAAACGAATCTGAAATGCAAATGTTTAATTTTGCATGTATAATTCCTGCTTAATAAATCAAATCGCTTGCCACCTATCTTTTTCTATCGCCGGTGTGTCTTGTCCGAATAAAAGTGATCTAACACAGTAATCAATTAAATGGTGATAAAGGGGGAGGAAAAGCTGCCAACAAGAATACGATAAGATATTCCAGCAAAACGGATGTTTTCGGCATTTTCTTTTCCCCCCCGTATTGCCTGTCACGTAATTACTGCATTGCTGAAAGTGACTCAAATTAATTCATTTAAAATTGGGAAGAAAACCAGAAATCACCAAGATGAGGTTTTTCTCTTGCTTGAGATTAATTGCTTAACTTGTCATCTATATAATTTGAAGCCGTTTACGGGGAAAAGGTTGCATCGCATTAATCATTTAAATAACAGCAGCAGAAAAATTATTCCTTTACATGTATGAGTGATTTGCTGTACGATCATAGTTTAATAAATCAAATGACACGCTGCCATTAAATTTTGTTCCGCTTTCGATGTGGTCAAGTAGGAAGGGCAGAAAAATGATCCTTTAACCGGAATGAGTGATTTGCTGCACCATCCCACTCTAATAAATCAAATGACATGCTACGTAAAATTTATTTTGTCTTCAATGTGGAGAACCAGGAATGGTTCAATATGTATCAATAGAGTAGGGAATAAAGAAATCTGGGTTTTTTTTTGTTTTTTTTTTGTCTCTGTGAAAACATGAAACGACGAAATTTTATTTTTATAACAAACAAGAATAAAACATTCAGTCGGACCTCTATTTAACGAAGTCGCTAAATCTTGAAAAAAAGTTCGTTGTATGGAAAATTCGTTAAATAGAGATTCACCTTTTAAAATACTTTAAACTACACAAAACAGATTTTAAATTCATAAACACTAAATATTATTAAAAAGTAATTAATCACACCTTTATTTTGTAAGTTAATATCTATTTGTTTTATATATTTTACACATCAAAAAGAAACCTGCAAGGAAAATAAGAATAAAACAAAACATTATCCTGGAATACACTGCATTTTTAATTTTAAAAAATAATTTTCTATTAAAATTATTGAATTTTAGCATTTCATCATACGAAGGTTTGTTGATTTCTGCATCATGATCATTTCCATCTTCATCATCTTCGTCTTCATCGCAATTTATTGCTGTATTGTTTCTGTTTTCCACACTGTCCAATTCAAAACTGCCTCATCCACATCTTCATAGACACACGCTTTTAAACGTTTTGAACAAGAATTCGATGAATCATAATTTTGTATCTTATCACGATTTTTTTTTATGGTTGAGAAGCTGTTTGGAGGAATACCAAATTTTAAAGCAATATCCATTTTTTTTCACGCCTTTATCCACCTCATGAAGAATTAAATTTCTTTCTTTGATGCTCAAGCACTTTTGCTTTGACATTTTCCAGCTTCAAGGTCATTGATCACCATAAAATGTGTCAAAAAAAGAATAAGTTTGAAATGTTTAGAAATATTTTGAGAAATAGGGAGAAAAAAAAATATTGGATCACAAGAAAAAGTTCGTTAAATAGAGAATGCACTTCACTATTTGGAGGTTATTTTACGAAGAAATTCGCAAAATGTTCTTGGTTCCAAGAAAAAGTTCGCAAAATAGAGATATTCGCAAAATACAGGTTCGTTAAATAGAGGTCCGACTGTATTTTTTGTCCTCTCGCTGCCGCGCTTATACCAATTTCCTTGAAACTAGAAAAAATCGGGAATCCATGGAAGGTAAATTTTTTAATAACTAAAGTTTGATCACAATTAAAAACACCAACTGTAATTGAACATACTTTTTTGGAAGGGAAGAAAATGACTTGTTAAAACATAGCAGAATCCAAATATCTCTCTTGCACGTGCTTCAATTTTTTTTACACTATAAATCCTTAATAAACATTTTATTTATTTTTCTAACTTTACGATCTTAAATGAAAACGTATAACCATCTAGTCAAAATTCATTTTCATTGATTTCTGAATGCTGTAAAGAAACTTTTTTTTGTTAACTAAATTTCTTTTGGTTCATTTCCTAAGAAAAATGCATTCATTTAAGAATCTTTTTAACGTACCGCTTTTGTATTTGGTTCCGAAATTAATAACAGACTGCTTAAATTCTCTGTAAGTCTAATTACCAATAGCATGGGCAGTAGCAAGGACAAGATTTTCTTTTTTTTTAAATTCATAGCCAAAATATTATAATTAATTTCTCAAGAATGCAAAGAACCATTTCTAAATCGTATATTATACAAAAATATTATTATAATTTGAAATGTATGATTCCGATCTGAATTATTATTAATTAGTCAAATATATTGTTTGAGTACTTTATCGCATTCATGTCTTGCTCACACAAGAATGATACGATGCAGCAATCAATTTAAAGAAAACCATGCCCACGAGTGGCTTAGTGCGTCAAGATTGAACATGGTCGAAGACCATCAAAAGAAATGTTACAAGTTCTTTCCTCGTGTTAACCAGCATTATTCAAAAACTGGTAGACAGATGTATGCTTTAGCAACGTATTTCAAGCGTCGATCGGGTTAGCTTTTGAAGGATTTCCTCGAAATTGTGGCCAGTTTCCCCTGAAAGTCAGTCAGTAAGTCACCCTACCCCCCCCCCCTTCCCACTGGAGCTAAAGTCAACCTTCTACCACAGGGGCTCTGCGGTCGCTTTAATCAACAGAAATATCACTTTTCCTTGTTATCAGGAATCCTTTACTCGTGTACTTGGCTAGTAATACTAGACTTTGAGAGCACTGACTCTATTTTAAGAAAAGAAAAAAAAAAAGAAAACACTCAAGGGTTGAGAAATCAGGGGAAAAAGAAAAAGCGAAATCTGAGCAGTTGTTTTCCTTCGCAAAATGCATTTTCGCAAGTTTAGTTAAAGCATGATAACAAGCATCACGTAACAGAAGCACTTTTCTTGAATACAAATGGCTTTAAAATGTGTAATCGCTAAGTAAAGAAGAATTCGACATAAAAAACAATGGAGAAGAGCGAACCAGAGTTCGTGCGTCTCATCATTGAGCACTTCACTAGCAGGAACAAAAGAATGCGTTCAGTTTGCGACTGAATTTTCTGTTTCAATAAATCAACTTATGTCTTTGAGTCAATTTTCTTACGTTCCTTTTCTTGCTCAAACAAGAGTGACATAATACAGTAATCAATTTCAAAAATGTTCTCCGCTTGTGTTAAAAGACGCGCGGAACGATAAGAAGGCGGGAAATGTGCCAACCTGATTGTGATAACAGATTAAGAAAAAGGAACATATATATTTTTTCGTATTGACAGGCCTCTTAATATTAGCGTTGCAGACAGATAAAGTGAAACATTCAATTGCAACATCTTTAGCAACCTACTATCTCTTCTCCTTTTCATCCGCGACGATTTGTGTAATTTCATTTCTATTCCCTGTCGTCTGTGACTGCGATGATGGATCACGTGATTTTACCACATGAATCGTTTAAGGGCTGCAATTCACCACCGAGACCGCGAGGAGGAAAGAGAAAATAATGATAATAATAAAAGGCCGAAGATAAAAAGACGAAAAGGGGCATTGTAGCAACTGAGAGCACTCTTTTTTTTGGACAGGGAGGTTCTGCTAAAAATTTATCACATAACATCTTTGACAAGGTAATTGCGGTTTCTTCGGCCTCTTCTTCTAATATAACTTTAATGATGATACATCAATTGACTTAATTGTAATCGCCAAAGACGTATGTGTCCCCCTTGACGAGTTATTGATATTCAGTGCACGGTCACAGGCAGGGAAACCTGTCTCATTCGACAGAAATCTGTTGAAAGAAGCAGATGGTTATGAAATGGATCGGTTTTGCGATTATTAGAGGTATCCTTGTAGAAGAACGGTGTTAAATCTGGAAATTTTTATTTGTTGCTCCCTCTTCAGTTCATGTTAAAAAATTTTGTCAATACCCAAGGTCCTTTCATTCTTCTTCATTTCGATGTCACAAAGATAGTTGCATTCGTGGATTTAATTGCTGTCTGACTGATGGCGCGGAAGTTCACTAATTGTTTATTACAGAAAGTAATAAATTAAAGCTGCCATTACTAAAACATATAATTACAATTAATATCGTTACTCAATTAATCTTTTCTAATGAATGAATACATTTTCTTTTCAAAATTTAAATTCCTAGCAAACGGGACCTCGGATTCAGATTGAGGTAGCTTTTCTGAAAGCTGATTTTACGGATTGCTGAGTTTGAAAAGTAGCGTAAATGAGTTTTTGAAATTCGATTAGTTTTTAACTTAATACTGATAGAGCTATATTTTTTTAATTCTAGTTTATAAGAGATCTGATTCTAATTATTCCATTCCATGAAAATTTGAGTAAATACCAAATACGGAAGGTTATTAATACATTTTGTCTCCCACCTTTTATATATACGAATAAGAATTGGACATTTTCTATTGGTCTTGATTTTTTGGGTTTGAAAATCGCTTAGCATGCTTAATCATGTATCTAAAATGCGGTAATAGAATTATATTATGTGAAGCGATTAAATTGGCTGCAGCATTTTTTTAACATAAATTTATTTACATATCGAACGCTTAGATAGCGACTCGGGAATAGTCGATTGAAATCTTGAGATTTTTAAGCTTATTTTCTATTGTAAAATCCTATTTACATTATTCTAATTTGGATGCTGTTTTATGCTAGGCGAAGGAGTGCAAGTCTTAAAATGCGCCAAACCCAAAAGAAAAACAAATTATTATTGTCCTTCTGAAGAAGCCCTTCGATATAACTGCTGCTGAATTTTCGATATTTATTAATGGTGCATTAGAAAATTATTTTTCATCAAGGGGACATACGACTCTTAAACCTCGAAAAAATGATGGGAAAATGTCAAATTCGATACATTATGAAACAATGCAATTCACAAACTCACTTTTTTATCTAGAAAAATGAATGTTCTTTCTCTTATAGTACACACATTTTCAAACCTTCATATTGGTATGTATTTATTTGAGAGAGTAATAAATACGGGTATAATTTTTGGAGAAAAAATGTGATAGTCGCCTTGCGCGCATGATTACGGATAAAATATTTATCTAAACACAATATTTTGGGTATCTAAGTAATCCAAACAGTCTATTTGAGAAACTGATTCACAATTTATTAACATTTAAATTTCATTTCTATTTTATATAACAATTTAAAATAAAAATGTTAAAAATTGCTAAAATTTCAACTTTTCTAACCTCCTCCAAAACACTTCTTTGGAGACAATATGTACAAAAATGTGGTTCAACTTGTAGAACATGGCACAATACATATTCAGTAAAACTTTTATGTAAAAATATTCAATAGTTCTTGTGATATCGTGCTCGCAATATAAAAAAACACATTTTGAGATATAGCGCTTTAAAGATATAGCCATATTCAATGTTTACGTTGAATAGCTGATACATTTTCCTTCATAACTTTCATAATTATGGGAATTTTTTAACGCGGATTGTTTTAAATTGTTCAGAAAAGATAGGGAAATAAAATATATTTTTTTCATAAAATTGAAAATTTTCGAGGTTTAACAGTCGTATGTCCCCTTAAGAAGAAAATAATTCTAGTGCTATACGCTATTCAGAATAGTCTAGAATAAAAAAAAAAATTACAAGAAGAATCACCTTACATTTACACAAAGCCCATAAATTTTCATTTTTTTTGGCGTTGCGACCCAATCAATAAAATTATCTCCTTAATCAAACGTAAGTACCACATTCCAAGAAAACTAGCTTTCGTGCGAAGCTTGATAAATATTAACTATGGCTATCTGGCAGCGAAATCAAATAAATCGGGAAGCTTATAGAAAGCGCCTTTCTTTACATCGATATCTACACCAAGCGTTTTACGGCACATCAGGTCCAGATATCGAATGCCAAAACTGACCTCCGGTTGCTATTAATCACTTAGCGCTGGCATCGGACTTTTCCAACGGAGCTCCATTTCCGCTCTTTTGTGCGGAAGGTAAATTGTTTGGGCGAAATCTAATCGAGGCTCTGTGTATGCCGATCACGAAACCATGCCGACTGGTTCCTTGGGCAAGATTTACTGTCCTTTCAGAGGTGCATGTCATTTATGGAAATCAAACGCTGCGTTTTATTACCCCTCTTCTGCAGTTGATAATTTGCGCCGATAGTTCACGGTTCCCGCCGGTTGCAAGGAAAACAGCTTTCAACAGAATACGAGAACCGATTTCATCTGTTGTTGAGAACTGACAATGCGAAGCAGAGAGTTAATAGGCATCGAATTGTAATTTTTGCATTTAGAAGTCAGAACTAAAGGAGTTACAACAAACATAAAAAAATAACAATAAACTGTTGTGAAAAGAATAATCTCTTTCTTTATAATATCTTTATCACTGATTAAAGGATTCAAGAATATATTCAGGCTTTTCTTTTCTTTTCTGAACTTACACAAAATACCGCCACACATGGAACAGCAACTGAATATAGATTGGGGTTTAAAATAGAAATTTACCGCAAATGGTCATTGTTAACTTTTGATCTCTTTAAAACAGGACGCAAATGTTTTGACTCTAATTATACAAAACGATGCTTAGAGTTTTTTGGGGGAAAAGAAGTTTAAAAAGCGAAACTGAAGCCTGAAGAATGTTTGAGTTTCAATCATTCCAGGAAGATCACATTATAGTATTTAATATCGTTCAGCTTAACTTAAGTTTACTGAAATTCTCTCAAAAACTTTAGCTATTCGACAAGCACACATTGGTCAAGCCAATAGACGGAAAACCATGTAAATCCTTGGCTGTTTTTTCCCTGTTATCTAATTAGACGGCGTCTTCTCTTTTGCGAAAGTGTTATCGTATTAACTGAGCTCAGAATCCACGGAACACTTAGAAAATTTATGTATTCCGTCTCATTTTTTCAGTGAATAATTAATTCTATGAATGATTTCATTTTAGCTCATAAATTTAAATATACTGTAATTTTACCACTTGAGAATAAGGGAGAGTCTCCGGATTTAGATGGGCTCCTAGACTGAACTGTTTTCTAACTTGAATTCTATTAAATAGTTGGGCGGTAAAATAGTCAAATTGTGTTGTAACGATGCTAATGGAATGCATGGAATTATTTTTAAGAGAAAGCGCTATGTGGTTATAGTTAGAGAATAGGCGTTTAGATTTAGGTATCATCAGTTAATCATTAAAAAAAAACCTTGCGGTGTTTTAAATTAAATTGTAAAATATGTTATTATATCCTCAGATAGGAAACTTGTTTGGCTACACTTTGCTATAATAATTTTATTCCGTAGATTCCTTATAGGAAATCTATCTATTGCAACGGTTCTCATGACCGATACCTCCAAAAGAAAAAGCCGTACAACGCGTTTGTGACGTCACGAGCCGACGGCCTTCTTTCGTTTACTACGTTACCTTTTTTTGAATTTGTTAATGCTCAGGGTATTTCCTAATGAATTCCAACATTATTAAATTATCCCAACATGTTCATAGTATTGTTTATATAAAAATATATAATGTAGAAGCACCATAAAACATTTTTTATTTGAAGTTATTAAAGAATAATAACTACCTATCTATCGGTATTTCGAGAATACATTTTAAATTTAAATAACTTCTTTATAAATAATATGCCGAGAACCTGAAAATTCACTATATACATGTATGTGCCTTATACTTATAATTATAGTTAAACTATTTTAATAATAATTTATCAAAATAGACGCTGCACATTCAATTAAGTTATTTTAAAAAGGAAATTGAAGAAGCAGTAAACAGAATAAATAATATTACTAATTTTAAATAAAAAAAATTAACGGTTGCCACATAATTCAAACTCAAAATACCTTCCTAGCAACTTACTAAAAACATATCCCCTTGAAAAATGCATTTAAAAATGTTTAAAAGCATTCTATCCTCTTAAATTCCAACTTTTGATTCTTTTAATGTCTAAATCTGGTTTTCCAGTTCAGGTAAAAAAATTATATACCTCAGTTTATAATTAACATTGAGGCAAAACCATTAATTACTTTATGAAGATAATTACCATGTATCAATAATCAAAAAGTATGCTTGCTGTCACCAAAATATAATTTAACATCTTACAGTTCACATTTCAATTTTTATATATATGTTACAATCTCACTTAATTTTGCTTTTAATTCTAATATTATATATTTTAAAGTCTTAATGTATTCTAAAATCACTTTTCTTAAACTCCAGTTTCGTTTTATTTCCCGCGCTGGAGGTATATTAAATCTCGCGTTTTGGCATATTTATTACTATAAGAATATTCTAATTACTTTCACGCGCCCACATAAATCGCGAAATCAGCGACTTGTTGGCACCATACTTTTCCCTAAAACACGTAAGCAATTTAGTAAAAATAGATAATATTCCCTTCACTTTGATCATGTGCCTATATGTTAAATCCCTACCTGAGAAAATGCAGGGATTTTCTGTTCTCTTTTCGCTTGAAAACTAAGATGCACGCATGTCTGCCACTCTCCTTAAAAATGACTTAAATATTTAGATAATAAAAGAAAATTAGTTAATAACTCGGCTCGTTAATGACTACAACCACGAAAACATTTTAATAGTCGACAGGATGATTGTTCTGCACGGAAAAAATTTAAAAATGTGAAAAAACGAAACAACATAAGTGAGAGTGGCGGGGAATAACAAAAAAGGGCTGAGCAAATAGCTGCAAATTTATCAGAACTTCTAATAGTTGCCTCCTGAAAAATCAACAACGGATTCTTTGCGCTTTTCCTGATGTCTGGTCCCTCATGCCCTGAAATCCAGCTGCCAGCAAGGAAATTCCTGATGCAGCGTCAACTCCACTCCACATCTACAATGTTTTCAAAAAGTGTTAACGAAAAAAGGTGGTCCTCACCATTGTGTTTATTATCTGCTTCAAGAAAAATGTGATTTAATTCTCAAGGTTTTAAAGGAATATCCATATTGTGCTTCAAATCTTCATTTCGTTTTACGCTCCTGTTTCGGTTTTCATCAAGAAGGAAAAAAATAATATACTAATTTCGCCAAGATTTGCAAAATTTCAGTTTCCCTGTGTTATCGGTTTCAAAAAACTGCAGCTGATTCAAATAAAATCTACAAATCTATTCTAAAATGCCTCGACGTGGTGCACCAAAAAATATAACTTTTAATCGCTAATTGTTTAATTATTTACTTTTGATTATTAATCAATTTTAAGTTTTTATTTGAAAAAAATTTTATTTGGTGGTGTTATGTATTGATTTATATTTTGTGATTGATCATAAATTGATATGAAATTGCATTTGAAAAAATTTGAAGTGTTTGTGATTTGAAACTAATGTTGCAGTGTCCATATTAAATTCTGAAATCTAAGGTATGCATGTTGAATATAAGATATTTTACAAGGAAATATTGATTTTAAAAGTTAGATTTTATTATGTTTTTAGTCATATGTTTCATTTGATATAATAATTTTTGACATTAATTTAAGAAGTGAAAGTATTCTTGTTTTGGTTTTGAAATTTATTTTGCTGATATCAATGCTATAATAAATGTGGAGGTGTAAGAGCTTTTATTAAGAATACGAAATATTCACTTAAAAATTTTGAGTATTACTTTGCAAAGTTTAAATTGCGAATTTGATTTATTAATACATAGTTTGTTTTTGTGCATCTCTTATATTTTGAAATGAAATCCCATGCTAATCTGAAAATAACATATTTCAATTATGGTTATAATAGGAAATGCTACTTTAAAAAAATGGCCTTAAATGTTTATAAACTTAGTTTAAAATACTCTAAATTTTATAATTAATATAAATTTTAATTGCTTCATAAATTAATTTTGTTTAAAATCAGGTTTAAATGTGTGGTTGGAGTATGGAAAATAATTTATATTACATGACTTAAAAGAAAAGTAAATAAAACAAATTTTACTATACTCAGAAAAATAAATAATGAAAAAAATAATAAATAATAGCGCCAACTCCCTCCATTCTGAGGCCTCGGGAGATTAGTTTTTGTACTCTTTCGACTGCTAGAACAGTTTGTCAATGAGTTGTGTTATTAATAAACAAAAAGAGCTTTCTCAGGAGATTTTGCGATGTGGATTAGCACAGAGTTTGACCATCAAAACCAAAAATGCTCATCTCTGCAGGCTATAATGTCCCATCGTATCTTTCTTCCTAAAAAGAAAATTCGTCACTTTATAAAAAAATAAATTAAGTCATAATTTTTAATTGCCATACTACCATCACGACACTTATGAACATTTAAATTTCCTGATTCCTGAAAAAAAAATTGAAACAATTTATACTTTAGAATTATATATTAATGTTTTTTATTTGTTTATATTTAGAGTTTTTACAGGTACCAAGAATCTTCAAGAACTTTTACAGGAAGTATAAGAGTTTACATTGGTTCATTTTGCTGTTGTTATGAAGTACATTTGAAATTATTTTCATGTTATGGTAAAGTGAAGGCAAAATTCTATAACAATTCTAGTCCAAATTTAGATTTTAATTTCCTACTTGGGCAACCCTGTAAGATATGGGTGTGTGTCAAGTTCCCTGGCGCACACACGCGTCTTGCGCAGGGGGGAAATAGTAATAATCTCACTTAATTTTGCTTTCAATTCGAATATTATATATTTTAAAGATTTAATGTATTCCAAAGTCACTTTTCTTAAACTCCAGTTTCGTTTTATTTCCCGCGCTGGAGGTATATTAAATTTCGCGTTTTGGCATATTTATTATTAAAAGAATATTCTAATTACTTCAACGAGCCCACATAAATCGCAAAATCAGCGACTTGTTGACACCATACTTTTCCCTACAACACTTAAGTAATTTAGTAAAAATAGCTAATACTCCCTTCACTTTGATCACGTGTCTATATGTTAAATCCCGACCTGAGAAAATGAGAGATTTTCTGTTCTCTTTTGGCTTGAAAACTTAAACTATATATATATATATAATGCCTTTGCTATGTTATCTTGTGATTTCGATTTGATTTTAACCAGCGAGGGATGTGTTGTAAGGATAGTGAAAATCTCGGTCGAGTACGTAGATGGGCTATCCAGTTTAAAGGGGGTGGAAATGGTGGAGGGTTAAAATTTTCATTTCCCCATAATTCCTTTACAATTGAAATTAGAAAGAAAATTCAAATTAGGCGAATTATCACCCTATCATTATCACCCCGAACAATTTTTGCATTTAAACTTTTTCGATAACTTCAATTGCTTAGAAGTTATGAGCTGAAAAGTGATTTTCCCTCCCTTCCCCTAACTTAAAGTATCTTTAAGTTAGGGGAAGAGGAGGAGGGAGTTAGGGGAAGTTACCCCTTGTTGGGAAGGTCTTGTCATTTGCAGTCTCTTCTACTATTTTTCTTTCTTGCAGTTCTAATCCTTATAAAAATAGAGGGCGAAATGTTCTTTTCCTTATATCTCCGGAATGAAGGAATCTTCCTTTGTCTTCTGGCTTGCCAACTGGAATTTTTGTTGTTGTTATTGTCCAAAAGTTTCCTAGATGGGCCACAAGCGGCTGCCTAAATTGGACCATTTAAATCATTGGGGTTATTTTCTTAAACTATAGGAATAGCTCAGAAGGTGGTTATCAGCACTAGAAAAAAACACTCTAAAACCATCGAATGATGGATCAAAATTTATAAAAAAACAAGGATACGTATCATTTAAGAGGAAACAAAGGAAGAAGAGGAAGTGATACAGTACATAAAATTTCCTACTTGGGTTCATTCATTGCGCGTTCATGTGAATTTGAGAATCAAAAAATATTTTTGGTTTAATTGTGCTTAAAGAAGTTGGTGGTCGAATCTGGGCAACCGGTTTCCTTGATCGCACAGATGACACAATTTTTTCCCTACTTTAAAGTATATATTTCATACAAAGTTAATTACACTGTTCTGAAGATAAATTAACTAAAAAAAATTCGACTACTTTTTTTCCATTAAAATTACTTCTCCATCACTAAACATTTAAAAATGTACAGGTACACATTTCAATAAAATATTATAATTTTTTGTACTGAATTTGTACAAAATGTACAAATTCAGCGACTCTTCCTTACTACAATTTTAACGGTCCGACCTTTCATCTAAATATTTAAAATAATTGGCGAAACCAGAGGACCATTCCCCCAGATCTAACCACAGTGCCGATTTCGACAATTTTTATTTCATATGGTTGCTTATGACGTCTAGATATGTCATCAGTGTTCGACTGCTGCCTCCCCACCACCACCCTCCATTTTTGAGAGGAAAAGAAAAAAATACTTCTTCATGTACATTCTCTATGGGGAAACACCATCAGGCAGTCACCCAGCCTCAATCACTGGACCGATTTCGCCATTTTTTTTCATATGGATGCTTGTGAGGTCTGGATATGACATCAGTGAACGTCTGCCGCTCACCGCCTTCCATTTTTGAGATATATCTCAAAATAAAGGCTTGGAAGAGTCCCTCATCCTCCACAACCGCCTATTTATTTCGCCAAGTTGCAAAATGGCTACAAGCTATTAGTATTACGGGTGAGCAGCTAGGCGGCTAGTTCTTAGTTTATAACAGATGCCATCAGTATCTATCATCATCGATGTTGGTCCAGCATCCAGTGATATCTTTGCTGACGCTGCAACTGCGTTTGGCGCCTTGGCGGAGCTTCCAAATGTAGAAGCCAAAGATTGTTTATTTTTTGTCAGAAGCTTGTATGATCTGACCGGGTAATGACGTGTGAGCAAAGGGCTCTTAATCGTTATAATCCGGAATAAAGAAATTTAATAGAATTTGTGTGAAGAAGGTTTGTTCAGGATCTATTAAGATGCCTGTGAGTATAGGGCTCACTATTGTAGGCTAAAATACTGAATAATCAGATTGGTCCGTTGACAAACAAACTTCAAAGCTCTCTTCTATGAACAGAGACGTTAAAACTCCATTACCAAATCAGCGGGAGTGGCCTCCCCTAAACTTTCTCGTATACTTCCCCAAAAAGGTGCTGATTCCCCTCCCACCGCGTGGATAAATTAGAAGACCACACACCAAATTTCAATTATCTAATGTAAGTTACTAAAAGATTTGCACACATCTAAGCAGCCTTTTAGCTTGCCAGAAATATCTCCGTTCTGATTATTACAAATTTACCACCGATAGTTGTAGTTGAAAATATCATGCACATTGGCAGAGTGCTTAAGAAATTAAAAAAGCACGGAGAACAGAACTGATGAATCAATTGACACAAATTTTGGTTTGTTACTTTATAACTTTACTTTTAACAACTGCTCTCGTTCTGTCAGAGTAAAAATAATGCAAAATCCACTCAGAAAAAAATGCATTACGAAATATACAAAATAAAACTAACCGCAATCAAATATGCAACTCTTGAAAATGTTTCGGCGTGAAAGAAAAATTAAAAGAAAACACTCCATAATTAATTCACTTTTATTCGAGAAGAATTTGGCACTGAGTCAAAACAGAACGTATTACGGGAACAGCAGTAAAAACGCGTGCTTTTCTTTTGCTTCGTACAATGGCGAAGAAATCAAATATGCAAAGTAAACCAGTTGACGGACTTGGCCCAAAATTTTATACGGACCTACATTCATGACGATAAAACTTTGTACCAAATTTTATCCATATAGCTATTCAAGTTTTTGAGTTATAGTGTTAGCATGACCTCGAACATACAGACAGACAGACAGACTTCCCTTCGACGGATTTTGTCCAAAATTTGATAGAAACCTACAAATTATGTTTAAAGACCACATACCAAATTTCATCCCCGTAGCTCTAATAGTTTTTGAGTAATCGTGTTCACAGACACTCAGACATACAGACACACAGACATAATTCCAAAATTGTGTTTTTCGGACTCAGGGAGGTCTAAAACGTGAAGATTCGTCAAAATCTCGAATTCGAATTTTTTGACGATTACAATACTTTCTCTTTGTATGCTTCGTATACGAGAAAGTAAAAAAAATGAGTTTCCTTTTAATTTTAAATTTGTTTTAAATCGTTAATACCTTTTAGAATAAATGTCGAATTTTAAATCGTGTTCATTTGCACACAATTAAGTCTCTGGCAACACAAGTTTTAGTTACCCATTATTCTCTTTCCATATTCATGCATATTTTTTTCTTACAAGTTAATCTATGGTTAATTGGGCTATGTATGTAGTTACTCTTTCTGTAAAAAATATTACTATTTTATTAGTTAAATTCTTTTTCTCATAGATAAAATGATTATATGATACTTGAAAAATATTAACTAATCATTAAACCATTATGCAGCCAAATCCCCCAAATTCTCAAAAAGAAAACTCACAAACACACTAGTTATCCAAATACTGAAGCCAGTCATTCCAAAATAATGCAAGTTCCTAAAGAAGCGACAGAATATATTACAAGGAAGTGTTCTGAAATCTTTTATGGTTAGGATAATAAGACATATGATGAACGACATTTTTGCTTTACCAAAATTTATTTCATATTTTGTCTCCATCAGATAGAATCATAATGAAAATTAATTCTACCCAGGTGTTTATCGAATTCATTTATTTTGACATACTTATGACAGATTTAACTACTATTTTGACATTTGACATACTATGAGGTATTTAGCATGCACCAAGTCCCATATGCAACAGATTTTCAGTGTAATTCGGCCTCAGTCCATTATTCGCCAACACAGAAGCCAAGAGATTATCGCCAGCCTACTACGATGCCATACTGCACTACTATTATGAGAAATGTCTTCCGACATAGAGAACCAAATAGTCAACTAATAATCTTATTTTTCAAAATAATAAAAAATATTTCTCATTTGCACCAAAATCATGATAATATTCCGTATTTATAATTGCCCGGAAATAATTCTGTATTGATCAGTTAAGGTTGTCTATAGCACCCACGGTAAGTAAATGAGTTGAATTAACCATTAAAAGAGCAAATATACATGGAATAAAAAAAATTATTCACAAATCTGAAGAGCGAAATAAATTGAAATATCAAAAATTTCAGGACGAATTTAAATTTTTCCATCTAAGCAACTTAAAACTTGAAAAAAAAGCTATAATCCGAAATCTTCCACTATTTTTATCAATTGAATAAGAAAAACTGAAAAATCTGCCTCCTTTTGAGGATTTATTTTTTCGTCTGCGTTGTCAATCTAAGAAAAAGAACCGGGGGGGGGGGTGAGGGAGGAGGTGCACCGCCTGGTGACACGAATTCCATCACACCGCTGATCACTGCGAAGTTGATCACATGTCCATCTCAAAACGATTGATAAAAAATCTGACAGAATCGCCGATATTTTTTTGTTATCCGGCGTCCCGGTCTTTGTGAAAACCGCCACTTCAGATAACTATTCGACATAACCAATTCTATTGTCTTAAATGTCTTAATATTACTAATTCGCGGAAATTTAAACATCGCCTTCCAATTCATTAGAGGAAGATAACGCTTCAAATCACTTGTATCGGAGTTTTCAAAGACCTGACACACAGGATGATCGATATGATCTCTTCTGACTAGCTCTTATGAGATCGATATCGTTCGACTGCGTCGGCCTTGTCGGTATCCGATACAAGTTCTAATAACCTGTGATAGTAAAGAAGAAAACTGGCCGTGCACTCCTTAAACAATTTTTCCATCTTAGCTTGGGAAAGTGAACCGATTTCCGGATGAGAGCCACTCCGCCCGGACTAGAGACCGAAACAAATTGATTTTCGTCTGCCTCTCGTTTCAGATTGATGAATGCCTTCCCCAAATCTGATATTCAGACTATTCCTGGCTGATAGTTTCTCCAAATGGGCTACTGAGAAGCACTATCCGATTGATTTCTAAGTACTATTTATTTATGGTAATAACTTTTAAATTGCTGGTCCGTTCAACCGAAGCTAGTAGCAATAGCAGTGATAACACTAGTTGAATGGATTAGGGCATGCTTACTATAAATGGAATCCCAAGATTCGGGGATGGAACGCTGGCTAAACAAGTAATGATTCCGAGTTCGACTTCTTTGCTACGGTAAGAGCCATGACAAAGCCCGGAATCTGATAAAAAGCGGCCCCGAGACGATAGCAGAGAAGCGTAAGATATCATCGGAGAGAAGTTTTATCAGACCAGTAGGGCTTCCAGCGATTGTCTGTCTTTTGTGTTCTGACAAAGAATGGATAATTTCAATTTTTTTTATCTCGCGTTCGAGACGAGCCTTCCTTTTGGAAGTCGATCGAAGAGGAGCGATTAGAGAAGGGTTTTATGCGTTCCAAAACATCCTTAAACCTCGTCTTTAGATAGCTTCACATTGCTGCTTTGTCGGTCGGTGTGACTTGAAATGATTAGAGTGAGCGATTGAAACGCTTTTAGAGCTGATTTCGTTCTGATTTGAAATACGTCGGACAGTTTAGAAAATGATGAGCGATAAAATTTCAACGCGTGAGATAATTTTCAGAAACTATTTTTTTAAATAAATATTCAAATAGAAAAGGGAAACGATAGAATACAGGAGCAGAACAAGGAGGCAGGCAAAATGTGATAGCGTCTCCTTTGAAGCCTTTTTTTTAGAGATAGTCTTCAAGACAAAAATATGCACACAGTATAAAACAAAGGAGGCAAATGGAAATGTAATTTCATATTTTAAATACTAAAGTGGTTAAAATTGAGGGCATTTTTAGAAAAACTTTTAAATTATAATCTAGGTTTTCGATCTACAGAATATAAATTTTAAAACAAATTTCTTTGCATTAGTGCTGAATTCAGTAAAATAAAAGAAGTATAACATTTACAGCGCAAATAAGATACGTCATTAAATTAATTTTTAACTACATTCATTAACTTACTACTAATTTTTAATTCTCTACAATATTTCATAAATATTATTTTATTTTTTAAAAACATTACAGTGTATAAATATACATTAAACAAAGACATCAACATCATTGTTTATTAGGAATCTATACCGATATTTGAGTTACGAATGACATAAAATTAAATTTATAGTTTGAGCTTCCTGCGTCTCAGTCTTTTTCGGAAATTAATATGGTATTTTTACTATTTTAAATTAAGGTAGGAATTGAACATAGCAGTCAGAATTTAAGAAAGCCTGTCTAAATATAAAAGATTCAATTTAAGTGAAAAAAATGTAAAAGAAATGAACAAGTTTAAAAAGTTTAGGAAGTCCACATCTCTTATTCTAATTTGTGAAAAGAAATTTCCAAATCTATTAAAGCAAAGTATTAGCTATCTTCAAGTAACTTAAAAATTTACACTTCAAATAAATGTTTTAATAAGTAATTATGGAATAAAAGCTATATATATTGAGTATATTGAGCTCATTTTCCATTGTCAAATATGCGTTAAGAGCTTGCAAATTATATAGCTCATCATTTCATGTCTCCCCATATTTCAAATTATTTTAATGGTGATTATACTCCAAAATGTCCTGTTATCCTTTTGATTTCCATAATTCGAAATCAACTGAAAAATAATTTAGTATTTTAACGTAAAGTACCACTATTGCTAAAGTTGATTACTTAAACTATTTATTTACTGTTTTCGAACATTTCTAATCATGCAAATATTTGAAAACAGTTTGGAAAGGCATTCCGGTTTGACATTAATTTCTTAACACTAAGGTTTCTAGTGACGGCGTGCTTTCTTTTTTCTTTCTTTTTTGCGATGCATTTTAAATTAAACTGAAGACCAAACCAAATATGATCTACAAATTTGAAAAGGAATTGAGGATAAAACTTCAACTGTGATACATCATTAGTTTTGACAATATTAAATTGCATTTTTAACATAATTGCATGTTAGCACTATTATGAGCCAATCATTTTCAGATCTTATTGGAATGCAGATAATATTTAGACGAGTAGAAAACTGAGATTTTATTTCATTCTGTAAAGCGCCTTCACATACAATGACGCGTGTGACTCGTGCATTGAATTAAAGAATTCTCTGTATTTAAATCTGAAATGAAGTCAAAGTAGCAATTCGTTTAAAAGAGACAAATCAAACCAACTTGTACACGCTTAAGTAACTCAGGAGTTCTTTAATTATTAGGCGATTATATGATTTGAAATGACAATAAACGTCCCAAGCAAGATGTGTCATTTCAGTAGATTAAATAAAGTCACAGGTCAAGGGGTTAATCCCATTTCTGCTTCATTTCATGCCTGATTTGCTAAACCTTCTTGATTTTCTGTTTGTATCGAACTTGAATCTGATACAATTGACCATTGATTTTATAGTCACTCATATGATAAAATACGAATAAGCTTATTAACAAGGAAATCTACAAGAGAGGATTTTAAAATTTATACAAAATGTAAACCTTATTTTTATGTGTGTAAAAAATAAAAAGGATGTCGTAGGAAATCCCACAAGAGTTTACTGATTGAAAAATGCAGTCTTATCTGTTTTATTAAATCTGATTGAATAGTGCAGTCGTATCTGTTAAATCAAATTCAAGAACTATTCACATAAACATTACTAAAAATAATTAAAGTTACAGCCCTTTTCAAGAAACAGGAAGTGTATCAAGAATTTTTAATCGCGTATAGTATTGAATTAATTCACCGCAAAATGACATTATGAATTTCTGCAATTTTTTATTCATTATTTAAGCATTTAAATGTTTAAAACTCTATTATTGTGTGTGATTGCTCCTGTGTTTTAATGTTTATTCCCCATCACACTATTTTTTAAGAGAATGTTAATGACGTCATACGATTCAAAGTTAGAGAGAGTGTGTAATTTTTTATTATTTTTATTGTTATACATTTCAAATTGAAGTTATTTTTCTGCTTTAACTTGATTTCGATTTAATAACTGAAATAAATAAATTTCAAAATGTAATTTTACATTGTAAATGGATTATCATACAGATTTCGTTTCTTTAAAATCAGAACGTATATGAACTTAATGATCACTTTACTTTTAATCGAAGATTCGAGCAATTTTGAAAAATTATACTGAGATCGAGTCATCGAGTTTTGATTTGTTGCTCAGAACTCAACGTCAAATTTTTTCTGTTAGGGTAACCTCGGTTTTCTACGAGACCCTTTAGGAGTAGGAATCGGTATGATACAGAAAATATTGCGGTATTCGAATTTTCTGTCTTTCTAATGTATCAGAGTGACTGTATATTGAATCATTCATATTCGTGCGATCTGCTAAAATTTACAGAAGATCCGAAAATTTACCCAATAACTTTAAGACAGCTTAATAATATATCTCACTTTAAAATAAACATTATTTTTTTCAAAATTCACTTTTCTTATATAAAATTTGTTGAGCAAATAAGACGAATTTACGAAACCAGGATGGATATGATGCTGGTTACTTATTAATTTCAATTATTTTATAGTTCTTGCAAGGAGAGCATTCTAAAAGCAAGGCGTTTGACCTAACCTCTCTAAATAGACACTAGCAAAGTAAATTGATGACCAGTCAGTAAAAGAAGGAGATTATCAGATGCAAAGAGTATTCGAGCGAAAAAGTGGTCTTGTACCCGCGAAACAATGCTCACTAAATGTGGTTTTAAACAATTGAAGTGAAAGATAAAACTTTTACTTTTCTTCTTAAAGGTAAATGTGGATATTATACTGACTTTCTTGCTATCGTTGTTTATGCGAAGTAAATGAGAGATGTAATTTCGTGGTGAGATTTCTTTATTAAATTGAATTCAAATATGTTCTTTCTGCGTTTCGTTTCGCAGGAAAAACATACAATCGCAATATAATATTTTTATTAGCATGAATTAATAAAACAATTAGCTGAAATTTCTGAAATACCTATCCGTATGAGTTCCATTACTTTTACACAAATGCAGTTTCTGATGATTTCTATCAAGCCAAAGTTTTTTTTTACTTGCTTTATGCTTAATTAAATAAAATAAGAATTTCTTTACAGAGGTGGTTTTAAGGATAGGCGCAATAGGCATGCACCAGCGGCCTCGAGCTGAAAGGGGACGCCGAAATAAAGATGTTTTTAAATCTCGCGATAGATATTTTTTTATCGATTACTCGTGTTTTCATTTCGAAACTAAAGTCAGTAAGTAGTTTTACGTGTTTCATTGGAAACGTTTTCTAAATTTTAATACATCATCAGTATCTTTTCAGTTGAATCTCAGTGTTCGTGTAGGTCTATTATTTTTAATCTTTACTTCTTATATGTTATTATTCATATACTAAATATCTAAATGAATGCTACCTATAGATGGCGCTGCGTGCACTTTTTAAGTACTATATGCAGCCCGAGAATACATTGAGTTGCCGTAACTTACTTCAGCGCCAACGTTTTGTTTACTTGGGCAATTAGGCACAGCTCGCTCTATTTTAGCGGCAACTTAATAAATATGTTTATATTCTACTAATATATGTTCTGTGTTGATCGTCTAATGTGTGTGTGGTGTGTTGCGAATGTCAAAAATAAAGAAGAAAAGGACAATCCTGCGCGCTTATTGAAAATACACACACCTAACTACACTCAGTGTTTGGGATTAAATGGTCGCATTTTTATTCATAACTCCTTAAAAAAAACCAAATAAATAAATAAATAAAAATAAATAAACATTTTAAAAATAATGAAATGATTTCATTTATGGAAGACTGTTTTTGGACATTTAAAGTAAATCATTACAAATGTTTTTTTAAAAATCGAGATATATTAAAGGACTTAACAACTTGTACACGATTTCTTATTGTAAGAAACAACCGTTATTTTACAGGTTAATAAATTAATAAAAACTGCAATTATCAAGCGGAAATATTTATAAAATATAGTTACGAAGATTAAAAATTCGTCCAATTACTTTTCTCACGTAGTGACTGTAAAGTCACAATGCTCAGCTACATGTATGTGATGCTTTTAGAGTGCCACCCCCCAAGAATTTTAGCCCCAGGGGCTCCCAACAAGCTTAATATATCCCTGTTTCTATAGTATATGTACACTATATGTAACCATGTAAGCCATGTAAAGAATACAATGTAACTCACATTTTACTTTGAAGATTCGGTCATGAAGGAAATTAGTGGACCGTCTACAAATTTATGAATTCAAAACACTTTTTGACCCACCCCACTTAACAGAATACTAATAAAAAGATGAAACTTTCAGAAATGGCTGTTTTTAATGTTCACAATATTTACAGGAATTTTCGTAAACTCAGCTCAAAAATTAGGGAAGATATAAAGGTTTTCTTAAAAATTCTCAAATTTTCCCGCCTGTTTTTTGCTTATAACGTGCTGAGTTTTCTGTTATATTATACGAAACTTACAGAAAATAATTACAATATATTACAAAAGCATTTTGTAAGAATTTAGAAAGCACTTTTTGAATATTACAGGAAATATGAGCATTTTTAGTAAATAATGTTTTACTGTGCAAGCGCGAAGCATAATGTCACAACTCTCCACCCAAATATATAGGGCAACTTATATAAAAAAAATCAGTTCAATATCATTAGTATTCAGAAAGATATCGGCTTTACAACGAGCAGAATTTTAACTCCTATCGAAGAGATGCTAAAAGATGAGGGGTTGTACGCAAATTTATATTTTTTGAACTTATATCTTTGAATAGATTATTGAATTGTATAGTGGTTAGAATTTGCTGAATACCCATGAACACTTATCAATTGCGTGCATAACTTAAATTCCATCTAATTATTAACAAGTTACATATTGTTATAATTTTACGGCCAAACGATATTTTTAAATTAATTTCTTTTATGGCCAAACGTTTTTTTTATCTAATTAATTTCTTTTCTTAAAATATTTTAATAATTCTACAAATATATATTTTTTTATTCTTTACAAATATAACAAGTGTTCATGAGTATTTAGCAAATTTCTAACCACTATGCAATTCAATATAACTATTCAAAGATATAAGTTTAAAAAATATCAATTTGTGTACAACCCCTCATCTTTTAGCTTCTCTTCGATAGGAGCTGAAATTCCACTCGTTGTAATGCCGTTATCTTTCTGAATACTATTGATATTGAACTGAATTTTTTATATAAGTTGCCTTATATATCTGGCTTTAAAGCTGTAGGAGAAAAAAATGCGCGATGTTTCGTGTATGCGCAGTAAAAAATTATTAACAAAAAATGCTCATATTTCCTATTATATTGAAATATTTTTTCCAAATTTTTACACAATACTTCTGTAATATGTTGTCATTTTTTTCTGTATGTTTCGTATAATATAACAAAAAACTGTGCATGTTATAAACAAAAAGTAGGCGGGAAAATCTGGGATTTTTAAGAAAACCTTTATATCTTCCCAAATATTTATGCTGAGTTTATTAAAATTCCTGTAAATATTATGCACATTAAACATAACCATATCTGAAAGTTTCATCTTGGTGTCAGTATTCGGTGAAACGGGGTGGGACTTTTTGCCTTCATCAGTTTGTAGACGGTCCCTTAAATGCTCCCGTGACTGAATCTTCTCTGAAAAATGTGAGTTACAGTCTATTCTACACATGGTCGAAGTTTAAAGGTAGTCAGTTAATCCTTTTGGGATAAATTCTAAAAAATGTGAAAATCTGAAAGTGTCCGGAGACTTTTGGCCATATAGTGTATAATAAAAAGTATTTCAAGCGGCAGCTTAGAAGGAAAAAAAAAAAAACATAAGAAAGGCGCAGTTTGGGTCCGCGCAGTAGATTTTTCATGAAAACGTCGGGATAAAATCATAAAATAAGTGTTTAGTATTATTATGCAATTTAATTACGTATCAATCTCTTTTATTCAATATTTACACAGAGTAGTATAGTGGTTACAGAATAGATAAATCACAAGCTACCACAGACCCTTGCTGCATGCAATAAACTTGTGATTTATCTGTTCCGTAACCATTATACTACTCTGAGAAATATTGTATTAACGGTATTGAAAATTAAATTACATATTAATATGAAATACTTGTTTTATGATTTTATCCCAACGTTTCCACGAAAAATCTACTGCGCGGACCCAAACTGCGCCTTTCTTATATTTTATTTAGAGTAGGTTTTGATGGCGCCATCTGTTGGCAGTATATAGGACTACATTTCGCGTTTGCGCAGTACAACATTATTTACTACAAATGCTCATATTTCTCGTAATATTTAAATTTTTGAATTCAAATTTTAATACAATGCTTCTTTTACATATTGTCAAGTATTCTGTAAGTTACGTAGAATTCGAAAGAAAACTCTGATGTTATAATAAAAAAACATGCGCAGTTTGAAATTTTCAATTTAATACCGATTTTTACTTATATTTTGATAAATATTTTATCGTCTCACTTTGGATCCTAGTAATACTCCTCAAGCTCTTTAAAGTAACACTAGAATCAACCTCCTAGCTAAATGCGTTTCCACGCCACACTTATTTATAGCCTTACATAAAGATAATTCATAGCAATCACGCGCATGCGCCTACACTAGTACGATGACGTCACAAGCAAAACAAATACTATGCGACAAACTTACAGATATGATCCATCCGTTGTGGAGTCAACCATTATTTTCTCATTATTAGTCTCGTAGTTATCAGCGATTCAGATCTGACGGTATTTTGTCACACAAGAAAGTTCGACCGACTAGCACTGTAACGAGCGGAAAGACGTTTTCACGTCAATATCAGAAAATCAAAGAAAATATAATTTTCTCTTTTTTCAACACAACGACAGCTGACGAACTTTTCACCGGGTTTCGAGTTGAATTATGTATAAGGAATAAAATTAGTTTTTATTGCATTAATTACTGGACTGGAATAACAAAATGACGTTATCAGCCGATCTTACCCTTTGATCATTTTTCATTCACCAATAATTCAGAAGAGAAATCACGTAAAAGATCTCAGTAAATCTTCTTACCTTTCACGTATTTTTCAATAGTATACTTTATATAAGAAATCATACTATTTTGTTGTGACTGAAAATTTCTATTGATTCTGGTATTTGCATATATATCTTTAGCCTGAAATCAACCAGAATATTTTTTAGAGATACGAATTTATTCATGAAAAAGGGAATGAGAGGGGATAAAGTTAGAAATGCGTAAAAAAAATATGGACATAGTGTAAATAAACAACAATGCACAGATATAGAATTCGAAATAAATTTTGAGAGCACACAAACTGTTCACACTAATTATTGGATTTCTGCGTGGCTGTTTTTCCGGCATCAGAAGCAGTAATATTTTCGGTACAATCATCCCTCATACAACATAACACTCTGATAAATGCTTTGTTGCTTTCAGTAGTATTAACAAGTATTTATTACGTCATATGAAAGTGACATTTTCATTTTACTTTTTAAAAAAGCCAATATTTAAACATAAGCAGTTGCTAACTTCGATTGAATTAAGTCTTTTACTAAACTCAATCAAAGAGTGCTTGTTAGATGCCTACAAAAATACTCAATGAATTATTGCCATTAGCTTTCGAATGAACTTACACTGTTTGCAAACTAGGAAGGTCGTGAATATAGATATCATAAAATAATAATACAAAAACTTTTCCTTTTAATAAAATGTATAATACATAAATATGTAAAATAAATAATTTACTCTTATACTTAATTGCTGTTACTATTTTTTTAACTCCTGTCTTTGAAAGACAAAAACTTCCACTAAAATGATTAATTTATGAATTAGACTAAAGTCTTTTTGATGATAAGATCATCAAATTAACCAATGTTACTGATGATTCCTTACGCTCTTTCGATGTCAAGAACAACACCTATGCCGCTACTTAACTCTCCAAACTTTCACTCCATACTAATAAAATTAAACATCATTTTGTGAATCATATTAGTATGGAGTGGAGGAGTTGTCAAATGAAAACAAAATACAGTGGAATCTCCCTATAACGAAATCGCTTGGTTCCAGTTGAGAAATTCGCCATAGAGAAAATTTCGTTATACGGAGATTAGAGATTTTTGCAGTTATTTAAGTAAATGTTACAAACCTTTTAGTATGTGCGATAAGTTCAAAAATATTTAATTATGACTTTTAATTAAAAATGAAGTAATATTTATTATAAATTTGTAAAAATTATACTAATTTTTATTGTATAAATAAAATGCTCAAAAGTGACGACAATTCATCAATTTAGAGAATAATATTATGGATAAAGTATGGATAAACGTAAAATGCGTATTGTCACATCCATTTGCTGTTCCCACCCCGATTCTTAGAATCTTGACCCGTAGAAATGTTGCTCCCTCTGTAGAAACCCAGGTCCCCACAACTGCATTACCCTTCACATAGCATTCTATTGTTATGTGTTATCGCTGGAATGAACAATGCGAGTGGTTCCAGAAACAGACACGTGTGAGCGATTTGTGTGCACAGAAATTAGCAACTTTCTTCAAAAATGACAAAAATCGAAAAGATAAAGGTCTGAAAAAATTCGTTATAGGGAGACAACCACTTCGTTATATGGAGAATATTTTGAATACTATTTAACATTCCGAATAAAAATTTCGTTACAGGGAGAAATTCGCTGTAGGGAGACTTCGTTGTCGGGAGACTCTACTGTAATTTCATTTACAAAAGACGAATTTTATATCGAGCACAGCACTACATACGAGCGGAAAGGGTTAACGTCCTCATGGATCACATACAATCAACTCCACATTCTCCGACCACACAGCTGGGACTACTGCCAGATCGCAGTGGCCATCTAACAAATGAATCAAACAATTGTGTAAACCTTCATCTTGTATCACTCCTAAAATCAAGCAATCTGTAAGGGATCTTATGGCGTCCTTTACATCTTTACCTTATATATCGTGTTCACGTGTCGTGACAGAACAGAAAGAAAAGAAAACGGGGGGGGGGGGGGAAAGCGGTGAAGCGTTTTCAGACAGAACGCACATTTTTTACTTCTGTTACAGATAAAGATTAACAGTTGCAGCATTGGACTCGTTTAATATTTGATACTTGAGAGAAGTGCATTTGCAAATAAAAAGTTTAGGAAAAAAACTGATGGCATATCACCAGGGACGTGGTGAACATCTAAATTCTGAAGGGGTTTGAGACAATAAAAATGCCGACTTTACTTTATTGTTGAATTTTGCCGATTTAAAAAAACAAAATTATTGAGCTATTTTCAAAAATTAATAAAAAAATAATAATGTTTCACTTACGGTTTTATTTTAAAATCAGAGAACATTTTTAAATTTGTTTTTCAAATAGGTAACACGCCTTTACGGTAGTCTAGGTGGTCGTAAATTATTGGACATCTCCCATTTTTGAAAGCCGAAACTATTAAAGCTAGAAGAAAAGTAGAAGTATGTATTTGTTGAGAAGTTTACGCTCTTTAATTTGTTAAATCAATTGTAATTCGAAAACTAAATAATTTTTGAGATATTCAAGAAAAACTGAAGAAGGAAACTAGAAAACGCACATCGGCTTCTGTTGATCGGTAGCCATTGCGTATGGAAATCTCTCGCTGCAGGAAATTTATAACGCAGTAATGAAACGCCACCTATCTGAAAAAAAAACTTTTTTTATTTGCTCTCTCATTAAAAAAAGTTCAGTTGTAACATTATTAGTTTTTTTATTAATTTTTGAAATGGGTCCAATAATTTGTGACCACCTTGTATTATTTTTATGAAAAATAATAGATCTTATGAAATTGTTCTTTAAAGCAAACTTTTGTCTACAACCCTTTTTTAGGGAACTTTAATTGAGACCACTTGTTTACAACATCGCGAATGTCAATCATATCTCACTATGTCTTTTAAGCAAAAGAGAAGCATTAATTAATCAAATGTACATTACTCATTTTCGCTTGAATACGGTATAAAACCATCTTCAATACACTAAGTTATCATTCGCAAGGTTCTGAAGATAAAGGTGACGTTAGAACGAGACGAATAATTTTGAAAGTAAAAGGTAGAACATTCGGTAATTTAAACGCTACTTTTGAAATATCTAAAAAATGCAAGCAGTTTTCACTGAATTTAGGAGCATTTGTAGAAGCAGCACGCAAGCATTCTTATTTTTCTCAAAAATTTTTTGATATTCTATAATCTATTTTACCGATTCATTTGATTAATTATTTCCCTCTGCTGGAAATGGCAAAAAATGTTTTGAAAGGGTTCAAACACCGAAGATCTAGAATAAATTTGTTCGTGAATCATATTTAAGTATTCTAATCACTCTATCACTATTTGGTGAAACATTTATATACGCATTTTATCTCAATGCATTCAGAGTACAGAGTGGTAATAAAGTTTTAACGTTAGTATTATAATGTATAATATTTCCAGAGCGCACGAAAAATTTTAGAATACTTTCCCTAATACAGTCAAGTTAAAAATAGATATTACGAATAAACATGCAATTTTCTGTGATTATTTGACAAGTGTGATTTTCTGTGATCCAAGAAGATCGATACCGTGCTATTAGACAGAAAAAATTCTCGCGGAAAAAAGAAACTAATAAAACAATTAAAAAATTAAATCGAAAGTGACTGGTGCAAATACTCTATTTTTAAGCGACAACTATTTTTGACAAGTTCTTTTATAAGAATATTAATTACTTCATTGTGAAGAAACGTCTGATAATTTTAAATATCCAGCATAATGTGAAAGTTCCAATCAAATGTGAAGATTCTTTTATGTTTATCTGAGTGTGTGTTCTCCTTTATCTCAACACACATAAACGTATTTGGTAGAAACATTTTAAAAGAAAAAAAGATATAATTCCGGATAGTATTGTATTTAAAGCCGTACCTCCACATTTTAATTAAGTTCATATGATAAATTTGTAGTAATTAATTTAAAACTCAATTTTAAATTTATCCACAAATCGTTTCTTTTCATCTTAACAAGATATTAATAATGAAATTTAAAATTTCAAATTATATTAGAAACAAGGCAACTAAAAATAAGACAGGTGAAAGAAAAAATTCAAAACAAAAATTTACATTAACTGTTAATGCCACCAACGATTTTTTTTTTCTTTTTAGGATATTATCAGCCTTACATCGAACAGAATTTTACGATTGTAGTTGAGAATAATATAGCGAATTAATAATAACAGTGATGATAAAATAAAGGTCAATATCACATTCAAAATTAATTTTTACAATAATGCACAAATCAATAAAAGTGCAATCAACAGGAATTGTTATTTGAGAAAATGTTTTATTTCTATAAATTTACCGTAAATGTAGCAGAATGTAGGAGATACACTTCATTATTTAATCTTTTTCTTTTTTATTATTTTGGTCAACCTAATTTTAAATTGAAGTTCTTATTGAAAACATTTTTACATGTCAAAGAAAGCTGAAAAAATCTTTAATCAAAAATAATCTTTTCAAAATCATATTTTAAGACTTTGATTGAGAGCAACTAAATATATACAAAGATCGATCTTGCTCTAGACAGAAAGCAATTTCAAACTTTTCCAAACATCTCCTTTTAAAAATTATGCAGCACAGTAGTGCAGAACAAGTGTTCTAAAATTCTTGTGCGAATATTAAGCCTATGAATATCATACAAGAAAATGACTGCTATTAGTATGCTTAATTTTTTTTTTTCGTTGCTATACTTATTCGGCAGAGTTGGGCTCTAAATATTTAACTTCATCTCTTTCTCTACTAATAATAAAGGAGAATGTGTGTGTGTCTGTGTGTTGGAACTCTACAAATCAGACCACTGGACTTAGAGCTACGAAATTTGGAACAAACATACTTTGGATGATGGGAATGTGTACCTCGGGGCCTTTTTTCGAAATTTTAATTAATTAAAAATTAATCGAAATTTTGGCGTTTCTTCCTTAATGACTTCAGAAAATATTACAGCACAAAAATCATTTTTTCACCATCTAAAAGTGCAAAACTTACTTTTCCAATGATATCAATTAAGTTGTCGTACAGTGTATTCTCGAATTTTAATAAATTTAAAAAATGTTTTTTGGAATAATTTGCAACAACACTTTTCATTGTTGCAACGCAACTCAAACCGTTTTCATTGCTTAAACAAATATTTATTTGCATATTTCTCTTTCATTGTTGTAATCTGAGATAATATCCTAATAGATTTTGCTTTCATATTTTATTTCATAAAAATTTTTGTGAAATCTGTAAATCAAGCTCTCCAAGATATCGCTTTGCTTACTTTAAGAAACACATCTAGTAAGCTGAATGGTTATGGTTGGTGTGTTTTCATTCTTTTCTCAGCATGTTTTAATCCAGCTAACATGCAGCTGGCCATAAAATGTGCTGCGTCATTTTAATGTTGAAATCTAAAGCATATTTTACAAGAGGAATATGAAAGTGAAAATAGTGCCGACAACATGGAGTTAGAGGTTGCATGCCATGGTCAGTTATTTGACTGTATTAGGAACATTTATGTAGACAATGAACAGAAGAGGTTCAAGTCACTAATAGAACATGGGTTAAATATCTACCACTACCTGAAGTTTAAAATTACATTGTCAAGAGAACCATGAACATAAAATGATGCAATATTCGATTCAATTCATATTCCCGGCAAACAAGCTGGTCACCGAAGGCGACTAATAGATGTTAATAGAAAAATTTAAGGTGAAGGGAGGAAAATAAAATTTGGTAGAAACTGGATTTCCAGTAATTAAATCTTTGCTCTCTCTAAAGGCTTTAAAAAACCCTTTTTTTGTTTCTCCATAAACAAAACTTTCTGCGCTTTCGAGGGAGTGAAGGGCTTTGAAAGTTATCCTCTTAGGATCAATGAAGACACAAGGTACGGACGTATTTAAATAATAAAAACATTTCAAAAAATAATCACAATCTTTACTTTTGACATCGAATTAGTCAAAAAATATTCGAATTATAGAAAATATCTTTCCATTATTTTAATAGGAAATTCTTGAAAAAAATTCGAATTACGATAAGTTTGAGTTGAAAACGTTCCTATTAGCTAACTGCCACTATAAATCGAATCCTTTGAATTTCCAAGATTTATAGAAAAATATTTGGTTAATTTTTATAAGAATCTAGGGAAATAGGCTAGAAGGGACGACGCTTTATTCTGTCATTAAAAACATTTCTAAACATTCTTCCAAGACTAGTGTCCAAGATATCAATACGGCCCGCATTATGTCCATAACTTTTGGTGTTCCATCTGTGTAGCCTGGTTACTTATATTATTTTCAGAATAAAGTTAAATCGCCGAAAATTCGTTCGATTTTTCATATTTTGTTGTATCAAGCCTAATACGAGTATATACAAATCGAAATATTTTTGTAGCCTATAGGCAATGAAAATTACTTTTATATATTGAAAATCACGTTATAAATATTTTCTAAAAAATCTGGTCTGATTTTTTTCAGTTGGCACGCCTCTTTGTTAGGGTTACGAATTTTCATACAATTGATTTCCATTTAATTGTATGTCTTTAGATCATTATCGTTTGCTGACTTATCGATTGAATCGGATATATTGCGATTCTAGAGAACTGATATATATTTGAAACACCAATATGATCCATCTGATCATCAATATAAAAATAACCCTATTCTTGGATCTATGAGTAAAAAAGTCGGTATACGAGTATTACATGAAGCAGAACCGACAATTTCTCCCAGGAACAAGAATAGTTTTGCCGATTTTAAAGTCAGTGCATAAGTTTTTATAAGTCAGTATAAAAAAATTATTTCAACCAAGTGGCAGTAAATATTTCGCAAAAATACCGACTTAGTAAGAAGATTTCGCATACTTTCTTTAAGAATGAAATCATATTTATATAAACGTCGTCGGTGCGCAGAATAAAATATTATGTTCAATCATTCCATCAAATTTTGCCGACTCGGGAAAAAATCGGAGGGGGGGGGCGCACCCCCTTTCCCCTCCGCCACGTTATAATTTCGCACAATATATTACAATTTCTTATCCAATAACGAAGCCACAAATATTGCGTTTATTTTACACTGTAAAATAAATATCCTATTTGACAAAAACTATTAAAAAAAACAACAGAATTTTTTTTTCAAAGGCTGTATATGCATCAAAGAAAACCACAGCTTCCAACTGCAACGCGGCAATGGTTTCTAAAACCTTTAGCTCTCCTCTATCTTTAAAACATTGCAATTTAATCCCAAGTCCCAAAGAACAATCAACCATCAAAATGTCAACCATTAAAACTACTAAATCAATGCGTAATGGTTTCGGACAAAATCTTTCTTCGTTTCGTGTGATTGTATCTCTATAATATCAGCGGCATAACAATTCTAAGAATAAGCGATGCATTTTACATTATCTGGCGCTACTCTTTTAGCTGAGACGTTGATTTAGGAAATCATTCAGTTATATGATAAAAATGATATACAGGAACAAACCATCCGACAAACCAATACATGCGAATTTCTGTGAAATTTACGAATTCGGTCGACTAACCTGCCTATCTTGAGAGAAAATATTGCCATAAACTAAAATATTGTCTTTTCCCTTTATATAATTGTGCGGGTTTTTTTTTCTTTTTTTTTATAATTAATAATCATTTATCAGCTTAATCAATGATGGAATTTGTTGAATAATTCGAAAATCTAAAGGATTCGTATCATAACACAGAATATAGTGTAGTGTACTATAGTATTGTATATATAGATCGATAAACTGGTTAAAAACTTGTCTGGGAGAAAATGGGATGTAGCTTTCAACAATCCAGTCATGAGACGTCTTTTAATGTTGTTGCCCTGTACTTCACTACAAAATTGATTGCTGTACTGAAAACATCAACAAGTTTTTTTTAAAAATTTCAATGATTTATACAGAAAAACTGTACTGATGATGGTTGTGCTGTGAGATTTTTTTTAAAAAAAAGGTTTGTTACACAATGAAATTTGATCACTCATAAGCAGGATTGAAAAAAGCACATTTAAAATTATAACAGCCGGAGTGTTCCGGCTTCGACTGTCTCGTATACTTATGCAATACGGTGCATGCTGTGCTTAGCATTGTCTTATAGAGCAGAAGAGCGAGTATGCTTTTTGAGCCATTTCCTGATGACCGAGCGGGAGTAAAATTTAATGCTGATCTACAATTTGGATTTCAAAATCACAGACCAAATTTCATTTATCGTGTTTGGTGTGTTTTCGAGCCGTCATGTTCACATACACATGGACAGACAAACAGACAGTCTAGTCGTTGACAGATTCAGTCCAAAATTAGACTCAGCTCTATAATTCTGGGGTGAAGGACATTTAATGAAATTCCTTCATTCATCTACCTTGTTGCTTATTGAGTTATTATGGACATATACGCACGAGAAGATAGCTTGACAGAAAAGTCAACTAGCAGACGGATCGACGGTCGAAAATTTAATGCATATTCACAATTCTAGTGATAACACTATAAGCGAAACTTCATCTAAATGGTTACGTTTTTGAGTTATGTGTCAACATGCACACGGGCAGACAATTGCACAGACTTCCCGCAAACAGATTTCACCCAAAATTTGGCAGAACGTCGCTCCATGTCCCCGTGCCTGATGCCATTACAGCAACTGAACCGGTTGGTTGGAAATGAGGCTCCAAAATGTGACAGAAATCTACGATTTTTTTTTTTTTTGGAAGACCTGATGTCAAATTATATTTGTCTAGCTTATTGTGTTGTAGAATTTTTTTTTCCTCACAGACAAACGTACTTAGTTCCAAAAATGTTTTTTTTCCGGACTCAGAGAGGTCTAAAACGTGGAGATTATTCAAACTCTCCAGTGCGAATTTTTGACGCTTATAATACTTTCTTTTTGTATAGTTCGTATATGAGATAGTTCAAATTGTTTTTATTTTAGCAGTTAGTTCTTTCTGTGAAGAAAAAGAAACATGATAAATTTAATTCAGTTGTGGAAAAGAAAATATCGCGAATTAATTATTATTATTTAATGTATAATAAAAGTAAAATCTGTTATTTGACTTATCTGGTAAACGGAGATCACATTTGACTTTCCTAGCAAATTATATGTTGTCAGAAGTTTAGATTTTTCTACTGCTGTACAGACGCAGACAACAAAAATGTTCGACAATTAGACAGTTTTTCATTTTCCCCTCTTTCGTCGTTAAAACTTGCTCATTATCGCCTCTGGCCTTGAATATTGCTCTGAGATCTCATTGGGACCATTGCGTGTTCCAAGTCATGAGCCTGAAAAATGTTTAAAACTGATTTGGAGATCTTTGTGCGAAATACAGATAGACTTTTAGCACAGTAGAGTTAAAAGCATTTATCTCATTTAATCTCATGCAATCATTCTGTCTAAGCAATAATGTCTTTATCTCTTATATATTCAAGAACCTGCATATTTAGAAAAGGAGTAATACTTTTATATGCTAAAGATTTTTTTTTTTTTGAAAACGCTTACTCTTGTGCTTTTGTCCTGCATTATACAAACGGAACGCTTATATGTAAAATGCGAAGAAGTTAAATAATGTAATCAAATATAGTCGGTAGATACTACAGATGTCTCCCAAAACAGTTTTATATATATATATAATCTAAATCTAAATCTAACTTGTTATATATGATCTTACATGAACAAAGTAAACAAGACATATCGTGAAGCCAATCCTATACTAAAAATTCAGAATTTAAATAATACAGCCAAATCTAAATAAAATCTTAAGAATTGAAAATGCTATAGATACCATTAACAAAAATTAAATTTAAACATTTATGTCAACATGTAAAAAACTCTGTTGTTATTAAAAGTATTCAAAAAAGGCAATCCATATACATGGAGTTTTCAATAATTAATATAGCAGCTTGGCTGTGGACAAGCTTAAGCCAGGTTAAATTAATTTCGCTGCAATATATATATATATATATATATATATATATATATATATATATATATATATATATATATATATATATATACAACTTCAATCAACATCATAAATCTTTCAACTTAGTTATTTTGAAAACGAGTGTAGAAGTTGCATATATTTTAAATAAATAATTGGTCTAATTAGGTTCCGTTTCCTTTCAAATAAATTTTGGTTTCGGTTTCGAAAACGTAATCCTTTCAGTTTGATGACTTTTTTGTTTACGCTGTGCCGGAATCAAACGGAGATTCATTAGTTTTGCTTTGTTCTTACGTGTTTTTAATGCTTCCATGGATTAAATTTTATCTTACGTTTATATTTTAGTTTCAGATTGGTAAAATTCTTAATGTTTCATGTTTGGAAGATAATTAATCGCATCTAGTTATTTTTTAATACATGTATTTAGCAAATTATTGCACTGGGAACTTAAACTTCTGAAAAATCAATGGAAAATAAAAATTCATGCCTGGTTTGCACTTAAAAACATAGAAATAAGACTTGTAATATTATCCTTTGTTGTGTATTTCAGATTTGAAATCATATTTTCAGCAAAAGCACTTTCGTCCTCTTTATATTATAAATAAGAAAACTAATAAAAATAATTCTAATCATTAAGAAGATAAGATTTAATACCAAAATATAATTAAGATATAATTTTGAGAAATCCATGAAGTAAAACAATTAAGAATGTTACCAGAAAATGGTACATTTTTTGTAGTTAATTGTTAAGTTTCTGGTCATCATCTTGTTGAATGTCAAATGCATGGAAAACAGAATAAATTAAATAATGACTAATGTACTATTTAACTAAAATACTAAAAGAGATAGATTATTTTTCTTTAGCTATTGAACTATTTCTTTTTAAACCCAAGATTCAATAAGGGCATTGAACAGGAGTTTGCAAAATTTTAACTTGGATATTAAAAGAAAAACAATATTAAACATTAAGAACGAAAAATTAATATTGCTCAAAACACCTTTCAGTTAGATAAACTAAGTTGGTAATTATGAATTACGCGTTCCATTCTGTGTTCTTGCTTTATCGACAACAAAGTAAAATGCATATTTATGAAATATACTTATAAAATCTTTTATCATAATTCATAAGAAATTTTAAAAGATTTGAGGAGAAAAACAAAAATATAGTTTAACTTTACGACAGCCTGCAGCCAGTTAAACCTATGTCCATTTTTACTACTTAATAATTACTGTCAAAATCAAAAAGACTTTGAACAAGAATACTTGAATTATAATTTTTTAGACAAAAATATTGCACTTCTAATTGAAGTGGATGTGTGCATTAATAAGCATTTTTCGAACACAGAAGGAGTATAAATATTTTATGCATAATTTTAAAATCATTCAAAGTAAGGTTTTCAATAATGTCCACACTTTATTAAGGGCTTTCTTAAGAAAATAGCAAACATCGAAAATAATGGATAGAGTCAATTTAGATTTTTCCTTTAATGAACCTTTGTTTAGGTGAAAATACTTACCACAGACTATTAAATGTTTATTGATAATTTTACAAAAAAATTAAACTTTCTTTTCAGTACATTTGAAGCAATTATTATTTTTTTTTATTGTCACATTCTAGGGGGGAGAATCAGAACACGAATTGCTTTTATTATTGAAATACAAAAAAAATAGTACAATGTGCAAAACAGTACAAAGAACAAGCAAGTGTAAAAAAAATACAGTATTTAAAGTTATAAATGAAACCTTTGAATTAAATGAATCCTCAGTTTTCAAAGTGGTATAGTTTTAACCCCTTCAGTCGGAATTAAGAAATAATTGAGTTAGAATTTTTTCCTTTGGAATGCTGTGTACTACTGCAAAGATTAAAGCATAAATGAAATTTCAAGCCTCTAGATGAAAAATTAAAGAAGTTACCCCATGTCCGGCATCCGGACAATACCGGATATTTCAAATAAAAAAAGACACAAAATCACAAAAATTTCACTTTAAAATGGTTGTCAAAGGGTAATGAAATATTGTAGAAGCCTTTTAAATGGTGAAAAAAGGATTAAAAACAAGAAATTATTTGAAAAACAAAATTCACCACAGAGCTCCATTTTGGGAAGCACGATGATTTTCTCAATTTTTTTTCAAAAAACTAAAAAAATGAAATGATTCTATACCCGAAAAGAAAAATTCTTGCAACGATCATATTCATAAGAAAATCGAGAATCAAATAAAAAAAACAGCATGTAGTTCCGTCAATTATTGAATTAATAGAAGCAGTTCAAAGTTATACCGGACACCAGGTTCCGGTATACCGGACACCAGGTCTGAAGGGGTTAAGACGCTTCAAGTTTTTTATTCACCATGATTAGCGATGCTCAGTTTCCCAATGGATAAGTGATTTGTTTCTCAATGGATAAGTGATTTGTTCAATGACAGAACAAGATTTCCAAAAAAATATCAGGTTGAAAACACATACAGCATCTAACATAAAAAAATAATTTAAAAACCTTACATTTTTACCAGAGAAAGCTAAACATTTGTGATAAAACTTCTAGAAAAGCAACTTTTCCCAAAAATATTTTGTTCGCAGTTAAAAGCAGACAGTCAGTCATAAAGATTCTTTACAGATAAATTAATAAAATGGCAATATTTCTCATGATTAAAAAAATAATATGTTACTTGGATTTAAAAAACTAGAGCTATTTCTCATGAAAATTCATCAAATTGAAATTTCAGAAATTTGGTATCCTCAAGTGTCGCATTTATTATAACGTAAATGGCTCGGGTTCTTAATGCAAATATTATTGTGAAAATTCGCAAAAAAATAATTTTCATTTAATGAAATTTACGTGCTTTTAAGATTTCAAAATTTGCATTCTTTATTCTTTAAAATGGCACTTGCCAGAATGCTATAAATATTTTAAGTTAATTTACCTTAAAATGAGTTTCTGTTATTCAGTTTAGGAAATTCTTGAATTGGAAGTAGTTATGTCAACAGGAACTAAATATTATTTAATAGATTTTTCTTTTACTATTCCAAGATGTACCTAAATGTATCTAGTTTAGAATGCAAAACTGTATAAACTCCAAGTCGTTGCAAAACAGATTACGTTTATATTGCAATGAATAATTTTGGAACAATAAACATTTAAATATCTCCTATGATCTTTGAATTCCTTCATTTTCTTGTGGATGCATCTGGAATTTTTTTTACAAAAGAATGGTGATATTTATTTAAGATACCATAGCCAACAAAAGTATAAGCTTTAATTCAAAGAATGAAACTCTGTAATGTCTTAAAGAATAAGTTCACCATTAGAATGAATCAAGTTTTGCAAAAGTTCTGAACTTTTAAAGGTATAACGTGAAATATGAAACATCCAAAAGAAAATTAAAACAGCTTATGATGTTACACGAAATATTTATTTCATTATCCACATTAGTATAATTAAAATCTTCTAAAAGGTAGTGAATGGAAAAGAAAACTCAGCATGAAATAAATAAAATCCGTCATCTGATGAGAAACATATTAGCTCGTCAATTCTTCCAAGGGGGATATTATAAACATTTACCATCTGGTATTTACTGCGTTGTAATGAAGCAAATTATTGTTGTTTGAAAATGATTAAAATATAATGCAGGTGTCGATAATTGGCACTAGAATTCAATTGCCCAAAAAATTTCTTTCAATGGAAATTTTAGTGAAAATAAAACCATGGGTTAATTTTTAGCATGGAGCAGCCACACAGCTGAGAATTTTGTCCCCTTTCAGATAACAAACATTTATTATTTTTCAGAAATAATGATTTTTTTATCAAGTTTCATAATATATTAAAGGTATAAATTTTATTGAAACGAAAGCGAAAAGCAATGATTGCAAAATACGGATAATAACATTTTAAAAGATGAAAGAATTCTTACACTGAAAAATTTAATAACTGCACCAGATCTTATTATTTTGTTTCCCTTCTTTGAATATTAGTTTCACATATCCAATACTAAATTAATTTATCCTGAAGGATAAAGAAGCGCTAAATGAAATGCATTTTTGTCATATTGTTATGCTTTAATATCACCTTTCCCTTTACAAATTTTCACAGACTATAAAAATGAACTTAAAAATACTTTATTCTGCGTTATCACATACATTTGTTTAGTGAAAATCAAACTAAAATGCCTTATTTACACATGAAGAAACTAACACCTCCTGAAATAAAATAAAACTTTTTCATGATTTCATGTATTGAAGTCCTTAATATTCCAAATAAAATATTTTTGTTTTCAAAAATCTTATTGAATTAATCAAATTTAATCATTTTATGCAATGAATGTTATTTTTATACTCTTCTTTTTGGATTTCAAGTTCAAATGTTTCATGAACTTATTTCATTCCTTTCAAAATTTGAACTTTTTTCAGGAAATGCTTATTAGAAAATGGGAAAAATTTCAGGTAATGAATATCAGTATTCTTTTACACGCATAAGCAAATAACAACATTAGTAATTTTGAATTTAAAAGCTTATTAATGAAAAACTCGCTTCTGTGAAAAATTAGATATAAAATTGAGACTTACTTTCTAAATCAGCACTTTTAAATTTGATAAATAATCGGGTTTTTTATTTTTTCAGAGGTTTGTACCACGCGATCTAAAATTGCTAGGTACTGTTTTCATCATCCATGCGAAAAAAGAACAGTTAGGATTAGAGAAGCTATTACCGTAGCGGGCGTAGCCGGGACAAAATTGATGGGCGTTAATGCAATAAAAATTCGCCCCTCCTTTGCGGTTGTTTGGTTGGATGATCACATGTGATTGATGGGTGCCAAAAATTCCCCTGTCAAAGTGGATGACCTTGGACACGTGTGGAAGAAGCAGAAATTTGAGTTCAGGTTTTGGACTTCACATTAAGTGACATTTCTTCTATTAATCACGATTCTGGGTTTTAAAAAAAATCCAGTGTTACCTTAATACGAAAAAATTTCGATGCATTAGAAAACATAAAAATTACCCATGAGCAAATAAAATGGCCAAAACCTATCATAAAAGCTCAAAACAATCATCAGTAATTGGCTATAAATCAAGAATAATCGCTTAAATGCTCTCCCGAAAGAATGATAAGGAAAAAACCACCTGATAGTGTAATAGGTTAGGCAACTGATAGATGACGTCGAAATTACTTTCATGATTCGATACGTTAATATCGATTTTATAAGTTATCAGGTCCGAACACACCAGTCTAATGATAATGCAGAATTTATATCGAGAGATGGACCCCAAAATACTTTATCTTATCTTAATTAATCCTAATAATGTAGATGTCCGTAGAAAACAGGCGAATGTTTTTACATATTTGTCAAATTTTTCATATCTCGTTTGCGTGCTATTTATAGAGGCAGAACTGATTGAAGAATGTTGTGATTAAAAGAATTTTTCCTGTATGTTTACATAAAACTTTTCGATTGATCATAGCATGACAAAACATAAAGATGGAAGTTCAGCAAATGTAATGAGGAAAATGCTACACACTTAACATATTGAGTACAGATGACATATTGAATAGCGCTGTTAAATAAAGTAATAGACAGAAAACCATCCCATTTACTCTATAAATGGCTTGATCTTTTTCATAAAAGGCTGTTTATAATTTTTCGAAAATTAAGTAATCGATTTAATGATCAAAAATAAACTCCTTTGAGTACTGCAAATTTTATACAGCACCGTAGATAAACATAGATCTAAAACCAAAATTACGGAATCCTGACTAATTGTCAAAGAGCATTCAAATAAATTAGAACATAGAAAATGAAATTTTGCTTTATGTACTGAAGGTTAATAATGTTCAATTCTGAAAATGATTTCAAGTGGCGTCCACAGGCTTCCAAAATTTTTAAGCAATGTCAAAAAACAAAGCAAAGGTGAAATAATTTTTAGAAAGCGGCTTCTTGTGATATAAGTAGATATTTAAAAATCTTTATTCACTTATTATGAATGACGATGTTAGGCCAATGAAGCATAATTTTTCTTTCCATTATTTAAGGTGCTCTCATTTTGCTGCTTCATTTATTTATTTTTCAGTTTTGATATTTTTTCTTAATAATATTTAGTAGAGTCTTCAAGAGATTCACAATTTTGGAATTTAATCAGTATAAGTACGGTGAGGGAATTGCAACATTCCTTTTCACTCCAATAATGGCAGAAACTATCTGCTTAACTTCTAAGCAAATTAATTATTTGTTGATGTGCCCCTCTATATCTGTCGTTCCTTTAGGACAAATACTGACGGGCACATCTACTTCGCACATTTTTGGAAAGATTTTAATGGAATGTATAAGCAATTGTTTGGTCTAATACCGTTTTATTTTCTCAGTAAATATTCATTCAGACTTTCAATTATGATTCGGCATTCCAAAGTTTTCTTTAATTACTAAACTGCGTTTGTAAACAAACAATGTATAGAAGGATGTTTTAGTTTTTTCAAGAGAAATATTCCTTTCTTTTGCCCAAGAAAAATGTAAAAGCCACAGAATAAGCATATCTGAAGGCAGAATTAGTAAAATTGCCAATAATAAGGACAAAACACTAAAAATTTTCAATATATTGAAAAAAAATTTAAAAAAATCTAAAGAGAAGCGACCTTCGGCTTTTATTAATAAAGTAACATCTTTAATCATAAAATAAAATATACCAACTCAAAGAACTGTCACAAAATCATTAAATTGCGGTTTGAACTATAATAAAATAATAAATAATGGTTTTTATCCGATGAGAAACAAAAAAACGTTGTAGCATTCGATGAAACTTAATGGCTGCAATAACAAAGGTCTATTTATTACCATAAATGAAAAGGAAAAATTTAAAAATCTTTCTTCAAAGAATCTAAAAAACTACATTAGTAAAGAGTTTATGATTGTTACTGGTTTTGCATGTGTTGGCTAGTTAAAGATAAGAAGAGACGAAAAAATGCAAAAATCAATCTTCATATTATCAACATAATATTTCATTGCTAATATTTAAGGAAGAAATATTATAATGTCGTATTTCATTGTCAATACTAGCCGCCTTCGGCGACCAGCTTGTTCGACGGGAATATGATTTCAATTGAATCTTGCATCATTTTATATTCATGGTTCTCTTAACAACGTAATTTTAAACTTCATATTACAGCAGATATTTAAACCATGTTCTATTCATTTTCTACATGAATGTTCCTATCGGAGTCAAATAACTGACCATGCCATGTAATTTCTAATTCCACGTTGTATCGAGGCCAGGACAATTAAAATGTAAGAGTGGTAAGAAGTATTTGTAGAAAAGAGAATAGTAAAAATATGCGCATATCACTTCAAAAGTCAGCATTAAAAAGGAAAAGTGTTAGTTCTCTGGAGTTAGTGTCCTAGTAAGAGGAAATTCTTAGAAAATCTTGCATTCAGAAGCTAGATGTTAGTAAAATCGCCAGTTTACTGTAATACAGCTTTGAGAAATTTCACATCAGAAGCCGTACCTACAAATTTCAAGCGTTTTCCTACGCCAAAGATGAAGCCCACCGAATGAAAAAAGTGCACGTGAGTGAAACTAACAAGGCTGGAGGAAGCCTGTGAAGTTTATGCAAATATCTTCTTCTGGTGCCATCCCTCTATTCAAATTAAGGTATTCAGTTGAATACATAATTTCACGATGAAGGAAATACCTCGTTAAATTCAATGGCGCTTATCAAGTAAAAACATGTTTTCCTAAAAACTTGCATTTGTCATTCTTATACAGTAAGAAAAAAATGCAGTCATTAAAATAAATAATGCCGTACGCAAACAAGTGGTTTTCTGATAACAAATAGCAATTAATTAAACCAACGAATGAAATGCGAAGAGGGTCTCCTTTTGTAAGGAAGTAGTTGTGATAAAAAGGACTCTTCACTTTAGATTCAAATTAAGTAAAATTATTACTGCTGGTGGGAGTCAGTATTATTTCAATTTTGATTTGTATCTTGGCTGATTTTTTGCCGAGATTAACTATTTTCGCTGCAAATTAATGAAAAGGATTTATCAAGATTTCTTCTGTTTAGCACTTCCATCCGCCTTCATAGCTAATAATTCACTCTGTTTGATCAATAAAAATGATTGTAGAGTATTTTTTTCATCCATGTAGAAATCACATTTGAAACACGTTTATAAATCGAAACGCTCTATACCATGTATATCAAACAATACACCACGGCGAATATTTTTGCAACGCGTCATTATAACGAAAGTTTCGACAAAAATTCCAAAGCTTTATTATTTAAAACAAATTTCTAACAGTAAATTGTAATAATATAAATGAACAAAATTCTGTGGAGACAGATTACTACAGTAGAACCCCGCTAATCCGAAATTCCGGTTAATCCGAATCGATTTTATTTTCGAAAATTATATGTAATTGAAAAGAGTACCTGAAGAGATTTAAATATACATACTGAAAACAAAGTACTTTTTCAGCATGCATAATTTTGTACACATTGAAGAAACTAATGCAATTCGCCGTAAGATAAGGTCACTTCATACCCCTTTAAGACCGAACCCGTACAATCCTGTGGGTTAGACTTTAGCTTATATTTCTGTTCCTGGCTAGTTATACGCAGTAAATGACAGAAGAAATGAATTTTCTTGTTCCAGAATCTCTATAGATCTATTTTTCTCATTGGATGACAGATATCGTCAATTTTTGACGATATCGCGTCGGCGTTTAAACGACGTCGGCGTTTAACACATTGGTTAAAAAATACGTCCGGTCTTAAAGAGATACAGGAGCACATCCATTATTCTAATGAAAAGGGGAGACATATTCCCTTTCTATTGCTTTTGAAAAAAGAATTCAAGAGATAGTTGTACTGAGTACTTATAAATTATATTTTTTTTAGCACGATTAGCGGGGTGTAGTTCTGCAATACTGTGTGCTATTCCCACTACTATATATCGAAGATATTAATGATTAGGTGGATGAATGCATACTGGGTGTCGGATGGTCGTCGTCGACTAACACTTTTATCTTATCTTTCAAGAAATATAGATGCGTGCATAAATGTCCTCTCGAGGACAGCGACATCCCCAAGATTGTTACCTAGAGTGCACTAAGAACTATTGTATATTTTAGCTATCTTTAAAGCTTGAAGAGCTGTTAGCAGTCAGAGCAACAGCTCAAGATTGAAACAGCTGTTTGAATATTCCAGTCATGAAGAAGGTATTTTGAGGCAGTTGATTTAATTCCCAGCTATTTCAAGATTTCTTTTTCTCTATCAGTGCTCTTAATTTAGGGGACACATTACCCAAAAAATGACCAAAATAAACATTTTCATTTTATTCGTTTATTTCGTTCCTCTTATCGTTCAACTTATTGAAACCAAATTTAAATTTGTACCTTCAATATTTCAGAAGTTATTCAGATTTGTATTTACGATGACTATTGAAAAATGTGCTCTAATGACAACTTTAAATGGCTTTTTCTCCATGTGGACTTTTTTGTACTTTTATGTTCTCAAAATGCTAAGGCTTTTTTCCTTTTTAAGATAGAGCTTTCAAATTTTTTGTACACGTTTTTCGTTATGTATATGATAAAACTGTGAATGCAATAAGTGTTCAGTTGTTTAGTTTTTTCATATGCAAGATAGAAAATGAGGTACTGCTAAATATCTTCATTTTTCACCACATAATTAAGTAAAATATCTATATTTAAGCGAATATTAGATAAACCTTAAAATCCAAGCACAATTTTGTGTAATATATTTCAGTGAATCTACAAATAAAGTTTGAAGCAAAAATTCTCATATTTGGATTCGTATTCTCGTAAGGATTTTTAAAAATTGAATTTTTCTTTAAAAAATTTAAATTTAAACTAAGCAAGCAGATCAAAATGATTTTTTTCTCTCAAGATGATTAAATCTCAATAATATTAAAACTTTTTCAAAAATATTTCAGATAAAAAAAACGTTCAGAAGGTAATGTGTCCCCTTAATCGTTGAGATCTACGCGGTTCCAGTTACTTATTTTTTATGATAATTATCCTATTTATTTTAAGATATTTAACAAATGTTTTGCAAAGAGTTAGATTTGAAACCACTTGGAATTTGGATTATGAAATCGTTGCTATTTTCGGAAGTACTTATCAGTGCGAGCACTTAATTCCAGTTATGAAAGGAAATAGTCTTCTATCAGATCGGGAATCATAGGCATTCACCTTGGATTAGTTAAGAAAGTATGACAATTACTGCAACGAGATTTCCGTCGATATAGGAAAATGAATGGTGGAGAAGAAATCCAAGTATTAATAAGAAACCATTTATTGTACCGTTATACATGCATTTTGTAAATTTTTCAAATTAAATTTGCCTTTTCATGGGGGATGGGGATTTTTTGTTTCTTGGTCCCTGACAAATTTTCAGTTTGATATGACTGTTGAAACAACGGAAACCACAATTTGGTTGAAAGAACGAATATAGTGAAATCTGTTTATAAAGATACTGTATATAACGGTATTTTCTTTGGTCTCATTTGTTCAATGCATATTCAACCTGCCTAAAACGATAATCACTTTTTATATTCACTTGTCTATAATGATAATTTTACCTCTTTATAAATCTGGGGCAGTAGAATTCCAGTTTTAGGTAGATTCCTTATAGGAAGTCTACCTATTGCAACGGTTCTCATAACATGACTTCCGGAAAATTTCCGGCAGATTTTCACCGTTCATGACCCCTAGAACCCAAAACCACCCTATATATATATATATAACTCTTTTTCCCATGTTATCTTGTGAATACGATAACTGAAGTAACTTTTATTTAACTTTAACCAGCGTGGTATATGTTGCAAGGATAGTGAAAATCTAGATCGAGTTCGTAGATGGGCTATCCATCTCAAAAGGGGTGGAAATGGTGGGGGGTCGAAATTTTCATTTCCCAATAAATCATTTACAATTGAAAATAGAAAGAAAATTTGAATTAGTTGAATTATCGCCTTATCATTGCGAACAAGTTTTGCATTTAAACTTTTTAGATAGCTGCAATTGCTTAGAAGTTATGAGCTGAAAAGTGATTTTCCCTCTCCCTTAACTTAAAGTGTCTTTCAGCCTATGCATATTACCCCTTTGTTGAAAAGCTCTCGTCATTTGCAGTCTCTTGCATCTGCTTTCATTCTAGCAGCTATAATCCTTATGAAAATAAAGGGCGAAATGTTTTTTTCCTTATATCTCCGGATTAAAGGAATCTACCTTTGCCTTCCGGCTTGCCGACGGGGATTTTTTTTCTTCGAAAGCAACTCCCTTGGTCAATAATGTCAGATAACAGAGGAAAGAAATCGGAGCCTGGGATCCGGGGGCCTTGGAATGCCCACTGATGTTTGTTGCCTCTGTCTCCTGGTGGGTTCATTCGATTTAAGGAATTCGGCTTGACCAATTGTTCCTTGAAATTCGCTTATGATGTGTTAACACCTCGAAAGAAAGGATGGCGCAGCCTAAAACATTGGCACGTGAAAAAATTTACTGAAAAGACAAAGGAAATTCGAATATCTAATCCAAAAAATAGTAGCGTGATAATATCATCATTTTAAAAAGCAGTATTTATTTTATCACCTGCATTTTTATAATAGGATTTCGCCGTTTAGTTTCGAGTCAAGTCAAGTAAGTCAAGTTTATAAATTCATAAAATTATATAAAAATATACTATTAGAAAGTATTTTTCATTTTGTCATCTGCATTTGTGAAATACTTTTTCGCCTCATTTTCTAAATCAAGTTTACAAATTCACAAAATCATATCAAAATAATGCAAAACGTGAGGTGCTTCAATTAAATTTGAAACAAAAGTACGCGCAAAAGTCTTAAAAATTAAATATATTTGAAATCTAATTTTTTAAATTAAAGGTTACTGTGGAAGCCGACTCCCCAATTAAACAGACTATTCGGCATTTAAATAAAGAATGAGAGGTAAAAATCTATTTCATCAGCCGTCGCATAGTAGATTTTTTAAAATTTAACAAATATACAACGACGTAAATCTTCAACAAGAGATTAAAAAGGCTGCATTGAAATAACAGGATGTAATGATTACAATGAAATAGGTAATAAATGATAGGATTTGTAACAATAGGAATGATATAGATTACAATAAAATATGCTCATACAAAAATAAACAGCACCTTCAAGCCACAGGTTTTAACAATGAAAAAAAGCACTTTATATTTGCAGAAAGAATGAAAACGGTTTGAATTTCAGTTCAAGGATGACGGTTACTCTTGTTAATTATACTTAAAAATATAGGTAAAATTGCTAAAATTAGGGGGGAAAATTCTCGTCTCTAATCCGAAATATCGTAGCATGATAATTTTTAGGCTTGACTTGTCTAATTATTAATTATTTTACCGATAACGCGCACACAAAAAATGAATTTAGTATTGTCGCAACGTGCGTGTTTGTAAATGCAGTAATTAAAACAAAGAAAAGTATCGATGTAACATCTATATATTTAAAATAATTGGCTAAACGTGAGGACCAGTCCCTCAGCCCCAACCACTGGTCAGATTTCGACAATTTTTATCTCATATGGAAGCTTATAATGTCTAGATCATGATCATCGTCAACCAAGATTTGTCATCAATGGTAGCCTGCCACCCTCCACAATTTTCGAGAGGTATATCGCAAAATAAAACTTTGGCAGAGTTTCTCAGTCCCTACAACCGACAATTTGCCAATTTATTTCGCCAAGTTGCAAGCATAGCTACATGCTATTAATATGCGGTTGGTCGTCGAAGGCGGCTACTATACTTAAAAATTTTTAAAAAAATTTATTAAAATGAGAGGAAAAATTGTACGGAAATAAAATTGGTATTTCTAAGAATCTAATTTTTTTTTTCAAAGTAGTGTAAAATACATAGGTTTCTGCGATAATATGCTTCGAAGTTATTGAATAAAAACATTAAAATTTCGAAGATTTTTTAATTGATTAAATTTCTAATCGAAATTTTGAAGAACCCCTTCTTAACACTGACGACCCAAGAAGTAAGTACTTGCCAAATTTGGTAGCTCTACGTCCCTACGGTTTGATCTGTAGAGCATTTTGTACGACTATTGCATCACTCAATTTAGAGCTAGTATGCCAGACTATAAACATTATCAGTTTAAAATCATTTCTCTCTCTATTTCACTTTTATACACACTGTACAATAAGTCTACTTCATTTTGACCCAGCTATCTAACTTTGAGATTTGCATGAGACACTGATTTTGAACTTTTAATCAATTTCTTTTTTATCCTCTTCAATCTTACATATGCAATAGAATATGCTATTATTTAGTCGAATTTAAAGTATTTTTTTCGATAACTCATTAGTACAAAAATCAGACAGAAATACAATTGGACGCTTTCTATACCATAGAAAACTTCTACAGGAAGTTTCTCATGTTTTGAATGGCAATTTTAGAGACTAAGAAATTCTTATACATGGTTAAGCAACGTAATATGAAATGCTACACACATTAATTAAGTCAATTTCTTCGCAACCTCTGTAACTTTTAAGCTCTTGTTAAAATCTTTGAAGAAAGATCCATAGAATTCCATCAAACCTCTGCTCCATTAAACCGGTTATTAAGCCGCAATACTTAGAAACTGTTGAATCATTCTCACATTTCACAATGTATTCTTCTAATTCTGAAATTAAAGATTTTGCTTTATAATTTTTAATACTATATTTAAAAAATCTGATTTCCCAATATATACATTTCTATTTGTTATTAAGTCACATCGAGCCTTAGTTTTAAAATAAAATATAGATTTTAAATACAGTAAATGAGTAATTTTTAGAAGCAGAGAGCAGAGCCTCGTAAGCACTCCCTTCCGATCCTCAGAGAGAATTGCAGACGCCCTTATTTGCCGGTAAGTTTCCGTGTGAGAAAAATTTTTCACTGCAGTAACCTCATTCAATGAGATCCAAACTATTTTTAAAAGCAAACACTTAAAGCTACTGCTGTTACCAAGATTTCACTTTCAAAGGCTTCATTAAGAAACGCGACCTGAGACTTCCAATTTAAAATATTTCTCCAATTGCCATTTATGTTTTTCATAAGAAATTCAAACTCAATCACCACGCAACTAGTAAATCAGGAAAGAAAGACTGCATTTATTCTAAATACCACTATGTTAAAAAATTTCTTATTTTATTACGGAAGGTTGAAGTAAAATGGAACTTATTTATTTGGTGTTCCTTTCGAAGTAACTACCTTGCACAACTCTGCATTTTCACCATCATTCATGCAAAGATGTAGGGTAGACCGGGGCTAGTTGGGCCGTTTTTCCTTCTAAGAATTTTTAAAAAATTACAATTCAACATTTTAAATTTTTTTAATGCAAACTCTATCAGTGTACCTTCAGGAAGAATTCACCATAATAACATTTGAAAAATATTAACTATTAATATTAATTTAAAAGCTGAAACTGATACCAAGTCGCGTGGCCCAACCTGCCCCGACTACGGGGTAAGTTGGACCACATCACTTATATAATAATAATCTGGTAAGGTAGAATTGAACAAACATAAAAAAAATCTTATCACATTTTACGTTTCATTTCCTGCGAACGATAACACAAGATATCCTAAAGGAAAATCTCTTTCATGCACCATTCCTTGATCAAGCCATAAAATTGTAAAATTATGTGAAGCAAAAAACCAAGAGATTGAAACTACAAAATTAATAAGTTTTATGTTGAAAACAGAATTAAATGATTTCATCGTCACAATTTTCATCATTACAGCTTCACTTCTAAAACAGCAGCTTTCATTACTTAAAAAGAAGCATTCCCTCTATCCGATTTTCTAACATAATGACGAACCGTCTTAGCAGGTAGCCCTGCAAGAGAAACAAAGTAGCATGTTGTGATTATCACAAAAATATTCTTCCATATTATTTTATTTAAGGTAGATAAATAATAATATTAATAATAATATAAATTATAATATTAATTTAAAGAATAATATTAATTCAAAAAATAATATAAATGATAATATTAATTTAAATGACACAGTTAGGTTATAGATACAAATCTGGTGCAATTTTTTTCAACAAGAACTGAGATACAATTTTTAAATTTATCGTAAAATAATAACAGCGCATTCTGTTCTGAAATTATAACTGAGATGAAATCAGCTTAGATTTTCTTAACAATTATCTTGCATTTTAAATTTGGTGCATAATGGTTCAGATATATTTATATATCGCAGATCATGAAAAACAGTCTAGCAGCGTCATTTGATTTTACAGCAACATTGAATCATTATAGTTATTCATAATGGACATGCCATATATTAATTCGGCGTAATTCCATTACAAAATTAAAAGAACATTTTAAAATCTTTAAAAAATATTACTAAAACTGAACTTTAAATTCTATATGCATTTTAATGTAAAATATTTTAGCGTAATTATTGTCTTTTAATAACAATGGGATATTTGATGTGATTTTAATTTGCAAATTTTGACCATCATCAATACTTTTTTCCTTTGAATATAGAAGAAATTAAAAAAGAATAATTATACATGAAATTGAGAGAACGGTTACATAAATGAATTGATTTCGAGACTTCATTCGTTACAATTAGACTTTGGAGATACTACGTGGCACGTTCGCTCGCCATTTCCACAGGATCAACATTCTACGGGGCAAGTTGGGCAGCCGGCCGAACGTGCCCCATGCGAAGTGGCCCAACTTACCCCATGTCGCCATTTGTTGTAAAGTTTAGTAAATCACTAAATGTCAATTAGAATATTTAATTGTTAAATGCTAAAAAGGAGTGAAAGTTAAACTGTATTATTGTAAAGTTCAAATTGAATTATGTAAAGCTTAATTGAAATATTTTTATTTATAAAATTCAAATTGACTGTTGGAATTCTAGAAGTCTGATACGCAGCCATGTTGTTATATAAATTAATTATTTCTCTTATATTTTTTTTCATTATTATTAATTCTTCCTCTTATTTTTTCATTTTTTATTCATCCAAAATCAATTTTCTTATTCTGTTATTATTCAAATAAATAAACAAAAAAAATGTATTATTAAAGAAAATTTTTTAATTCGGTTTAAGTAAAAGTTCAGTAAGGATAGGCCTCGAAACAAGAGTGCAATGAACCTTTGCAGCAGAATAGAATTCCCACATAAGCTATGCTTCGCCTCCCACCTTGCGAAACTCAGAAAAACAACGGAAAATGTACCCTCTCCCCCTTTAAAACTTCTGTGAATATAATTCGTGGGTGTCCTTTTTAGAAGTTGTCGGTAAAATTCTGTTTCACACGCATTTTCTGCAGCTGCATTCAGTAGTTGAGAAACCTTTGACCTTTTTTGGGGGGCTCTGTTTAATTCTGGGCTTCCAAACAAACTTGAGAGACATTCCTTCCCTTTGAGGTAAAAACACCGCGTTGAGAAAAATTCATATTGGAATCCTTTTCGGCTTTAATCCTAACAGAATTATGGGATTTTTCTACCCAAGATTGCAGTCCAGAGATCCTTCTAAAACTTATGACGCGAGGGAGCACATGTTACTATTTCGACCCTTGACCTTGTGCGATTCCGAGCAGGAGCCCTGTTCAATATCTTGTCAACACTTCCTAATTTTTTTTTTCGTTAGAGAAAGTCAGATTCTAGTTTACCACGTGGGTTTCCTAAAACATGCCTTGGAAATTAACCGCGATTGGACAAAGGGGATCTGGGGGCGTGAATTAATCTAAGGGGTTGCATGATTTTGAAAACTTTTAACCAATGATGACTTAATAAGTTGGCTACTTGGCATAAATGCTATCGCCAAGAGCGAGTTTAAAAGGAGGTGTTTAAAATTTTAAAAAAGGACTTGACTATACTAGACTTGACTTGACTTGAAGTGACTAGACTGAAGAAATTAAGGAAAATGGTGAGAAAGCTGTGTGGGATGATTTTTGTCGGTAGAGGAAGGAGAACGTCCTCTGAACTCCTTTAAAGGATTCTCCAGGCAATAGAGGCCAAAGTGACATCGGAGAAAATATTTTTAGGAAAACCCCTGCTTTCAACGGAACTAAAAAGGTGTGACTTGGCGTGCATAGCTCTGATCATGAAGGGCAGTGCGGAGAAAATCTGCCGCTAACCGATTCAAAAAGGGTTAAACAAGCGGCCAAAGTTTTTTTTTTTCATTGTTTTCACCCCGTATTGGTCCTGTTGGAGAACTGTAGATTTGAAGAAGGATAGGATGTCGTCACCATTTCATGCACGAGAAAATTAAAAGGCCGATATATTATTTTCACCCCGTAATGATCCTGTTGGAGAACTGTAGATTTGGAGAAGAAAAAGATGTCGTCACCATTACATGCACGAGAAAATTAAAAGGCCGATATCGTATATGTACCAGGCCAAAACTCCCGAGAAAATGCTTACAAAAACCGCAAGCAAAAATCTGTTTCCAGTTACACCTCCGAAGTCTTTTGCAAATCTTCGAGAACAATAGTCCCATGCAGTACTGAATTAACTCCCTTTTGCTGACGGTTAGTGCCCTAACAGGAATGATTCCTCCAGCTGCCATCCTAATACCAAGATAAGTGCTCATAATCCTCTTTTTATATTTTGTAAAACTAATTTAAACTTAACAAACTGAAAAAAAAAATGTTATGAAGTAAATTTTAAAACATCAAGTAATTTGATTCGCGGGAAATGTAACGGTAAATTTTAAGCTTCAGATATTTAAATTGTAGCAATAGTAAATTTTAATTTAGACAACAAAATTATTAATTTTAAGAAGAAAAGGAAAATTTAGGATATTCAAGAAATGTGATGAGGATGAGAATATTTAATTTAAAATAAATTATCTTATTGGATATTATGATGAAATAAGAATTAAAAGGTTATAGCCAACACTGTATATTATATGCTGTTTTGAATTTGTAATTATATTGATTGTCTAAGCAAATCCATAGAAGTTTTGTTATAATTTTCATACATAGAACATCTAAGTTATTTATAAGGTGTTTTTCCCTTTTGAAATGATCTGACATCAGTAAATGTGCATCTTTGCTACAAATAAATCAATTGCATGATGTTTAAAAGTAGTGGTAACATTTGTTTCCATATGAACAATTTAGTTGTTATAATGAAATGAGTTATATATGTTTGGTAAAAAATATATGTAATTGGCTGAGTAAAATTTTAACATTATAGGGAGATTTTTCTATTAATTTAAAATAACAATTAAAAATTTAAATTAGAGATGGCCACTCATATAATCCTAGAATGATAAGTTTAATATTTTAAAAAAAATTTTGAATAGGCTGTAGGGTAGAATTTGGAATCATTAATGAACAAGTGATAAAAAGTCTGCTTGAAAAAGGGTCGACCTTAATATTGATTAATTGTTTTGAAGGATTGTTATGGATGTCCAGCATTGAAAATTCTTGTATGTGTGTCGAAAATATTTGTGTATATTTATGTGCAAAAAGGTAACTTAATAAATTAATTAGGTTTAAAATTTGGCTTTGTTTTCCTTGTCAATATGTAAGCACTGAGAAAGAATTAAGAGTTAGGGTTATTGCGGGTCTTAGACTTTTTCTAAAATTTAACACAACGCATTGGGTTAATCACCTTTCTAATTTATATTTTTGTAGTTATGAATGTTATTAAAGGATATTTAATTAAACAAACATGCCCTACAGTAACTATGAACAGTTATCTTTCAGAATATTATTTGTAAAAATGGAAATTGTAATATAAAAACATAGAAAAATAAGATTATTTATAAGGAAGGAAAGTTACTCACCTTTATAAAAATTTGAAAATTCCAGCTAGTTCGTTAGTAGACGCTGCTATTCCAATGACCTTTACGGGAAAGAAGGTAGGAGGGATGTCACATACTTGGCTGGAGTAAGAGCTCTATCTCTCGGAAAATATTTAAAATAATCCGACTGACCCAACGTGCCCCTATGCCCAACTAGCCCCGGTCTACCCTAAATGAGGAATACGAGCTTCTTTTTGCCACTGCCTACGTCGCTGCTCACTAGTGCTTTCATGGTACTCATTGTCCTTTAAGCGAATTCTCCATGCGTCGGAAAGTCACATTACATGAAATCGAGGGAATTAGCTGGTAATGGGAATACCGGATATGATGTTCTGATAAGTAATTTACAACAGGAGAAACTTGTAGGCCGGTTCATTATAGTTATGGAGCACCCACGACTTTGACTTCCAAAGATCTGGTCGTTTGCTTCTCACCGAATCATCCAAATGTTTAAGAATCTTAATGTATTTTTCTTTACTGACAGTACGACTGTGTTGAAGGAATTCCTTGAGTACCCCCTTCCACTGGAATCGGATAAAACTTTACCTTCCTAGTACTTTCCTTTTCGAGCGGAGAGCTTTGAACTTTTATGGTAGTGGTGATGACATTTTTGTCTAAAACTCTTGTTCGACACGTTGTTGTTTCACCGTATCATTGGAAAAGTTTCGATAAAAGATTTTACTAGCAACACCAAGGCAGTCTTATCCAATGGGCTCATTGGGCTGCAGCCCTGGGGCGCCATGGATCCAAAGGCGCCTAAAAATTTACATTACTGATTTTATTTTAATTTTGAACCAAAATACGTATTTAAAAATTTAATGTATTAAAAGTAAAGAAATGATTAGGGGTTGTAACTAGACAGCAATCGATTTTGTAATGTTACATTAACATGTATATATCACTTCAAAAAAATATTCATGCAGAGACAATCAGTGAGGAAAAATCCTAAATTATGCGTGTAATGTTTTGAAAAGACGCTGATTTGCAAAATTGTAAAACGTTAATCAGAGAACTGGAAAACTTTTTATTTATTTATTTTTTTAGCTCCTCAGTTAGGTAGGCAATTTCGTTGGACCGCAGACTATGAAATTCTTAGTTACGGTTCTGAGGGGGCGCCAAATTACTCTAGCCCAGGGCGCTAAAATTTGTTAAGACGGCCCTGAGCAAGATTCAAAATTTGGCGCTTGAACGCTGTTCGAAGTTTGACCTCTTTTGAGCGGGGCGGGAACATTTGAATGCCTATAATCAGGAACTACCTGCATGCGATGTACGTATTTGGACTTTGTTAAACCGTGTTTACTAGCCGGTCACTCGACACTCCTTGCTTCTACAGCAGGAAATGACATAATTCATTTACATTTGGAAAATATTTAAGATGTTCCGGAACTTCTTGAACGTAGCAGAATATTCTTTAGCATAAGTGAGCATTCTATCTGTGAATATAGCATGCTTTTACAACGAAGTATCCAGAATGAATGTCACCAGAAAGATTTTCTACGGGAAAGAGGGATTTTCTGTACCGAATAATGTACTTTTGTATGAATGACATTAATTTAAATATTTTGATTTAGCCTTCCTTTAAGCATGGTAAAAATGGTATAGCGGTTTGAATACTTTTGGGGATGTGTGCCTAACGTCAGTTTTAAATCTTACAATAAACAACAAAAAGTAATTTTGAAAAATTAATTCGTGAAAAAATTTGGTTTTGGAGTTCTTTTTACCTAACAACTCTTTTTCTATTATTGTAATTGCTCAGCTTTTTTCTTTTAGAGATCAGTTTTGTTAACCACGCCTACATTTGGCTTCTTAAAATATAATTATATTGCGACTTAGTTGTTAATACAGTTAATTTAAACTGGATCTATTCCATGGCATATGATCTAATTTTTCTGTAACAACATTATCATTTATTTCGAAATTCACGATTGTTTGTTTCTAAAACTTACGTATTTCTGAAATTTTTCGGGGCATTAGAATTTAGTAAATGTGAAATAAATATTTTACTGCATTTATTTCACTTAACTAATTTTTCTCCAACAACGTTTCTATTTACTTCGACATTCACGATTGTTTGTTTCTGAAACTTTTGAAAGTATTTCTGAAATTGCTTGGGGCATTAGAATTTAGGAAATGATAAATAAATATTTTTTTAAATATCCAAAGCGTTTCATTTATCTCAGAAGATATTATTCACGACAGTTATTTTAAAGAATTTTCTCATTTCGAAGCAAAGAATGAACGGAAAGATACAGAATTTATAAGATTAGATAGGAACTTTAGGTTGAAATTTTTTATCATGTTTTTATGATTGAAGTTAGTGATTTTTTCTATTTTAAGGAGGGTATTGCGTTTGATAATTACATGAACAGAATAATTTACATACATTTCCACTTCATGCTTAAGTGATCAAGTTCCTAAGCATGCAAGCAACTGACTTTTTGTAACAAAATCATGGACCATTGATGAATGATATGTTTGCATTTGACTGATCGTTAAATAAGATATTTTCTGAACTTTCTGTCAAAAACATTATGAAATTAAACATCAGTTTGATCTTCAAATTTCTCAAAACATTCTTTCGGTTATTCTTTGGCAACATAAACTATTTATAGAATAACAACTCATGTTCCTTGACATTATAAATAATAGTGCTTACAGTCATTGTAAATGAATATTTATGAAGTATTATTAATTTGCTTTTCAGCTTTGATAAAATAATGATAAGCGGGATATAAGCTTGGGCTTAAATGAATGAACTGGTAAAAGCAAGAAAATGTTTTACATTCTCATTCAGTTTCCATATGACAAGGAAGCATAAAATAGGTTTCTGTAAAGTCTTTGCATAATAAATATTATCAGCACAGGATAAGGAGAAAATTGATCCGTTTGAGATTTCTCTTCACCAATGAAATCAATTGATTGCATATATATTATAATAACACTGATAGAGAGTGTCCTTAAACTTAGAAAATCTCTAAACTATTCCAAATGCATCAAACCAGTCTCTCTTTCTGTCTTTCGAAAATCACAAATAAAATAAAGTGCTTTTTAATGGCTTGAATGTTGACTAGATATGTTACCGGCAATATTTGAAACCCCGACATTCTATAGAATACCTGGGTATTTTATAGAATGTCGGGCATTTGGGGGCAAAATTTGAAATATGAGAATTAGTATACACTTTCCCTAGGCATTGTATATAATACCCTAGGCATTCTATAGAATGACAAATGCTATTTAGGCAAAGCATGAGAAGAAGGTGATCATAAGATCATCATTTAAAAAAAGTGCATTCTTTAAAAATACAAATGTTATTTTGAAAAAATAATCAAAGAGTGCCATTAAAAAACTTTTATTCAAAATACTAAAAGAAAAATGAAAGTCGCACAAAACAAAATTTATGCCTTTCTTATGACAAAACAAATTGAAATATGAACCTGCTTGTTGCACCAATAAAGCAAATAATTTTATTTTGAATTGCACTTAATTTTATTTCTTAATAAAACGAATCGATGATGTATTTCATACTTTGCCGTCTTGTCATTTGGAATTCTATAGAATGCTTAGGAAATGTGTGAAATGTTAATCGTTTCATATATTGCCGGCCAGTTTTCGGCATTCTATTAAATGTCTAGGTATTCTATAGAATGCCGTCTTTCATACATTGCCGGTAACAGATATAAATTTAGAAATAAATTTATACTTGAATGAGTCCTTTCATGTGACGTCGTAATTACACGACAAATGTAACTGCGCAAGTCTAATATATATTCCTGCACATTGCCTTACGTCTTTTTCCCCCCAACAAGATGCATAATGATGTTATAAACAAAAATGACGCTGCATATTTGACACATCACATGAGCAGGAATTATGTTCACTGAAATAGTTGTTAGAAAATTAAAGTCCGTTCATTAATTCATTTAATAAAAAGAGATTTTTCATTTTTAGACACAATAATCCTTCGAATATGTAAAATATCTATAACATAATAGAAAAATATTTGCAACTAAGCAATTAATTTACGAGTTAATTTCGACATATTATTGTAAATTCTCATAGAACGTTTAAAAGCAATATTTTGCGAGGGGAAAAAACAGTATTATCTATGTGTCTGAAACTCAAAAGCTTCAATCTTATGCTGTTTTCCAAACTTTAAATAGTTACTCTCTGTTTTTGGCTGCTTCTCATAAAGTCATATTCATTTCGACGAAATATCGTTAATCTACTAGATATTTCTTTTTAGCCGACGACCCGGCGGCGGTAGGATTGTTCGGGATCTCAATTTTTTCATATGTCCCTCCGTTTCTCTTTCTACAAATATCGTCACTAAATTTGCCCAATAAACATAAATGTCTTTTAAATCCCTTCTTATTGACTTCCTTCGAAAGCCTTCTCTGTGACTTGCCATAAATAACGACACGTGGATTTCAAAATTCGAGTCCTTTCAAAAAGCGCTGTCAACAAATTGGTAATAGAGTTCGTCATGTTCAAAATGGAAGAAAAGTGCTTTGGAAATTTTCTTAAAAATCATTAATTATCAGGAAAGTTACACATCAACTTCAAATTACACTTATTGATAATAATATAAATAATGTAGTTCTCCAATGAGAATATATGCAGAAATGTGGTGGCAATACGCAAAAAATGGCCGAATTTATCACTTAACATTAAATAAATAAATAAAAAACTAATTCGGATTTTAAAATAATTTTTAGGGTGTTAGCTCTTACCTTTGTGCTAATCCAAATTTGGTATCGATATATTAAACGGTCTGGGCGTACATAGCGACTACAAAAACGGATACACAATCGCATCCAGACACACGCACAGAAAAGAGATCTTTTATAGGTATTACAACAATTCTGAAAGAGTATGCAAAAAACTTTCTAAATCAGAAAATCTAATTTAGCCAATCTTGATATATAATTAAATGTGTTTCAGTCAGTAACAAAGTATGAATGATTATTCCATATTTTGTCAATGTATCAAACATGTTATTCTAAGTCTTTTTATCGAGTTAATTTTACATACAATTCCAATTAAGAATAATAAATTATATTTCAATACATCAAACATGTTATTAGAAGTTTTGGTTAATCTTGTATATAATTCTAATTAAGAATAATAATTCTTTATCTGCGTAAAAACAGTTTTCCGGTATATGATTAATGGATATTCCAATTAATTCAGCTGTTTTCGGAACTTCAATTCTTATGGAATTGCAAATGTGTTCCTATAGCAACAAGAATAATTATGCCGCTTTTTTTAACTTCACTGAATTGATTTACCAAATTATTTACTCATCAAAAAAGAAACTTATTGTATGTAAATAAATCAACATATGAATCTATATGATATAAAAGTAGAATAAATCACCATAAACATAAATTGCTAAAAATATATGACAACACATCTTAATTTTATTGTAAGCCGAATTATAAAAGCTTAAAAGACATAATAACTTACCGATGACTGGTCATACACAGCATCTACGGCCATTATTTCAGGCCGTTCGTTCTTTGCTGTTAACGTTTTGTCTGCAGAGTCGATTCCTACGACTTTTGAAATTCATCAGTTTATCCGTCAATTTTCTGTCACATTTTCAAATGCAACAGACCATTTGGAGTCTTAAAATTCTTTAAAAGCAAATCCATTTCATCACATAGAAAAGAATTTCAACATTGTACAAAAAAATTCACTCTGGATGCCACACATCAAAAAGAAAACTCTTTAAAAACACAAAAAAAATCCGTATTAAATTATCGTTCGAAAACGACACAAAATGTGGGACACATCATTTTTGTCTTATTTTGTGGAATAAATTTGTTAATATTTTTAGATAATTTATAAAAAAATTTAAATTATAACAAAATGTTTTTTTAAAATAATTACACAAGATTAATTTCTTCTTATTTCTGTAATTAAAGTAATAATATCTAAAAGCTAGTAATGGACTAACATTTAACATGTCAAGTATATTAAAATATCGTCTGCAGATGATTTGAAATATTTCAAGCGAGTTTTAATAATTATTATTTTTTGTTTTAAAATTTGATTTTATGTTTTATAAGTTATCGTCTGCAGTGTAAAATTTATTTATTGTTTGTTCTGTTAGCAAAAGGGAAAAAATCTAAAGGAGAATTTAAAAAAAGAAGTCATATTTAATTTTCTACATTTGACAATACAATATATAACATACACTACATGCTATAATGGCAAATTTATTATAAAATAAATCAACTTTTCTTCATTTATAATCTTCATATACGCGAGTTAGAATTCAAAAGGTTTGATGTAATACAAAACAAAAAATTAAAATTGTCTATCTGAATAATTATTTACTGAGCAATTTCTATATAATTAAAGCAAGTAGTTTATTCTTCGAATTTTCTGAAAGCAAATTCTAATGAAGGTTGCTGCATTTTTTTCATCTGCGTCTGTTAGTTCAAATTTAGACGCAAATCTTTTAGCATATGAATGTTTTGTTGAAGTAGTATATAATTAATTAAAAAAACCCGTTCGATGCTAGCAAACAGAATTAAACGCATCATATTGTCAAATCACATTTTGATATATGAAAAAAATACATTGTCTAAATCATATATCTTCATAGGATATATTTATATAAATAAAGTTAAAAAATTTAAATGAGTGATTTTATTTTCTATCGAACAAATACGTATAAAAGTGAATACAAACATGCATCAAATTAATGGTATTAATTTTCAACCAATTATTAATTAAACCATGATTGTTCTGTCTGACATCAATTTTAATTTTTGAGCATGATAAAAGTTTAGCTCAGAGAGAAAATGCACCTCTACTTTGGATAATTACATGTTTGATATTAAAAAAAACTTATTTGTTTAATTTTATCAACTTTATTTATATAAATATCTCTTGTGTGATGCATAATTAAAACACCATAATTTTTTGTCTTGTACTAAAATACGGTCATGAAATATGTTGAATTTTATGCGTTGTTTTGCTTCAAACGGAATTTTTTCTGTACCCACTGTATGTCCACTCATACCCAAAAGTTAAGCAGCATTAGTAAGATGCAAAAACAATTGGGGTTTATACGAATATAATGGTTCGCAATCAGTTGTGTTGAGTCGTCGGAGAGCAGTAGTCCTAGCTCACATTTTAGAGAGAAAATCTCGTCACGAAGGTATTTAGGGGAGCGACCTGAAAGTGATGAAGACGAAAAGGGATTTCGACTCGCCCCGTTTCACAGAAAGCTGAAATGGTCATGAATGAGTGAAAACTTTTATCAGTGGTTTTGTTCGATGTGCGCAATATTTACATGCATTTTTGTGAAAATAGCACTAATATTAGGGAGAATATAAAGGATTGTTTAAAAAAATCCCAAATTTTCCGCATGTTTTATGCTTATAACATGTAGGTATTCAACCACACTGCACGAAACTTACAGAATACGTGACAATATGAAAAAGAAGCATTGCATTAAAATTTGAAGTAAATACACTGAATATTAGAGAAAATATGAGCATTTGTAATAAATACTATTTTACTGCGCATGTGCGAAACGTAGAGTAATTTTTCTTTTATAATTTGTAAGCCAGATATATAGGGCAGTTTATATAAAAATTCCAGTTAGTTATTGTTAAGATTCAGAAAGATATAGGCAGTAGAGGAGCTGAATTGCTTTTGTTTTCTAAGAGAAAAAAAAATGATGAGTGTTTTTCCAATAAATTCTAGAAATCGCCGAACAACAATTTCGATTGTGTATTTAATTTTCAAGTATAAATGAGTATACAGACTATTCAACTTTCACATAATTCGTTATTACTGTTCGACGATTCAAGTTTTAAAAATATCAATTTGTAAAAAAAACCCAAATTTTTGAAAGAGACCTTTATATCTTTCCGAATATTAGAGTTAATTTTTACGAAAATGCGTTAAATATTGTGATCTCCAAAGAAAAGCATTGATGCAAGTTTAAACTCATTATCAGCTTTATGTGGAACGGGATGAGTCGAAATCCCTTTTCGTCTTCATTACTTTCTGGGGCCCCCCCCCCCCCAAAAAAAAAGAAAAACCGTCGTGACGAGATTTTCACTGTAAAATGTGAGCTCAGACTACTGTATGTCCCAGGAATCTCCAGAACTGATTGTGAACCATTGTATTCATACAGTCGTGGAAAAAAGTATAAAGTCGGAAGAAAAATAGCCATTTATGGAAAACTACTGCAAATTCAAACTATGCAAATTTCTTACAGCTTAACTTAATGCTACCGAACAATGTACCGAAATATATTTGTAAAAGTATAAAGCCGTCTGCTGATTACATCATCCGAAAGAATAAATAAGCTGAAGAAGCATTTCTCTCCAATTCTAGAAACAACTGCAAGTTTTGTGGACACGCAGTTGTTTTCTTCTTGTGTACTTTAATGACATTCCGAGAGGATGACACTTGTCAGAAACTGAACGAGGCAAAATACTACCTTTTAAAGATGCTGGTTACAGTGATGCTGTAATTGCACCAAAATTTGGCAGATCGAAAGTTGTAGTTAACAACTTTCTCATTAACCTTGATAGCTATGACACAAAACAGCGAACAGCAAGACGAAATTCAATTTCTTTAAGGCAAGAGATGCAGATCCAGAGGCTCGCCTGCAAGCAAAAATGTCCTATGAGGGAGAGGATTGACTACGATCTTTCTTCTTCCATTTTGGACTGTAATAGAAAGGTTAGTGACAGAATATAATGTAACGCACCTATGTAATTAATTATAAGGGAAGAGTAGATTTAAATATCAGCCATTTAAATCGTGAGTCCTGACTTCCAGTGGGTTCGAGAACGAGAAAGAGAAAAAAAAAGAAGAGAGAAAGAAAAAAGAAACATTTAAACTATTAACAAATTTTGGAGCACAATTTCAAAATAAATTTATAGGCCAATTTCGCTTCTCACACCTCTGATGTATCTGTCATATCCAGACGTGTGTGTGGGGGGGGGGAAGGGTCAAGGGAAGAGCCTATCCGAATAGGACTGCTCTTGGTCGTCGTCTATTACGGTTACTTCGGGGGCGGGGGGTCGTAAGTTGGTATTTCCTGCACGACTTTCTTGTTAATATTATCGATCTATCTTATAATACTTAATTGCAATTTATTTTGAAAAATTCTTCAATAGTAGCCAAATTCAGGTCTTTCCTGATGTTTTTATTCCTAATAAACCACGGCACTTTGGTGATCCTGTCTGGAAGTAACGTTTTGCAGAGTTTTACGCATGTGAGTTTGAGCCGCGGCTCCCCAGACCGGGGCCCGTAGCTTATTAAGGGTCGCAACTGGGACTTACAGAGTAAGAGTCTATTACCTAACGAGAGTTTAGAGTTTTTCCCCAGAAGTTGGTAAAGCTGTGCTTTTGCCATGCAGAATTTTTTCCTAATACCTCAATATGGGTTTTGAAGGTCAGTTTCTTATCTAGGGTGACACCCAGACACTTCGTCGAGTCGCACCGTGGAATAAGTTTCCTAAAGAGTTTTTTGGGGGAAGGTATTGCATTCCATTCCATAACCCAGGAGGGTTGTAAAGTCATTTGATGACCCCCCCGGGAAAGACGGGGATATTTATTCATTTATTTACTACCCACGCCGACCCACTCCCCCACAGGGTATGGAGCGTTTGGGGGGGGGGGGGTATACTTCAGTGCATAGTGCCTGGCATTTTTCGACATTTATTTTAATTTTCCATTTAATGAGCCAGAGTTGCAGTTCGACCAGGTGGTTGTTAAGGTGTGTCATGTTTGCCTCCTGATCGGGGCCCGTACACATGCTCGCGGTGTCATCGGCAAATAAGCAAAGGCGGTTCTGCTGTGACTGGCAGATGTCATTTATGAAAATATTGAAACAGAGGGGGGCCAGGCTCCAACCCTTGTACCACACCGGCTTCCGTCATCCTAGGTATTAAGCAAAAATGTCTACCTATCAAATTAAAGATGACACGCAGTTGCCCTGTACCAGTCTAACAATAAGAAATGCACTGCCCACAAATACTAATGTTATATACAAGAAGTTGAAGGGAAAACCTTCACGTTCTAAGAGGCGTATTGATTCATGTTTAAATTTCGAACGAAAGCATCTAACGGCTGGTAGCACCCACTGGAATGATGTGGTGTTTTGGAACGAAAAAAATTTCATTTGGATGGACCAAACGGATTTAAGGTTTACTGGCATGATAAAGAAAAACACCTTTTCTTTAAAACTCCAATTCGGAGGGAGATGTGTTATGGTTTGCAAAATTGCTGAAGTCGAAAATAAAATAAATTCAGTGTTATATCAGGACTTACTGCAGGTAGTTTGTTACCGGTTACTCCTCTGATTACTTAAGGAGATTGGACATTTCAACAAATCAATACATCAGATGCCTATTCCGTGCTCTGCAAATTCCTGTATAAAGGCGAATGAGGTAAAAGGGTCTATTCTGGTACCCCCGGTTGGGTTGGGAGACGTCACTTTTCCCGTTGTTATAACGAGCGGAAAAAGTGATGTCTCCCAACCCAACCGGGGGTACCAGAATAGACCCCAAAAACTCTTCAATGGCCATCTCGGAGTCCCGACCTGAATCTAATAGTGGACCTTTGGGGCATTCTGCCTCAAGATGTTTACAAGAATGGACGACAGTACAGGAGCAAGTCTGATGGGAAAACTGCAATTAAAAGTTGCTAGAACAATATTGGCCCGGACACCTTCGAAGCTCTGTTTGGTTTTATGAACCGACGATTAATGCAAACAATAGACAAAAGAAGTTCCCAAATAACTTGCTAAAGAATAAATCATATCGACTCTATACCTTTTTCAACTTCAAATGTTTGGTAATTTATCTAATTTCTTATAAAATTTCACTTAATGTAATTAAATCTAAATGTATTTTTCTGTGTCTTCTTCATATCATGAAGTATTCTTACATTTCATAAAAATATGCATTTTCCAAAAATATGATATATATTTCTAGTCCTAGGTCATCTAATTTTGCGACTTTATACTTTTTTCCATGGACTTACCCCAAATGTTTCGCATCTTACGAATGTTGCTGAACTTTTGGACACGAGTGTAATTTGATACTTTTACAGTGGATAAACAAAAAAAAATTCACGATGAACAAAATACATCTAACTCAGAATTTAGTTGAAGGCAAGATAGGGAATCTCCAAAATTTTCGATTTTCTTTCTTTCATCTCACATCGCAGTCTTTTTCAATTTAACCCTTCACTGTAGATTTTCTTATTGCGCCTGAAAAATGATTGAATTAATGAGTAATTTACTTATTCTTAAATAAACTCATTAAAAATTCTGTAAGTTTTTGGAATGTGAAATAAAAACGTAACTGTAATGCTCTTTTAAGGGAATTTTAATCAAAGAAGCAAAGTTCCATCTAAAAGGATTTCACTTTGCTGATTTCTACTTACACATGAAATGCTTCATTTTCAATATCATACTACGCATATTTAAATAGGTGGGTGAAAATAAATAAAGTAGCTTTCAAGAGTCTCAATAAAAATATCCATCATGTTTATATGCAGTTTTAATTAAATCGAGGGAAACGCGATGATATAATTTTTTTTCAACCTTTATTTCCCAAGTTAAGAAATCGGAGACTTCTCGTGTGTTCCAATATAAGAATGTGCACGTTAATTTGTAGTTAAAATTAAATGAACTTGTGACTTATGTAAACGAATATTCTTGTCTGGAATCTATATAAAAATCCCCTAAATCATCGTTTTATATTGACTGATTTCAATCATTTTTTTACTTTATTTAGTAATACTGACGTTTTCCAGCTCATATTTAAACAACATTTTATGTTTATCTGTAGTTATAGCGATGATAACTGGCATCCAAACGCATGTACTTATAACTTTCACTTGACGCAGTTGTAAATTTCATGGAAATAAATGCAATAACTAAATGCAAATAATATTTTTCCCCTTGAACGTGTTTCACAATGCGCAAAAATTCAAATGCAATAAATTTAATAATTAAAATTGTACCCACTGTTTTCATTTAACTCGAATAGCAACACGCATATTAAAAATATTTTTATTAATATGGCCCTTACAATTTCAGAGTACAGTGAAGAACCTCTAGAGTCGTTTGGGAAACGTACTTCTCCCCTTTGTGAATTTAATCCAAAGCTTAATGCAAGTCTTCTTTTATGGTGTAAGGAGCGTTTGTCAAATTTCATTCACGCAAAACATTGCAGCGTTTAGTTATCGTGTTCATATACACTCGGACAAGTTGCACATGCATAATTCTAATGAATGCTTATTCAGGCTCAGGGAGGCCTAAGAGGTCGAATTTTTTACGATTATTACACTTTCTCTCTTCACCTACGATAAAATAAAATAAAAATCGCTTTATAGCGTATTTTTGAAAACAAAAAAAAAAAAAGAGTAGCCTCTTCATTTGAGACATCTAATCTTACAGCAGTCTTGTTTCCTTTTCGAGATCGTCAGAAGCAATTTTTGTCATTGGAAATCTGTAGAAAGCTGTCCAGAACGCTGAAAACCATGAATTATTTTGTGCAAACGTTCTGCCTAAATAGTATTAAGGAGGAGTAAAGTTGTGGAATGTCTTGAGCATACATGTGTTTCGTTTCAGAGCCTTACATGTTTTCGCTCTGAAAAGACATACATTCTGGTCTTTGAGTTTCTGGTTTAATTGTAGTTTTTCCATAATGATCCATTCCTGCCCAGAGAAATGATGATATTTTTTATTGGATAATTTGTTATTTTTCATTTTCCGAATTACGAGTTTTCGAATTTAAAGTGAAGTTCAAAAATTTGCTCAATATTGCGAATTTTAAAACTATTCTAAAATTTTTCTTTGAAGTATCTATATATAAAATTTAAAAAAAAAACAGAAAGGCCAGAATTTTTTTTTATTATGTATTTATGATCATCTACATCAGTAAAGGATTTTCTTTTATTTCTTCTTTTCCTTTTTTATATAAAAATTAGCAAAGAAGGGCGTATATTAAAAATATATTAATGTTTAAATAGTTATAATAAAGCATAATTTAGTTCTTTAAGTTGCATACAGTTCAAATTAGTTCCTCTTATTTTTTAAGTTGTATGTAAAAACGTATTAATGGAAGAAAGCATAACATTAGTGAGGTTGGTATATTCTCAATAGTCTGAAAATATGATGAAGTAAAATTCTAGACGTACGAGGGAGAGAGAGAGTAAATTTATTTAATTATTCAAAATTTTGCTAATTTATTTCGGATTTTGAATTGGAATTTAATGCTTACTAATTAATTTTTATAAATTATATTCTATTAGAAATATGAATACATATATACTAATAGCCAAAAAAAGGAAAACCAACCAAAAATCATTTGATAAAGCTCTACCAAAAGCATTTAAGACAAAAGAATCAGTCCGGGCAATCATTGCTGTGATTGATTTGTATTTTCCCATCTTCATTTGATAACAAAAAGAACTCCGCAGGTGGTACGAGGAGAAAAAAATCACTTATACCACTCAATTAAGAAAATAGAGTTCGCAGTTCTAAACTTGTCTGCTCAAATTGTCTTACAACTCACTTAATTTTGGGGTTATAGCGCCATCTGTCAACAATAGGTGCAACTAAAATACATATTTTGATTTATTATTCAACATGGCTTATTTCAACCATAAAAGTCTTATTCTGGCATATTTTACATCTTCAAATCAAACATTCCTTTTAAAATAATAAAAAAGGCTACATAATCAAGTAATTAAGAGTTGAAGGTTGAATTAACTACGAAATTATTTGATTTAATCCAAACAAACACAGCGAGCCTCACTTAAAATTAAATACAAAAATCTTTGACTTTGAGAAGTTTTCTTTAAAAATTGAAATTCTTAAATAGTGTACACTTTATTTTCAGTTTGATTAAAAAAATTCTCCAAATAACAATATAGTTCCAAAATTACATTATGCTATACAACTGCCGAAATTATTTAATATTCCATCATAAAATTTTATTCATATTTGGTATTTCTAACTTCTAATAATATGTATAATGCGTGTATACTGACTAGGAATAAATTCTATTAACTTATTGATTTTAATTTATTTTATTTGTAATAAATGAAATTAAAAAATGCATTTAAGATAACACTGTAGATGTGGATATAGGGCCCCCATTGTCTCGTGCCAACCACTTTTTTCAGACCCAGTCCGCCACTGCCGGCTAAGCGAAAATCCGGTTAAACCGGAGAAGTGAAATCAATTAAAACCCATCACCACAATCGTTTGGTAGGGGACACCTGCGTCCTTCTATTGTCAAGGCCAAAAAGTGCCTGTCAGCTACTGAACCGCATTCCATCCCCCCCCCCATTTGTCATATTGACATTCCGGGACCACCCCATGTCTGAAATACGTGCGATACCGATACTAAATAGCGAAATGCGTGTTTTTTTTATTTTAGCTATTTTTTATATTTTAAAGATAAAAAAAAAAATCGGCCGGTTAAAGTGGAGATCCGGTTAAACGAAGTCCGGTTAAGAGAGAGTCTACTGTATATTAATATGGAGGCGTGCAAGGATCAGAGGCTGAGCGACTGGGGACCGCTTGGGGACAAAACGGTCCGGGTCGTGCCACTTTTTACAGCTGAATATGATGCAGGGGTGAAAAAATAATAGTGTGCCCCCTGCTAAGCAACTCATGACGATTGTGAGAGAAAAGAGCCATAATTTGGCCTAAGTACCACTTACCCTAGGCAAGGACCCGACAAGGAAGCAGAAAAAAAGATATCACACAACATTGTTAATACGTACTCATTTGCTTTAATTAGAAAAAAGAAAATCGATACAATATGCAGAAGTGTAAAAAATTCATACATTTTTAATTTTTAAAACTTTCTTTGAAAAGTTATCAAGAGTATTCTTTTTTTCAGTTTTCAAGTATTCGTCGGATAAACCTTTCATGTGAACAATGCTCAGCCAAGGATTCGGCACGGTGTGTGTATTGGACTGATCTACTTAATGTACGAAGGGGTTGCAGAGTTTCTTGGGCTGATGGTAATTTCTCTTCTGGCTCTCTTCATCTTATTGTCCTCATCTTCCGTGGCGTCATCTCATTGAAACTGGTCACTACAAGCGAATTGTTGATCATTACAACCGACGTATTTTCTACGTATTTAGATACGGGAGATCTGTTCTACGCTATTTTGATCAGTACTAGCGATTGATCGTTACGTCCGTGATCACTACAAGCGACGACTACTGCATTGATTATTTAACTGCAGTGGCGAATCCGGGGGGGGGGGCTATCGGACTACAGTCCCCCCCCTAGAGCCAAGCCAGAATTCTTGATTTTATTTAAAATCATTACAACTGTTTTTTATTTATTTCTCTCTTTAAAAAACAGTAATAAAAACGTTTCAACATTGCTTTCTGGCTATACAGGCTCGAAAATTTTCCTACTTTTGTAGTCATTCCACTTGTACTTATAGTTTTGACGCGGTCGAAGACATTTTTGGCTAGTTATTTCATAGTAATTTTTATTAAATTATCGAAAGTATTATATTCTTCTTTACGATTCTTATTGTCAGGTGAGTCAAGTCTGTAAAGTTAGAGTTTTGGTTTACTTTAGCCTTGAGGTTTGACATTCGTCACGACGATACCAAATTTTTATGCCCCCCCCCCCCGACCCGAATCCTAGATTCGCCACTGTTTAACTGGGAATTGAAATTTAAAATGCTTAAGAATCTTCGAACTGTTTACTAAAACTGCAGCTCTTGCTTTCTGAAATTTATATATTTAAATAAAGTTGAAAAAAAGAGAAATATTAATGGTTTAAATAGTTAGCATCATGGTACAAAATAAAACATTTTATATTATTGGCAATTACTTTATTAGGTTTATATTGTTCGAAGGTTCCTGTTCTCTGTAATTTTAATATATTATATATATTATACTCAGAAATAATTAATCGCTTAAAAAATAAGTAAAATAATTTGATGTGTAAGAAATAAAATTATATATTTACTAGCTGAAAACCCGGCGTTGCTCGGGATCCATATTTTTTCATAAGCCGGCCTTATGTTTTTGTTTTATTTTCCTAAAAATATTGTCGCCAACTTTCCCCAGCAAACGTAAATCTTCTTTGAATCTTTTCTTGTTGAATTAAAACTTTCAAATATAGCCTTCTTATCACCTTATAACTGTATGGTTTGAATGAAAATGCGAGAAAATTCAAAAAAGAACATTTATTTTAAACATTATATGGTTAAACAACTAATACAGCTTTACAATGTACAAATACACTTACACTGTCTAACTTGGTTACTGCGAAGCTTCTAAATAAAATGTTTTATAAATCAGATAAAGAAAGTCAAAACCGCCCGAGAACAATTCTCACTCGCAAGAATCTCGCTGAAGAAGAATGCTCGAACAAAAACAATACTTTTAACCTCGGTTAGGGGAATAGAAACTAAATATGAATACTCTCTATTAATACCATAAATAAAGTCAAAATAAACTCAAATATGAAATAGCATTTTCCCACTCTTTTTAAACAACGCTGCCATATCAACGTTAATATTCAAAATTTTGTGAAATTTAAGCGAAACATCGCGTAGTAACTAAACTAACTTCAATGGATATTTGAGTGCATATTAAAAGCTACGAAATAAAAACGGAAGTTAAATGCATGCTACGAAATAACTTTGAAAGTAAGAAGTCTACCTTGACCAAAAACTGCAATATTTTCTTAGCTTTAACAGTGGTAAAAACACGTGTATAAAGGATTTGATGAAACAATAAATTAGTTTGAATTTTATTTTATAACAATAAAAACATTGTTGCAGCTTGAGTTTAAAATGAATTTTGAAATGATAATTACAGTTAGAGAAAAATTGTACAACAATTAAATTGGTATCATTAAAATGATGATTTTCTTCTCTTTAAGGTGATGTAAAAATAATTTTCGTACCATAAGCATTTCAGAAGTTATCGGTGAAAACGTCTAAAAATAGCTTAATTTTCGTTATTTAATTAAGTAAATAAAAATATAATTTGAATTTTAAAATAATTTTTACGGCGTTAGCTCCCTCTTGTGCTAATCCATCACTGTGCTAAATTTGGTCGCCGTAAGTCCAACGGTGTGGACGTGCATAAAGAACCGAAAAACGAACAAATTAACACACACATATTTTCCTCTTATATATATATATAGATGTGTTTAAAAATAACTATGCTATACTTTGCAGCTACAAATGGATTGACATTTTTTGGAGTTATTCTAATTAAATTCAATTTATATTTTGAGTTTAGTTCATTTTGATGCTATTTTTAATTTTGCTCATTTTTAAATTTTATCTTGCAAAAAAGTTAACTGTCATTGTTCCACTTTGAAGTAAATGAAGCGATTTCTGCCGTGAAAACTTGACAAATCAACACAGAATTTTCTTCTAAACTTATTGACAAAGGCATCACAATCCGAACAACTGAGAATTGTTTATTAATGTTATTACAAGCCATTTACTAGAGAATTTTAAAAACCTCTCGTCTCGTTCCACAGAACCTCTAAATAGAAAAATGAGTCAATACTCTAGTATTCTCATGACAGGGTTGAATTGCAGTTTTTGCTTTTCAGCTTGAACAGGAGTTACAGGGTGGTCATAAATTACTGGACGCATTTAAAAATTAATTTTTTTAAAACCCTATAACGTAGTCAACTTCTTTTCCTTTTCTTAATGAGAGATTAGCTCAAAAAGGGTTTTTTTTCGGATAGGTAAAGCGCCGTTACTGCGCAAAACAATACAAGTGCCAAAAAAGCTATCGTGTAGCAAAAAGCATGCCTCTGGTTCCACGAAAGCATATCAATCGGAACAGTTCAAAGATGTTTCCTCCTCGAGTATCGGAATTGTCAGTCTTCAAGTAAGAACTTCTTGAAGCGTTGGTGTGTGAAATTAAGAAGAACAGAAAATGTGCATCAGTGAGGGAGACTCTCACTCAATGACTCTCACTTGCTCATGCCAATGATTAATGAAGTTCTTACTTTTAGACCGACAACTTCGATACTCTAACCGAATAATTCTTTGAACTGTCCCAATTGGTTTGCTTTCGTGGAACCAGAACGTGCCACACGTGCCTTCTGCTGCACGGCAGCCATCTTCACACTTGCGTTGTATCACGCAGATTCAGTGTACCTATCTCAGAAATAAAACTTTTTCAGCTACTCTATAATTAAAACACTGAAATTGCTATGTTATAGGGTTTTTTAAATTAATTTTTGAAATGGGTCCAATAATTTATGACTACCCTGTACTTTATTCAAAGCAAGTCCAAGCATCTGAGCATTAGAGAATGCAATACGAAATTTATCAAGAAAATAGAATTCTGGGCAAAGAAGGAACGGAAAGAAAATTTGATATAAACAAAGAAAGAGAGAGGGGGGATAAGAAGAAGAGTTACGATGCATTGGATGTGTTTTGAATCAGTGTTGAGATTTAACTTTTCTCTTTATCGAAAGCAGCTGAACAGGATATGTTGTTGCATGTCACTGTAAAGTTCGTGAATTCGGTATGAAAGGATGCTAAAATACTTCCACAAAGTAGTTGTTCGTGATACAAGGTGTCTCAAAAAAATGTGTGCACAGTTGAAATGATTATAACTTCAGTTTTTATTTACATATAATCAACATTTAAATTGCAAAAGAATCTACATAAAATGTATAACTTTTCCTCCTATCGCAGATGTTCAAAATCATTGCCGTTCTGTTCAATACGGGCAATGGTTTCAAACCTTCGAATTTTTTATTCGACACTTTTGGAATGTTTTTTTTTTTTTTACTTTTTTTTTAGGGGGAAGGATTCTTTTTAACATAATTCGAATTATTTAAAATGAAAATGAGTAAGTTCTGTTCAAAAAATATTAAAGATATGTCTTTTTATCATTGACATTTTTTGCTTAAGTGAAGAAAAACTCCGTAGAAATGGGTTTAATCCGGCTAATAGAAAAGTGGTCGAATTACCTTCACTCGCCATATTACCTTCGAAAAAAGGAGGCTTGCAAAAATTTAAATTTCAATGTCAAAATCAAAAGTGAAAACAAAAATATCTTTCAAAAGCTGAAAGAGGACAGATAGCGCAAAAATAACCACCTGTTTCTCATTTTTTCAACTTTACCAAACCCATCACAGTTTTAATTCGAAATACAAGTAGTCGTATTACCGTCAGATCCCTAATATTGGAAAAAAGCTTAAGAACACATTGACAAATATCATTTCAAATTTTGATGTTAGAACTGGAATTATATTACAAAAGAAAATGTAAAACAAATATTAATCAATTAATTCTAACAACAGAAGAATTGTCGTTTCGATTATGAGCAGCAATTGCACGATGCGCAGTAGACACACAATTTGAATTGGTACGAGTCAGTTTAAGCCGGACGTTCACGATCATTCCACACCACGCAAATTCGATAGCATCGCTCCAAAACTGGTCCACAATGCGAAAATCCGATGAAATTCGTTGTGGTGTGGTCGAAATGTTGAAAATCCAACTGCGTTTGACATCCATTTGGGGTGCCGGGCCATAAAACTGAAATGCAACCGGTGTAGATACATGGGGAAGGGGGAGTGAGGCTTACTCGAGAAAACTACTGCGTGAGTCCCATTTTGAAAGCGGGATGAGAAGTAGACACCGCAGCCGTAGGTGGTGTTATTGCGGTTTGGGCGGTTCGGCACTTGAATGATCTACCTAAATGGATGGGTTGAAAATTGGAGTGGTGTGGATCGCTACCACGTCATTTGCGCGGCGTGGAATGATCGTCAGTAGGAATTGACCCCGTTGTCATACCTTCTGAAAATTCTTCGTGTAGTTAGTTGTTCCCTGCAGTAACAGATATTCTTTCGTCGAGATCTTTAATGGAATCTACGAACGTCTTGCAAACCAACTACTATACGTGCCTTCAAAAGAAATCTATATGTTAATGTCCGGGATATACTGACATTGTAAATAATAATGTTCCAAAAAGCAGTGACTTCGAATTTTTTTTTTTTTGAAAAAAAGAGGTAAGATGTAATAGGGTGCAGAATATTCACTCGGTATTGAGGCTTCCACGTGGTGCAATCTGGTAATAATTGCAGTTAACTTATGTAGGGAAGTAAAGCATAGTATTAGACATAGGGAGAGGATAAACATTTCGGCTTCCACCAAGTTTAATCTATTCTCCCTTCCTTTAACTTTTTAACAACAAACTGCATAATATTTTCGAGGTTTGATTTCAATTATAGGGATTATGAATTCAAAATGATAACGAAAGGAAACAATTTTTTCTTCTAAACCAGTAAGATGACTTTGGTAAAACAATACTTGCATTTCGAAACACTTTCTGATAAATATTTCTTTGCGTGTGCTTTGTCTCGTTTTGTTGAATTCAAATAAAAAAACGACGGGAGGCTGTCTTTTTCAAACAGCCGCTGATGTTAAAGGCGTAGGACTACTTTACTCGAGTGACTCTTTTCCGATTTTCAATTTTTTTTTTTTTTGGAACCTCTGTTGTTACCCTTTATCTCTAAAATAAGACCTTAGCTATGTTTTTAACATATGTAGTTACCGAGATCTAGAGGATCTCCCATGCAACGATTTTTGTGGCGCTTTGGCGTGTCAATCAAATTCCTTCCTGAGATCCCAATGGGAGGAATTCCTACTTAAAAAAATTCTGCACTAATAGGAATATGATTTCAAGCATCCTACACTATTTATAATAGACGTCCAACTGATATGAATGTAGGTAATATGTGTTGCGTCCTATCGATAGCTAAAATTTGCGGGATAAACTATAACATATGTTGCGGCGTAACTAATATATTAAAGGCGTGGACTGTGGAATAGCGGTGAGAACTTGGACGAGACATGACGAAGTGAAGATCCGTAATAAAGCGGTTTCTTCTATTTCAGCGTTTCATCACATACCATCTCTCGACCAAATCTAGTTCTGGCGGGCTATATCCCGCGCAGTTACAAAATAGTAACCCTACTTCCTGGGGGTTGCCACATTTGGCGAGCACAGTACTTAATAATATGCATTATACAGTGGATTGCACAGAAACTATCAACGAAATCGCTTGGCTCCAATTGAAAAATTCGTTATAGAGAAAATTTCGTTATACGGAGATTAGAGATTTTTGCAGTTATTTAAGTAAATGTTTCAAACTTTTCAATAGTGCGATAAGTTCAAATGTTTTTAATTATGATTTTCAATTAAAAATGAACTAATATATATTATAAATTTGTTAAAAATATACTAATTTTTATTGTATAAATAAAATGCTCAAAAGTTAAGACAATTCACCAATTTAGAGAATAATATGTACTAGTATGTACTTACGTTTATTTTACTTGAAAAATTCCGTTATTTCACTTTGCTTTGCATTTCGTGATGTTAAATTTTCAGAAAAATTTTCACATTTTAAGAGTGAGTGGTTCCAGAAACAGGCACGTGTGATCGAATTAGTTGCACAGAAACTATCAACTTTCTTCAAAAATGACAAAAATCGAAAAGATGAAGGTCTGAAAAAATTCGTTCTAGGGAGACAACCACTTCGTTACATGGAGAATATTTTGAATGTTATTTAACATTCCGATTAAAAATTTCGTTATAGGGAGAAATTCGTTGTAGAGAGACTTCGTTGTAGGGAGACTCTACTGTATATTGTTATCCATATTCTAAGCATGAATAATTTGAGTTGTGTGTGATGGTGGTTCCAATCCCACTATCCAGCCAACTCCATGAGTCAAGGAATCGTGTTGATGAAGGGGAGGATTGGTATCTTCTGTTGATCAAAGCAACCCTAGAGCACCCGGGTATTATCCGAGGAAGAAGTCTATTTTAACCTCACTTGTGTGTTAAACTTATCTCTTTGCATCACTTCCAGTACCTACTATGCGACAACGAGTGAGAAAAGTAACAGGGATTTATTACCTGTGGATTTAGTCGCGAATGTGGAATACAATTATTTATCCTTTTGTGTGAAATAACGACAATCTCCTTTACTGAAACCAGGCAGTGAATTCCAAATGTTTCCGTTCCATTTCGTTCTGCTTTTACTGACTTTGGTTTTAACAGAAATTTTTCCTTTCCCTCGCTGATCATTTTTGCCTAACCTGCTCACGTTCAACTTCTACTAATCAAATAAGATGTCGATTACAAATTTTACCATATTCTCCTCTCCCTATAAATAAGTCTCTGCCCATAATAGCTTGAGAGCCTTGTTGTATAGATGTTACGGTTGATATGGATAATCAGCTATTATGCATAATAACGGGCGATTATGCATAATAACCAAGTCGGTTAAAGTGGATAATTTATGAGAATTTATCACATGAACCAGTTATTATGCATAATTACCGATGAAGTTTAGTCAATGTGATCAATTACGTTGACATGTGATCTCATTGACCAAACTTCATTGATAAATGTGGTTAGTTGAGCAAAATTTATTATTTATTACAATTAAAGGTTAATCGCTTAAAGATAAATCTTTTCGAAACCAAAGTATTTGCGAGTTGTCTTTGCACTATCTCCTGTTTCAAATCTAGAATTTCAACCGCGCTCACGATGCCTGCGGTATCTAATGTGGGCACCGGGCAGATTTTTTTAACTTAAAAAACATCCTATGGCTTCACTAGCACTGGGAACCGGAACCTAGTAGCTTCGCTAGCTCATTGAATGTAAGGAATCTGCTTTTTTTAATTACTCAAATGAAGCAGGGAAAATTGCGCTCGCGATGCCAGGCATCTAAAATAGGCACCGGGAAAATTCGCTACTAGAGGCAAATGTTTTTCAGAACAGATTAGTAAAGAATTAATAGATTTACTCAGTTCTAATATTTGCAATTGGGAAGAAACTCTCTAGATTTAACGAAAAAAAGAATAGAGTAATAACAAGAATCAAAGAAACTACCACGCAAGTGAAGACAGAATTCCAACTGACGAATTCCAAAATATGAACAAGCGACTTCATCAAATTCAACGCAAATGATTTTTATTAAATTTATAAAACAATAAGATCGCTCAATTACGTAATCGAATTTCGGATTCTATTTAAAAACATTTAATTAAAATTAAATTTTTAAAAATTTTAAGTCCAACTTTAGAGGATGTTAGTTGAACAGAAAGCTATTCCTTTGAAAATAAAAACATTAACAACTTCATTGGTAATTATGCATAATAACCGGTTGTAACAAATGGATAATTTATAAATTCGCATAAATTATCCACTTTAACAGGTTTACTTGGTTATTATGCATAATCGCCAGTTATTATTCATAATAACCAATTGTCATCGTGGACCGTAACATGTATACGATAAATTCATTTTAAACTCAATATAATAGTTCAATTCCCGTTTCTGAAACATTCTAAAATGGGAGTTTTCAACCCTTTGTGTCAAAGATAAATTATTCCAGTGCCCAGATTTCGAACACTTTGCATTTTCAAAATTCATGAATGAGTATCGCACTTCTAAATAAGTACATTGTAAACTATAGTCTTTGTCTTGCCTTCCCCGCTCTTTATGGAGGGAAGACACTTTGAGTCATGATCGTAAGATACCTAAATAGTATTTTAGTGATATGATTTCAAGGTGGTTATTTATTTTACACATATTTTTCATTATACTTCATATACTAATTTGTTGTGTCTTATTATTTTTAATATTTGACTACGCTTAACTCTTTTGTTTCAATTTGTAACATTTTGTCTATTCTATAACCGTTGGATATGAATTAAGAGCGAAATAATACCTTTTGTTAGCTCTTAATCGTTAGCTATGATTGTGGAAAAAGTAAGATCAGATTAAGATTTTGTATATCAGGAAATATTTTTTATTCCTGCAGAAGCAGCATATCTTGATTTTTTTCATCAATTTTAATCCAGCATTCTTATTAATTTGTGGTTTAGAAAATATTTTAAAGATGTTTTTTAATTTTATATTCATTTTATTTTCTTGTCATGCGATGCCTTGATGTTTTCTATTACTAATAGCCCTCATTTCATTGAAATCTGAAAGCTTTCGAAATGCTTTAATATTATTATAATTATACGCAGGCACAGGCACGTGTGCATGAATTTTTTAAAGTCTGAGGTCAGATAATCCTAAGCTCAATAACTTCTAAATCCTGTTTTTTTAAAAGTATATGAGTAAATTTCAGAATTCGTCCATTATATCGCATATATAATAATTTTTTTTGAAAAAATACATGAAGCAGTTTTACAACATTCATTTTATTTAAAATACAATCAATATAATTAAATATTTACAGTAAATGAAATAGGCTCAGAAACAGATTACAAGAAATTTACAGATCCAGAATACATCAAATTATACAATAGTTTTTCCGTAGAGAGCATTTAAATACAATACCATAGTTCAGTATGAAATCTCGCTCATCCCCATGTGAATGAAACCAAGGACATACCTGACAAAAACATTTACTGATGCGTACGCAAGCAATAATTCGTGACGTCATCTGGCCCACTATGATTGACATACGCATGCGCTTTGTTTTAATGAATTCACATTATTGCATTCAAATTTTAATTGACGCTTGCTATCCTCTTTGTGATGAAAATTAAACTCTTTACATAAGTTTTGGCCATGCTATTCCTCGCTTCAATTTTGTAATTTCAAATAATATCAAAGTAATTTTTATGTTGCGTGTAAATATTTTTTTTAAAAGTGGGAAGTACGAAGATTGGTTTGTATGCAGGAGTGCCAGTGCTAGGCACTTCTGCTCAATCTCAGTTGCTGCTTTAACCACAGAGCGGCAATTGACTATAGTGTTAAGATGATTACTTTTTTAGTTTGGTGTCAATTCTAATTTATTGTACTTTCTCCATATTTTCGCATCCTATTTTAATACTATTCTATCCTCTTCAAATTGGGAATCACTGATTTAAACCCTAAAATCAGATAAAGTGGAAAAATTAAAATATTGGAGTTTTTTTCTTCAACTATAATGACACTGAAAGTAAGCCATGTAAGACAGATGACGTCTTAGCAGATTCTCGTACGAAATCAACTTTGTTGTATTATAAAAACAAATAAGCTTCCTTTGAGATGAAGTTGGTGAGCACTGCAAAGGACTAGATTTTATCTTTGGCATTTTCCAAAGGAAACTTCAATTGCCGCTTTTAATGCATAGTAATAATTCGAATTCTTAAGCTCAAGCCATGATTCACTCTTATTGTAACAAACACTGAAACCACCATTCATATAACCCGTAATGCTTTGAATCATTGAAAATCCGAAGAGCTGAGTTGCTTACACGAAAGATTTATAGAGTAAGTGTTAAAATAAACTTATATATTTGTACATGAAGTTCATTCTAACAATAAACTCGATACGAATTATTTACATTTGAAAATATACAGTAGAAAAAGTCACATAAAAACCATTTTCAACCTCAGAATAGTAATTCTGTAACACAGTGTGATGCTCGAAAATAGTTTTAAAAGATGTCTTAATCATAAATTTAATAGCTAGTTAAAACCAGGACAGGATTACTAAATAAGCAAAGTAGGCAACTGTCTCTGGGCCCCACAACTTTTGGGGTCTCATAGTGGTATTTTCAGGGTAATATAATTTCGTGCCTACATTTGATTTACAAGGTCCATGTACTCAAACATATTCAAATTAAAATTAAGTATTGATGAAATTTCAAAACATTATTCTTAGAGATTTTCCACGTTTTTAAATTTGTTTACAGATCAATTCGGTCCAATTTTTTTCGCAGTTGGCTGACCAATTCACATGTCAACAGCTCTGGAAATCTTTGTATTGGAATATTAAGATTCTGTCAAAAATGTTTTGTAAATTTTTAAATGTTAAATTTATGTTTATCATTTATTTTAAATTTAAATTTTCTATACGTGGTTTAAATTTTTTATAATAAAACCAACTCTCTTCATGGTGATCCGCAATTTAAATGTTTTGTTATTTCAGTTTGCCATTATATGTGTTTCATACAAACTTGCATGTATGGAGATTAATTAAAATCAATAAAGAATATCTTGTTTTGGAAATTGAGGAGGGGAAAGGCCCCCCCGAAACTGACATCGCCTAAAGGCCCCTTCAGGACTTAATCCGACATTGGTTAAGACTGATTAATTTTAAATCAGTTCAAATAATTTAACCATTATAAGATAGACTTATTTTTAAAATGCATAAAAAGAAAGGCACTCCTGAAAACTGCTTTGCAGTTAAATGAAATTAAAAATGTTAAGAACAAAATAACTTTGATAATGCATAAGGTTCTTTCTCTTACATCTAAATTTCACCTGAAGACTTTTATGATGAAGATAAAGGAAATATTCAACTTTTTCGAAGGAAAACATTAATCATCACCATGAATATTTTCACTGAATGCGCATCTGATGAATGAAAACATATTGATTCAGACATAATAATTTAGGATCAGGCTTCTAATTAATTAAAATTTTAAGAAAATAAGAAATTTTAATTAAATTTTTACATCTGGATTAATTTTTAGGAAGCTTTTCATTGGAAAATAGTAAACTTGGAAAGAGTTAAAAAAAAGAATTTCTACAGTATAAAAATTACCTTGTGTAGCAATTGATCTTTGTTTGTAAGACTTTTCAAAAACTTGCTCAGTGAGAAGAAAATGAAAAATCTTTGAAAACTTCGGAAGTTTGATTTTTATTTTGAGCAATGAATGGAAGAACATTGAAATTTCAATCCAAGGTGATCAGATAATCAGTTCACACGAAGCCTTCTTAGACTGAAGGTTGCGACCCCAAGGGTGGAGGAGGGGGTCACAAGCACGAGAGTCGCGGAGAACTTAATAGAACTTCCTTTCTTCATAGTCTAAGATTTGCACAGAAAAAAAAACAATTGAGAAAACCACCTTCACTTTAAGAGGTCTATTCTGGTACCCCCGGTTGGGAGACATCACTTTTCCCGTTTTAGCATTGCGGAAAAGTAGCGTCTCTTCATTGAAACTTATTGAATGATAAATTTAAATTGACTTTTTTTCATTTATCAGCAATTAGTTACACTTTTTTCAACCTGGAGTTTACTGAAATAAAAATTCATGGATGGTGTGTGAAAATCCTTTCTACTGACGAAGAAACAAAATGCGATTGGAAAAGGTTTAAGAAGTTCTGATTTAAACACATTACCCTGCGTTTTAATTTGTACTGAACTCCGAGTAATACAAAAATAGATTCACATATGTTTATTTCTGTTTTCACTTGGAATTCCGCGTGTTATCTGAACCGCTAGTGCCGAAATCGCACTTGTCCTTCCATTCTCTAATAAAACAGTTGGGCAAACCAGAATTTCCCGAGGGAGAAAGTTCGTGTTTGTGACTGGAACATTCGCTGTGAGAATTCGCTGGTGGAAGTGGCGTCTGACCCGGAGGGTTATCACTGCTGTTTGTTGTTGGGGGCCAGGCTGATAACGCTGGGATTGGGGCCTTCCAGAACGATGCCGTTCTCTATCATGATGTCGCTCCCCTGGGGCGAGTCGAGGGGCGGGAACTGAGGCAGCTGCTGAGATAAGGCGGACGAGGAAGGCAGGAGGGGCGAGTGGACCAACCTGTGGTGCTGGGGCTCGACCATCTCGCCATCCATGCCCAGCTGGGGAAGATAAGCCGAAGAAGATGTCGACGGAATGATGGGAGATTTGCTGGAGGAACCTGCGGGGAGATCAAAGAATCTGTATTGCATGCAAAACAGCGGAAAATTAGAACATAACCATAAGTCTACAGTCACCCCGACCTGCCTAGGCATACGGGAAATCTGAATGACAGCCGTTGCAATAGAAACGAGTACTGAGGTTGGGTCCTAACGGCCAACACAGCCTCACGGCCCTACCCCTCCCGTAGGAGGTACGTACTGGTGGAGGGACTGAGAGCCCCCCTCCCATTTATGTAACCCTAGGCGGGCGAGTTCCTACATATGAAACCTGAGCAACTCATCCACATTTCGTGGTACCCACATCAGTAGGGTATCGGAAAATTAGAACAGAATCTATTCAGTTTGGGGGTTCTTTTATTCTTACATCGGTAAGACTCGGTTTGTAAGGTTGTTGAATGAGAACATACGTTTTAAGCAAAATGTTGGCAATTGAGAACAGAATTAGTTCAGTTTGGATTTTTAAAAGTCCTTCCGTAGGTGCGACTTAGCTAGAGAAGCTGTTAAAAAACATTAAAAGTAAGAAAAGAATCGATTTCGTTTGACTTTTCTTTGAATGTTTTGTGGCTAAAGCTTGACTTTTGATAAAATATATAACGTATACAAAATATTCGAAAACTAGAACAGAATCAATTCAGTGTCAGTTTCTTCCCTTTTTTTCATCCATCGTTGGCAGGATTCGATTGTTAAGAATGTTGAAAATACGAAGAGTATGAAAAACAGTGCAGAAAAGGTACAGAATCGATCCAGTTAAGGTTTCTTTTAGCTATTTATACGTAAGGGTCACTTTATACGGCTGTAAGAACTCCAATTGAATGCAGTTAGAATCTCTTGCCTTTTTAACTATAAGAATCCGGTTGTACTGTAATTGAGAATATCTATTGAATACAAAACAGTACATAAAAAGTACAGAATCATTTCAGTTTGGGTTATGCACATATGACTAGGTTTTCAATTTGATTGGTTCATGCATTTCGAGTAAAACATTAGAAAGTAAGAACAGAAATTGTTCAGTTTGAGTTTCTTTTAACTTTTAATAGGCAGGTCCAGATTCTTTGTAAAGCAGATTTTGTAGCTACTATGTTAATGACTGTAATTATCTAAACCTACCACAAACCTTGCTTTTTTTATTTTTGGATCGAAAGGAAAAATTTGCAAATTAAAGCAAAATTATAATGTTTTATGCAACAGAATAGAGTAGTTACACACATCAAGAGGTGAGTAAATTTAAAAAATGCGTATAAGCCTTTAAAAAAACTTTAGCAAGACAATTTATATATATATATATATATATACAAATCAATGTATCAAATTTTCATCAGACAAATATAAATTACGGATAATTATAGGCAATGTGTTTTTTTAAAAAATTAATACTAAAAATGTCTCAAATGCAACCTTTCCTGATTTGTTTGGAAAGAGTCAATAGTAGCTTTTCCCTGTCTTCTAATCACAGTTACAGCTATATTTAGAAACAAATTATAATAATGGAATATGTAAAAGAAAAATTTTCTTTTACAAATTACATTAATTCCTCCAGTCTCTTACCGAAGCAGAACCAGTTACATTATTCTTCAGGCTTAGAAACCTTAAAACATGAATTTTAAAAAATTGAAAAGAAGGAAAAAGAAGAAAAAGAAAGAAACTCATGAAGAACACGGTTCCGGCAGGGGGGGACGAGAAAACGACATATACACTGAAAAAAACCCCAAAAGTTGTCTAAACTCTCCCATTTCTAAAAATTAGTTTCAGTAATGAATGTCTTACTGATGCCTAAAGAGGTCGAGAAAAGAAGCATTTAAAGATACCGGTTTTCTGAAATTAAGATAATAAAAAAGAGGTGTTTAGTTATAATTGAATAATTGCCAAATTAACTTCGTATTTTTAAAGCTATTCGGATAAATGTTTTGGAGTGACTTCTTAATTTTTAACTATACTTAGATGAAGAAGGCAACACCTGAACCGACGTCCACGCTCTAAACTTTCACTCCACGCCAACACAGATATAACTAGCACCAGACGCTGAAACACGATAGCTCTACAGTGACAGCTAATCTCTAATACCTGATTCTCCAATCCAAAAGCAAAGAATCGACCACAAACCAACTACAGGTGTTAGTTTCGATTGTAAATGTTCGTTAAAATTTCAGTTTTTGAGCATTATAAACATTACATATTTAATGCAATTCTTTCTTGATGGTAGCAAGCATTCGTCCAACGAATATTAAACAAATTCAAAAAAGCAAGTTAATGAAAATATTTGAATTAAAAAAGGAATGATGTTTAAATTACACTTGACAACAACAGTTGGGGGGGGGGGGGCCACCTTTCTACATGGGGAATATTTCAACAGTTAGAATTTCTCTCCAATGGAAATGCTATTTGATCGGCTGATAAGTGGCAAATAATGTTTCAGAAGATAACATATTCTGGTAATAGAATTCATTCCATTTCTCAAACCACGTGCTTTGATATGGAACGAGATCTGTTTTGTGACCTGCTAAGTAAAAACTTAATTTATGTTAATCACTGAATTTTTCTTACTCTATATTCATTGGGATAAGTTGGATTCATTCACCAAGTTAATTAAGATTTTCTGCATCTAACAGTACTATTTTCATCTAGAAATTCCTTTTCTAAAGAGAGTTATAACACTTTAAACTTAATGGCAGCACTTGGGGCACCTTTCAACAAACATCAGGGGGCACATTTCAACACTACTAAAATGTATCCCTTATATTAAGGAAGAATTAATTTAACTAAATAACCTTGAAACTTGGGCGAGATGGTTTAAACTTACATAAAGAAGCATAATAAGCCAGAAGAAAATGCGATTTCAAAGGCTATGCAAGCAGTTCAAGACGGCATGTCTCTCAGAACAGCTGCAGACTTATATGGAATGCCTTATTCTACCTTAATTTATAGATTTAAAATAAAGTGAGACAGCTGGTCCTGATGATAGCATAATATCGAATATTTCATCCAACTGATTTAACTCCAAGTATACGTGCCGACAAGTTTTTACCACAGATCAAGAAAGCATGTTTTGTGATCTTATTACTAAAAGTTCAAATATGAACTCTGACTTACAAGCAAGCACGACAGCTTGCATATGATTATTCAAAATGCCTGGGTTCAAGCATTCCAAGTATTTGGAATGAAAATAATATAGCTGGAATTCACTGGGTTAAGGATTTCATGAATTGGCGGAATAATTGGGCAATTTTAGTCAAACTGAAAGTAGCACAAACTGACTGGAACAAACAATGAAAACAAGAAAAACTAAATTAACCTAAAACCAGATAAATTTTGTTAGGTCACTGCATTTTTCTGTACATTTATTATATTTCAATGAAATTTATATTTATTTGAGTTAAATGAGTAATTATAAGTGAAATGAGTCATTTGTTGAAAGGTGTCCCATGCCTTGCTGAAAGAAATTTAGGCTTCATTTGAAATGCATAATTTCACCTTTCAGTTCTGACGGGAATTCTAATACAAAGTAAGTATCTGCCTAAGATTCTGTTGTAATTAATGATGCCAAATATTGAAATAAAAAATATAAACTTTCTGCAAAAATGAAGTAATACTAAAAATTGTTGACAGGGGCACCCCCTCTCCCCTAGATGTTAATGCAATTTTTATGTGTGAAAGAACGCAGTTACCCGAAAATCATACTGTAAAATTTGGGCATTCAAATCACTAACAGGTGTCACTCCCTTAATGCGCGGAACCAGAGGAAATATTATATATTCTTTAAAAGAAAAGAATCTTTGAAAATAACCAGTGCCATATGAACGGAAAGTGAGCAGACCAGCTATTAACCACTTAACTTAATAATTTTCGTTGCTATCTATCTCCCTTCTGTTTTGGAAAGGGTCCGTCGTTTTCATTCATCTCAGAAGGCATATAATGCTTGAGTTGTTTAGTGATTCTACGTAATTTTTGTGTAAAATTATAAAACTAATTATTAAATTTTAGTTTTAAAACTGAAAATGCGATAATTCGATGCACGAGTATTCTCGAGCTTTTAAGTTAAGCGTTAAAGCTGTTAGTGTCAGAGTCAGTAGAGGAGGCATTTATTGAGAGTTAAGTTAGGACAGCGCCAAAGAAAGAGAAAGCCAAGCTGATGCTTTTGAAATCAAGGTTCTTTTCCCTCCCTGATTCAGTGACATTGTTGAATATCAGCGTATTAGAGTAAATTTTAATATCAGGTAAAACTTCTCTCCGTGTATTTATGTGATTAGCTATCTTTCGGTGTTACGATTTCTATTTCCTTGGTGTAAATATTTCTTTCCTTGGTTTTAACAAATATTTGTTTCGTCAATTTAGCTTTAAACGGCCCCATATAAATTTTTGAAAAAACTGGTTTTTCTATGACATGGAAAAAAAGAGAACCGATTAATTGATGAAACGAAATTTAGAATGCCTTAAAATAAAAAGTGTCAATATCTTCAATCTGACAGACATGTGGTCTTGGTGATAAAACCGCCAGAATAATTCAAGTAAAATATTTTCATTTTCCAAGGCAAAAATTAAAAAAAAGTGTCATAAACTTAGTCTTACAATTATTTTCTGAAATAACTAATTAAGTTTCATTTTTTAAAGAAGTTGTACGGCTTTTTGTGTTTATTTTATGAAAAATCGCTTCCAACAGTAAAAGTAAGAATTTGTACTGATTTATTTTCCAATTAATGTTAAAAGTAGTCGAACGTCCTTATTTTTCTGGAATGTAGTGAGGTAAGAAGTTTAACTAGGTTTTCCTTTTAAAAAAGATGCAGCTAATTTTGAAAGAAAAGAAGGATAGAGTAATTCTGCCGAAATAAACTAGTTATGCTAGAACTCTAAATTCTAGTTTCTGCAAACTAAAACTGATCTCTTTCAAATGAACTGCCAACTGCATCGATTACATTTTTTATCTTCCCTTTCCACAAAGTATCATATATTATTCTATAATAGACCAATTTTGATTATAAGCTTATCATAAAGTTACAATATTGACATCTCCTCAGAATAAATCTTGATAATTTGTTGCATCAACCAGTTGAATAATTCATAATAATGTTTCGGGAGATAACTGGAATTTAACAAAATCTGTCAATATATAAACATGCAGAATAAATTAGGGGAAGTTCATCCACTTATTTCCTTTTTTTAAAAAATATTTTATTTCACAAGGGCTGATTTATGTGTTTCCAAAGGAAGAAGAGATGTCGTATGGATTTATAATTGCTCTTACCATACGTTCAGATTTCAAACTCACGTCGGGACTAGTGGCCAAATTTTCAAATCGATGCGTGAGGTCTTAATATTGTACATTTAAATTTCATAATATTTTTTTCCTTCCATATGAGGATAGTCATAGGGGAATTAAAGTGCGGTATGACTACAGATTTCCTCTCAATAATCCTCTTTAAAAAGAATGTGCAAATTTTTTAATACTTTTTTCAGCAGAAATGAATACATTCGATTGATAATGAATGCCAAATTATCATAGAAAGTTCTTTTCACAAGGCTTATAAGATTTCGTGTAATCTAAGGCAACAGATGTGCCACTGAACTAAGATAGTGATATTTTTAGCTTAATATGTCGTTAATGTGAATTGGATATATGAGAAACCATGAGGGCGCATACTCATAGGAATCACCAAACGATAAAAACCATAGGTATACTTCGAAAAAATGATTAAATGATTAGTGCATTTTTTTAGCATAATGGATTTGATTTGCATTTATGAATAATGCAAAATTCGAAGTCATGCCGGAAACAAGGTTTCATGATATCGCTTGAAAGAAAAAAACAAAGCAATTATGTCTTTTAATGTAAAACGCTGGCTTGAAATAAACCTAATAGTTGCTTATAGTTTCCATCTGAATGACTTTCGAATGTTTTTCTCAAGATATAAACCGAAGCCGACTAATACAAATTTTCATGACATCTGATCATTACTTAGTATTGCGTTTGAAATGATTTGTTCATTATCTGAAAATAAAACACGTTTATAAGTTCATAATTTCAAAAAATGTTTCGTCATTTTTTTCAATTTAATATTTTAATTTTCGAGCACTTACGAATAGAATTTTCCAATTATAGACTGAAAATGATTTCTCCATCTTGCTTTTACTTTGGTTCGGTTTAGCTCGGCTGGATTAGCATCCCGATTTGAAGCTAGGTGTGGATTGTTTTGGGATGGATCTCGAAATTCAGAACTGAAAGTTGTTGTTGCAGACAAGACCTGAGACAGCACCGTTCTTTCTGAACTTCCATTCCAAGCAGCGGTGAATTCAGGGGAGGGGTGCTGTGGGGTAGCAGCCTTCCCCCATAGTTAAACCGAAATTCTTCATCTTTTTTTTTTTTCAAATCACTACATCTGTTTGTTCTAATCTCTTTTTTAAAAAATAAAGAGTTGCTACATTGCTTTCTGGCTTGACCGGCTCGAAAATTTTCCCACTTTTGTAGTCTTTCCACTCTTTCTTGTAGCGTTAACGCGGTCGATAAAATTGTTGGTCTAGTTATTTCATTGCGTTTTTATTAAATTATATTACATTACATTACACCACCTGCATCGCCGTGTTTAGAGGCATTTGGCTCCTTTCCGCTTTGGATGGTTGGAGGCGAATTTTATTTTTTAAGAAGGGACAAAAACAAGTAACAGGTACAAGAACAAATGAAAATGAAAAAGAAACATACACTGGACAGAACAACATAGAAAACAATACAAAATAGAAAAAAATACGTTGAGGGGAAAAGAATCATAAGTAGCCGGAAGTGTGTGTCAGTCTGGGTGGATGAGTGCTCAATTATTGTTTTCTACAATGAGATTGTTCTCATCACATATGAAACGCATTAGGAGTCGAAGTCGGGTTCTTGAGAAGTTGTTCGTGAGAATGTTTTTCAACCACTGTAATTTGAGTGACACTGTTGGAGTTTGGAAATGCCAGGAGAGGGTAAACGGACATTTTGTGACATAGTGAATTGGATCTCCTTTTTCTCCGCACGAGCAGTTGTCATGTGTTCGAAGATTGAAGCGAAGGAGGTATGAGGGGAAAGGCCCGTGTCCTGTAACGAACATTACCTCTTCTCTATTCCATCCTACTGGCTTGTTTGAGACCCTATGCACTATATCGTGTGTACTGCGGCCAGTTTCTCCTTTATCCCAGTTATTAAATTATAGGAAGTATTAAAGTAGTCTTTATGATTCTTGTTGTCAAGTGAGTAAAGTCGAATTTTTTGACTTACATAAGCCATGAGGTCACGACAATACAAAATTTTTATAATCTCAGCCTCTCCTGCTGACCAAAATCCTGGATTCGCCACTGATCCCAAGTACAACAGCGTGAGGTCGTTTGACTCGCAATGTCTGATCTAGTATTCAACAGGTGCGTATACACGGAGGATCTTCAACGGAATGGAGTCGCTAGCTCGGGATTCTTCAACTCCAAAACCGAGACTCCCCTATCAAACCACCCCAGCCTGCTCATTTTACCAATAAAACTGTATATAAATCCTAACGAAGGCTACTTAGTTTTTAGATAATGGTTTTAAAAAGCTATACAGCCTGAATAATAAAGTCCTTACTTATACATTGTAATAATAACATTCCATTCAGAATATCTTTTGGATTTCATATCGAAGTTATCAATCCGATTATATCAAGATTTTCGAGTTTTTGATTAGCAAAGAAATTATTACACCATGATTTAGAAGACATATTTCGAGAAGTATGTGCCCAAAATGCTCTGAAGATTTGTTTTTCCTCCAAATAAATAATTAAATCATGAAAAACGAATAGCAGCATCAAAAGAAAATCTAACGAGGACTTTTTTCGCAGCTGCATTTTACTGTCTTAAAACTGATGGACAGACGAACTCGCCTGTCTTTTAAAATAAAAGATAAAAAAAATTTTCAACTAGCACCTCAAACCCTGACGGGCGGGGGTCAAAAAATCGTGTATAATCGTGTAAAAATCGACTAAAGTCACAGAGGAAATGAGGGAATTCAAACCTTATCTTAGATTTTCGTGTTTCGGGGCGAAGAGATTTATTTGATCGTGTTGTTGAAGAATAAAGGGGCTTCATCCTTATTGGACAGGCTTCTGGTGTTTCTTTAGTGGCAAATAATTGTTGGGGGGGGGTCACATTTATGTTTATAGTCACTAGAGAGTGGGCGATGAAAGAAATATTGGCACTTTTTCCATACTTTACTAAGGAAAAAAATTATTTTGAAAGCATTGAGCTCAAATTATTCCTTCCTACATTGCTTTTGTTGTATTAAATACTAGCTGCCTTCTGCGACCAGCTGATTCTCCCATTTATTAATTGTATATTAGTTATGTCAACCTACTCTAATGCGTCAACTCATTTTATTTTTGGTAAGCTAAAGCATTAGTTGTGAGAGAAGACCAAGAAATAAACTAGTAATTCAAAAAAGAAGAACAGCAAATGTATCGGGTTTTGAATTATATTTCGAGAGAATAAAACAATCTAATCAAATTAATGATTTAGATATTTACCTTCAATTGTCCAGAAAGTGTTAGGCAAGATGGCTCTATAAAAAGCGTGAAATTAAATGAAAATTAACTTTTATTTTGATCTTGCATAATTGAAATTTAAATTACAATTATTACACATTATTCAGCTAATTAAAAATTGAATGTTTAACCTAATTATAACAAATATTATCTTGCCCTAAGTGAAAAGGTGGGTTTAATATCATTGATAAAAAATAAATATATCAAAATAATATACTAAATCTATCCAGAAAGTAAATTCCTTTAAAGTAACGAAGAAATAAAAAAAATTAGACTAAAAATACTGGTAAAACAACGAAAATGGACTTCATTTTATTACAACAATAGAAGGTTTTGTACTGTAATAATTAAGATAAACTTTTATATCACATTTTTTAACATAACAGGAACATCAGATTCAAAGGCTCGAAGAAACAATGCAATTAATTTGACTTTCATTACAGCATTGCAAAGTGTTGTTAAAGATAATGCATAAAAATATTTTTTTTAAATTGTCAAATTTAAGGAAAACATTGCACGGCAACTAAACTGGGATCATTTGAAAGATAATTTTTTGAAATTTAAGATGGTGTAAAAATTATATATGTGCGATAATATTTTCGGGCCTCTGAAAAATACCAAATTCTTGCTTAATTTTTCAGTTAATTAAAATTTTTTAAAAACTCTCTGAGATGTACATTCCCATCCTCCATAGTATGCTTGTACGAAATTTGGTAACACTAGGTTCAAAAGTTCCGATCTGTCTTGTAGAACGCACACAGATAGTCAGTCACCTGTGCATACATGCGCTTATATTATTAGTCGAAATTTGCATGCGTGATCAGAAGGAAAACTTATAAATAACACTGTGGTATTTCGCGTTAGATTTTATTACATAAAAAAACAAATATAGCTATTCTACACCAAACTCATAATCTCCTTGATTTCACTTTAATTGATTTAGCGTAAAGTTTTAGTTTGTATCAATGTATTATAAAGGTGAATGTTATTTGTCTTTTTAAAAAATCTACAGTTTTTGTTCGACATTGATGAAATTTGGCTCATGTGCTGTTCAAAACAAAAGGAAAACCACTCTCAACTTTTTCAAAGTCCAAAAAGATAATTAAAATATCAATTAATTAAAATTCAAGCAAGATTTTGGAGATTTTTCGAGATATTTTACAAAAATATTATCTCACAAAAATTATTTTTACCCCATTTTAAAATTTTCAAAATTATATTTTAATGAAATCAATTTAACTGCCATACAATTTTTTCTTTAATTTTACAAATTTAAACAATTTATGATTTGCAACAATATTTTTCATTGTTTTAATGGAACTTAAACTAATTTCCTTATTTCATTAAATAATTTGATCACATTATCTTTTTCCACTCTTAAAGCTATGGTTAAAGAAATTTGCTTTCTTTCAAACATTTAACTGTTTTAGCTTCAAAGTAGAACAGTTTGATATTACTTACATTTTAAAATATTTTTTTTCAAAATCTATTTTAAAATGCGTGTTGCATCAAACTGCTCACTTCAAACTCTCTGAATAAACTCATTTTTATTTTCTCTGAGTTTTGCACAGAGAAATATTTTTTCTCACCAACATCGAATTGGTGCTTTTATAATGAATAACGTGCATTTGCTTTTTTCTGCTTTCTAATTACATATTTTTAGATTCATTTTAATTTCACTATTAGTATAATTCAGATTTCTTTTCTTTTATACTTCTGGACTTAAAAAAATTAAAAGTATCATTTACTTTTCAGAAAATTTATTATTTGGAAAATTTTAGTCGTTACCTCTTTTTATAAATGATATTTTTAACATTTTTTAAAACTATTAATGACAATTCAGTTTCTATTCCAGGTTATTTCGTTTAGTTTTTTAAATCCTCATATTAATCTTTGTTCCGATAAGTATATGCCGTTTAGAACTTTTACAACTTCTTCATGTGTTAATTTTTTTATGTTCAATTTCGTCTTGCGCAGACATTTAGCTCTAAAAACTTAATATTAAAACGCATGATTTCGAAAGCAGGCATAGAAGAAAGGTAAATTATTAAAAGGAAAAGAAACTTTCAATTTTCATTAAATTCACGTTTCTTAATCTTAGGATTACAATAAAGGTAAAATTTTAAATAGTTATGCATTCTATATTAATTGTTTGACAGACAGGAAAATCAGGAGAACAAGCTGGTCGCCAAAGGCAGCTAGTATTACACTCGTTATAACGACCCTCTGCGTCCCACAGTAAAGGTCTTTATAACGAGTGGTCTCTATAGTGGATATAATTAAAAAATGTACACATACACGCTTAACAGTTCCGTAAAAATAGGCTATTTTTAAAGAGATTCCAACTAAATAATCAAATTATTTTTTTATCATTGGTATTAAAAATAAAATTTTATCAATTAAAAATAGATTTCTAAAATAGATTTTAAAGTAGAAAATAAATGAAGTTTGGAAAAATGCCGGGATGATTGTCCGCTGAATTCGGACGTTGTATTGGGATTAGAGGACACTGGACGGTCGTTATACCGGAAGTAAAATGACATAGAGTGCATAGGGAAACACAGTTGGGGATTTTATCACTGGTCGTTATAATGGAATTGTCTTTATAATGTGTGGTCATTATAACGAGCGTCGACTGTATATTAAAAATATAAACAGAATCTAACATACTCAGAATAATGGTTTACAAAGTAAACTTGCTGATGTGGCAGATCAACATATTCATATACGGCGCTATGCCCATGTCCCGAATTTGGGTAACTGAAACAAATAAATGTTGTGCAGCTGCAGTTTCGAAGTTGCTCGAGAATTTAACAACTTTTGTAAGAACTTTATTTCCGTGTTTGATTAAAAAAGTTCTAAAATAAAAGTACGCTCGCTATACAACTTCTGAAAACTTAATTAATATTCAATCATAACTTTGTATTCATATCTTACTCTTCCAATAATATATATGGGAAAGTTGCCAATTTAAACCGCTCCTAGACTAGACTGGTATCAGAACTTCAATTCTATTAAATATTTGGACTGTGAAGTAGACAAATTATGTTGCAAAGATGTAAATGTAGTGTGTAAGCATTGCGTTTTTGTAATTTATTTACTGTACTAATACATTTATTTTGTTGCGTTCAGTATTTTTCATCAATGTAGTTCATAAAAATATCATATTTCAAGAATGCATCATTTTTATCAAAGCTATTTAAAAACGTGTAAAATATGCTAAATTTGTCAGGAAAACATTCGCCGGAATTGAATTTTTTCCGGGTCGGGGAGATTGCAGAGTGTGTGAAAAACTAACGAAACTGTAGCCCGTGGTGGAGGGGAATGGCGTTTCTGCCCAGGGCGCAGGACCATCTCGGTACGGCCCTGGTTCTCAGGGGAAAAATCGTTTTGAATGTTAAAAGAAAAGAAAATGTTTCAGAAATTTATTTCAAAAAGATATTCAAATGTTCGAAAATTCTGCAAACAACGAAAGTTACGAAGTTTTTCTATCATATCATGATGCTTCGTGTCATGAGAAATGTCAATAACGCAGTGTTCTGTGAAGAATAAGTTAACAGACATCTTTGCGCATACTTAAAGCATGGACTTTAGCATGTTCAGCTGTTGAGAAATGTAACTGACGTTGATAATTTTCCATTTTAGTTTACACTGAATGATTTCTAATTGGTTGTATAGAATGCACTAGGAGAAGCAAATATAATAAGTCCGTGTTTTCTTTACGATAGTAAAATGGAGGTTTGCTCTTTGCCCTGATTGTTTCGACCAGGTCAAGGTTAAGCTAAGAAAACGGACTAACATTCGCGCAATCTATTTTCTATTTAGTTTTAGGTCACTGTTATTAACTGTTTGATAGGATAATACAAGAGTGATATCTTCGTATACTATGCAAACTGAAAGTGGTATGCAACGAAGATTGGGAGCTGATAACTTGTTTTCGGGAGTGGCGCCTTTATAATATCAGATTTCAATATTTGCTTGAAGAAAATTATTCATGTCACAACAGTCGTGAAGTTGTAAAGAGATGCCTTTTACAGATAATAGCTTAAAGTTTCTTTCGCATACCAGATAGATACTAAGTAGCAATGGTAAATGGCGCACAGGGCACAGTACTTTTTTCATGCTCCCTCGTTCCTAACTTATGAAGGGAAATAAATGAACTAATATTCTGTTTCTATAAATGACAAGACTGAGGTTCTTGACTACCCGTATGGCCACGCTATACACAAAGCGCTAGTTTTCCCCTGAAGACAATTGAAGTTTTTAAGTGAATATTTGCGAATGAATTCAATTTATTCACAGAGTTTGATCGTTTCACTGAATCTTTATGAAAGAAAATGAAAGATTCATGTAAATTTCAAATGGAAAGAATAACAGATTGGAATATAAAAGAGTAATAACAAATTCAAAGATGGCAAAAGTAACAAACTGGAATGTAAAAATGGACAAAAACAGCTTTAAAACTTTTTTAAAAAATTAATAAAAGGAGGCTTGACTTATTATTATATCTCTAAGCGAAACGCTTCAGTCATGGTTGTTTATTTAGGCTGCTGAGGCATACGTAGAGATGATTATTGAAGATTATTTCAATAAAGTTTTATTTTATACATCTTACATAGAACATAAGCATTGTTCATTAGAATTTAATATAAGTAATGAAAGCCTAAGTAATTTACAGATTCATGTATCACGACGACAACGTTGATTTGTATAATGACACTTTGTTTCAAATTTTGTAATTCGTCTTACTAATCGTTTGGCAGAGTCAAATTTCGAATATTGTCTGTTCTTCTATAAAGTAACTGTTACTACCATATCAAGTCTTTTCTTCAGCAAATTTGGGAAGTAGATTTGAAATGAAACTTCGATACCGAAGGTGGTTTAAGTTTAATTATATCAGCGTCCTGTCTTGCAGGAACTCGAATGCTATTTTGGGACAGACTTCACAGTTTTGAACCGCGGTCGGATGACGAGGACGACACCTGAGCTGGCGCCCCCCTCCAAGCTTCCGCACCACATCGGCGGGAGGGCGTTTCTCCCCCTACGTGTGATTTGGCGTACAGCAGGCCCACATACACGGCACATCTTCAATCGAATCGGGTTTCGAACCTGGAACCTTCCGGCTCCGAAGTCGAGACCTTACCACTAGGCTACTGTAGCTCCCGATATCGACACTAATGATTCAGAAAAAAACTGTGTCAGGCGAAAATGTGTCGGAAAAATCAGAGTGAAACAATAAAAGAAGTGCTGACGAGTTGTTGAATTTGTGTTTGCTAGCAGCAGATAAGGAAGGTGTAATGTGTAAAGAGTGAGTACAGGTTTATATTAACAGTTAACATATATCAGCATTATAAAACGACACTTGTATGTATTTTACTTTAATATTAAAACTTTACATTAACATATACATTAATTTACATTTTCTGTATTTCTCTGAAATAATTTAAAGTATATAAAAATAATCACATAAAATAGACTGTGTTTTCTTTCTTCTTTCTATCGATTTAGTATTGTTGAGAGAAAATCAAACCTTCAGTACCGTTCCTACCATTACTGGAGTTGGCGCTGGAGGATTTTCCCTTGGCTGAGGATCCGCTACTTTTTGGCTTCCTTTTCCTGGTCTGTATGGAATCTTTTCTCATCGAAATAGGCCTGTTTACCTACAGAAAAGGGTCCTGTTAAAAATTTTGGTACTGTGAAAACATTTCGAGTATATTTCTTTTATGCGAAATTTGGAAAAATAACACCGAGAAAATTTAATATATTTCAGTCTTCTATACTTATAAAAGGCAATGTTTGTGTGTGTGTCTGCGTGCGATGTCCAGACGAATCTATCGCACTTACAGCCTTGAAATTTGGCAGACAGGTAGTCTTAATGGTGACTCAATGCACCTCGAAGCAGGAATTTTAAAATTTAATCTAGAAAATTTTTTATTTAATGTTTTGTGTTGTTTTGGGTGATTTTTCGCACTCATTTCTCAATAGCATGGTTTTGGATAACTGTACGACAAAAATAGATGCACCATCGGAAAGAGCACCCGATTTCCATTCTAATGAAGTTAGTTTTGAATTTCTAACGTAATTTACTGAATTTTGAAAAAATACATGTATTGCTCTGATATCACCCTCTCCGAGCGTACAATTCACACCAGGCGAAGACGTTTGACCCCATACGCATGGTTTAGGCATAGACATCAGACCCATTACACTGCTGCAGTCTTCTGGAACTCCGGGTTCGTGAGGCCACATTTTACCACTAGGCCACGTCGGCCTATGTTCTTGAAAGAAAAGATTTCTGACATCGACCTGGAAGAAACAGCAGCAAGTAGATACCTCGCACCCAAATTTTAGCATGAAATATGTCATTATAGAGTTTTGAATTCAGTATTGTATTGAATGAACATTGAGGCACTTTATGCTCTAGTTGCCATAATTCACGATAGTGCAAAGTGAGACCATCGATAAGTTCATTATATTTTCGTTCTTTCTAAGTTCGCCAACTAAGTTCTAAGACTGTTTCATTTTGAGTCGAGAAGGTGATTACTACATTCTGCAATACTCGGAAATCTACTCACTAACCTCATTTATTTCGTAGGCAATGATCGAAAATAGCACCCAACTTACTGTATTTGCGCTCCTGCCTTCTTGGAGATAGGCCGAGGAGGCATCGGGTAATGTGGACATGCCTCCTGCCTGTCGTTCAAGTCAACAGGTAGGCGGGGTTAGTGTAAGCGCCAGTAACCCTGCCGTCTAGCGTGCCCGACCTAATGTCGTTTGCTTTCCAGGAATGGGGGCTCGAGTCCAGTGAGGATCGCCCTGGAGTTGAGTGTTAGCCCCACATGGGAGGGTGGAGGTGCACTCCCGTGGCTCATCTCTTGTGGATGTGCCAGTGGTTGTAGACCACACTGCCTGGAGAAATGGGCCTACCGTTTCTATAGCCTGAATTTGAATACAGAGTTTAATAGTTGAAGTAGAAAATAATGATTACAAAAGATAATGAAATTTTCTTGCGCATGCAGCACTAGGATGACTTTTTCAATTCCTTGTTCTATTAGTTCAAAATTTGAACAAGATATATATATATATATATATATCTATATATATATATATATATATATATATATATTGAAATTTGCAATCGATTTTAAACTAACTTCCCGATGAGCTGGAGACTTGGAAACTTTAAACATAGCTCAGAACTAGATGACAATGCAATATTAATTCGCTTTCTGTGTGTCTGTCTGTCTGTCATTTCATATTTTGCATGAGCATGCGCAGTACTTTTTCATTATATCTCGAAAACTATTAACATTAGACTTGGTTTTTGGATATATGGTTCCCATGGGATCATCGAAGCACTCCATATTTTAGCCATATCTTTGCGCATGCGCAGTACATTTTTTCATTATATCTCGAATCACCTAAGTAGGAATTGACTTAAAAAAATTTATATTACTTGTTAAGGCTTTATTAATCACAACCAGAATTTCGTAACTTTCTAAAAGGCGGATTGTTCCTTTGTTTGTACATCTCATGAACCCATTATCTGCCACTCCCCATCTTTTGGGGCGCTTGTTTTATTTCACTTAAAACATGCCATTTTAGCTTTGTTCGTTGCATCTGGATATTACTCTGACTATTATAAAAAAGTATAACCAATAAAAATATTTTTAATTAATAACATAATTAATTCTAATTAAAAGCTATTATAATCGGTTTAAATAAAAATTTCAGAAATAGAGTTATTTTTCATATTTCTTTCATGTTACATACATCAGTAATTTTTTACGAGAAGTGAAATAATAGAATTTTGGCATATAATGGGTTAACACATTTATCATGGTCATAACGTACCTTTTGAAAAGTATTCTTCTGCTATTATATACGCAATATATGTTATAATATAGCGTACGTGCGGGCATTACAGTATTTATTTCTGAAATGACTAAAATCTAAAACGAATTCAATTCTCGTAGGCTGCTCTATATTCTTATTACGTTAACCTCCGTCGGCAAAATATCCGCACCGACGAGTTCGTGCGTAATGCGCCTGGCAGGCACAAGTAAACATCGTAATTAATATTCAATTTATTGAATAATTATTAATTTTAGCAACAAAATTAATCACTAACAAACTTGGGGAGGCGTTAGAAAAAAAAATGAGGATATCGTTGTAAAAAAAGTCTCGACTTCATGGATTATTTCAGTGCACATGTTTTGTGGAGTTGTAATTTTAGGCATTTCTGATAACGAGTTTCTGCAACCTGAGTCTGATTAACCGATTTACTGTATTTGCTCAAAATCAAAATTGAAGACACATAGTGAAGCTAAAAATATACTGAAATTCCGATTGAGAAGGTAAAATATCCGAATTCCGAATAACCGAACGCAATCGCCCGTGATATATTATGCTCTGCATACAGAAAACAATTAAACAGCGAAAGAATATATGTATAAACAATTAATGCATAACCTGTAGAAAGAGCCCAGAGTAGAATATTCTTTGACTAACGAGATATTGCGCTCTGCAGCGATGAATACGCTAAGCATAACCATATGCAAGTCGGGACAATTCAAGTAACAGTGCAGAGATCATATGTCCTTAAATAATCATGAATGATCCTAGTGCATTTAAAAAGTAATGGATATATTTTAACAGGATTCAGTTTTAAATACCGTTAGTTTTAATGAGAAACTGCATTTAAAACAAAGTTTGTTTAATTTCTTGACTTCTACAGCCTTCAGAAACGAAGGAACTTGAAGGAAGGAAAGAGCATCACATCTCAGTGAATTCGCTGAGATGTGATGTGACCATTCATGCCTAGAGAGAGGCAGAAGGGCAAGATAGACGGCGGGGACATCGACGCTGATAGGTAAAATATATTTTCTTATTTTCAAGAGTATTTTATTTCCACCTCATGACATATGGCCCGCCATGGGTTGAACTGAACTATATTTTGCATTTATTTTGTCTGAATGTAAAACTCACACATTTTCAATGTATTAATACCGAAACTACGTAGGTTGTTAGAAGTCACAACAATATGCGACGTGGCTGGACAAACGAAAGAAAGACGTCCGTTCACGAATTAGGCAACACCGTCATAATTCGCAAGCAGGTCTTATGCCGGCCCCGGGGCCCAGATTGGCTCTCGGCGGCCCTGTATGTGACTCGAAGCTTAGTATCTACAGTACAATTGAGTCACGATCGACTGTGAAGATCCGTGGATCGAACTAGAACTTTCCTTTCGTTCCGCGTCTGAGTGGAAATTCTCTGTTTCGATACCATCCACCGTATTTTTCAAACATCCAGGTCTTAATCAAAGATTACCGGAATTTCAACAACAAGTGCAGATTCGCAGACATGCATTCTGTTATTTGACAGTGCAACCTAGTGTAAGAAATTTAGAAGGCGAAATTCGGGTCTGCAATGTGTGCAGATTCGCAACATGCATTCTGTTGTTTGGACAGTGCAACTAGTGTAAGAAATTTAGAAGAAATTGGTCTGCAATGTGCAGATTCGCAGACATGCACTTTGTTGTTTGACAGTGCAACTAGTGTAAGAAATTTAGAAGGCGAAATTGGGTCTCGCAATGTGCAGATTCGCAGACATGCATTCTGTTGTTTGACAGTGCAACTTAGTAAGAAATTTAAAAGTCGAAATTCGGTCTGCCAGTTGTGATTTTCAGAAGATCCACGAAATTCAGATCGCTGATTGATGCTGCCGAAGGTTTATTGAAGCATAGGCTTGAAAATAAAATATGCGCAGAGAAGTTTTCGCTTGGAGAAGATTATTTCTAACGGAAATTAAAAATGTTTTAACTCTCTAAGATCAACCGATAACAGAAAACTGTCTACATCAAAATTCTATTCTACGTTTAAAGATCTCTGTCCTCCTTCAACATATTTTAGAAATTTAATTTGATAATAATAAATAATTTAATAACTAAACAATATAATATTTACTTAATGAAATTAACACATAAGTTTAATAAATAATTTAATTGAAAAATTTCTTTCTAATTTTCTAAATAAACTTTTCAAAACTTTCTTTTGATGTTGATTTCTCTTCTTTAGCTATTTGTTTCAAGACATTAAAATCTGACAGAATTAGACTGGATAATCACAGCGCTCTTCGGCAAATTAGTTCGTTCTAAATGTCAAGCGCGATAATTTCTGCATACCTTTTTATCGATGAGAAAGATTGCTGCTTCGTAAGATACTTATCTGATGCATTATTCCGAGAATCAGTTATCTCTTTCTTTTTTATTCGATCTTGTTTCTAATCTGTTTATTAATCCAACTATATATTTTATTTTTTCGTGTCTTCGTACAGATGATTCAAAAGGCGAAGACAAGATTATAGAATGATGTCTGAAAAAGGAACGGGAGATAAATGGAATCGTCTACGTGCACTGTAAAAAAATCCCAAAATTTACGGTTTTAACGGCAGTTGGTTGGTTGTGCAAAACCGTAAAAGTTACGGGAAACTGCAGGCACAACGGTTTTTTCTCATACAGGAACAAGTTTTCCCGTAAAAGTTACGAAGTAAATCCGTAGTCACAACGGTTTTTTACCGTATGTTCGTTTTTCTCCGTAAAAATTAAGTCATCGAAGTAAGTGACGTCATCGACTGAGTTGAGTTGTTTTTCCTTCTGTTCGAGTTGAAATGTGCTGATGTGTATTATCAATTAAGAATATTAATTAATCAAGGCTTAATTATTGTTCAATAATATAATTCTTAATTGAACTTACTTGACGATTTCGATGCAAGATGGTGACAAAACTTAACTCCTCCGAGCCGGGGATCGAAACCGCGTTCATAGATACAAAGGCAGCCGCCTAACCACTAGATTCACCGGAGACTTCATAAGATGAAGTAAAAAATAATCTATTTGAGTTTTAAAGTCACTATAGCTCTAGTGGCGCCACCTAGTGGTGTAAAAAACAACTATTGCCAGAACACGTGTTTTAAGGTTACGGAGATGGAACCCTATTAAAAACATGAAATGAATGCAATAAAATTACATTTAAGAAAAAGGAAAGTTATCATACGGAAAGCAATACCGTATGACGAAAATAAAATTTGAATGACGGTTTTAAACCGTTTATGGTTGAGCGGAAAACGGTGAAAACCGTTTTGTCAACAAACAGCTTTTAAACCGTCAAATATACGGAAAAGTCCGGGGAAAAACGGATATTTTTTACAGTGTGACGTTAGACAACAAACGTAATTGCGCATAGCATATGTAATCTTAACAGACGCTGTCGTATGCTGCTCAATGATGTTACATCCTTTTTTCCTTCTGCAAGGTACGTAAGGGATGCAAAATTAAATTGGGGCTGCGAACTTTGGTTGTCCACCTGAGCATGAATTAACCCATAAAGATGGGCATTCATCTGTACTCCATCCCATTCCATTTGTCCAAAACTGGTTTTTTTCCATCTATTCAAGTCGAAAATGAGGCGCGTCATTCACGGAAACCCAAAGTTTGTTTTGAGACAGGTTCAAAGTCGCGTAATTCCACCCACCCTCCTCTTCCCTACACCGGAGATTCCGAGTTTCATTTCTACCCTCGACGCGAGGTCTCAATGTAGGCAGATCCTTTGCGTGCCGCTACCCTCTAATCGAGGCCCCAAATTGGAATCGGCGCGTGAAGGTTGATTTTGAGATCGTGACTTCCAGCATTTCATTCCGCTACGCCAGTTTCCATCGGTTTTGAAAACTGACAATTGCTTTAAACTTCCAATGATCTATAAATTCCATTTTGAAGACATGTGAATGGCCTGCTTACGAACAATCACAGCAGGCTATCAAAAGGTGCAGCAGGTGCAATACACCCGAGCCACTACCTGAAGGGGGAGAGGCCACAGGAGCTAAATGCCCATGCTTCTTTTACTATTTTACATTTTTGAAAAGGAAAACTATAACACAGATTGGATAGCGGCGCTAGGTTTTCTGAGCCCTGTAACACAAATTCAATATTCTAAAGAGAGAAGCAGTTTTATCTTTTTCCAAAGTTGAAAGATTAAATATGTTTAATGTTTATTTTGAATCCTTTTATTTTGTCTTTGAAAAATTATTTTAGGACCCCAAAGATTTTTTTTGCACCCCTTTATAGATATGAAAGGTTCAAACAACTGAAAACTTTATCAACTGCCTTCAAACTACCAAAAAAAAAACTACTTATTGGTGTTTGAAATACGTAAACTGAAAATGAAAATGTAAAAAAACAAAACAGGGGAAATAATCTTTTGGTATTGATGGTTGATGTAAATTTATGGTGCGTGAACATCATGAATCGCATATAAATGTTCGTTAAATGAAATGTAAGCATATGCATTGATAAACTCAACTATTCTTTATAAAAAAATCAGAAAAAAAAGAAATTTCTGCTGATCTGAAGTCCGTCATACCCATGAATGAGTCAGATTATTTGGATATTTAAAATGTCAACCGCAGCTTTGTTCTTCCGATGCAAAATATTTTGAGTATTCGAGTCAATGCTGTGCCGTATGTCCACTGGTTATCGTAACCGAGCAAGTTGCCTTTGTATTTATTACACATTATATAATTTTATATTCAGTAACTCAGCTCTTAAATGCAGAAGTTTGTCCGCAGAAAACTTATAATTTCAAATAAAAAATAAAATCAGTTTATTAAACTCCTATTTGTATATTTTGTGACGAGCGTTTTTTTAAACTGACATGCCAACATTGGAAAGGTGGCTGTCCGAAGCAGAAGGTCTACGAGGGTGGTGAGCAGGCGCACACACTTGGAAACAGATCTATGTCAAAATATTGAATTTATTTTCAGGAAATTTAGCAATCAAAAAATTTCTATTTTCACAAAAATATCTTATCTGAATAAATAATACAAGAATATATATAACAAATACGAAACAAACATAGCAGAAAATGTAAAAGCAACAATATACAAAATAAACATTCAAAAACAAAATGTTAGTAAACTAATCTGCGGTAAGAAAAAGCCGAAAGTGGAATATATATATAAAAGGGGAAGATATATATATATATATATATAAGTGATTCCGGAATATATATTAGTGATCCTGGAGCTACTGGCAAAGCCTTTTCTCCTCTCTTTTTCTTCCCCTGTTTGGCAAACAATAACTGGTTTGGCGTCCATTCTTCTCGCGGTTTTCAAGGACATGTTAGCTTTTTCCTGGGCACGGTAAACCTTTTTCGCTTTTATTTTATTTTTTGTGTATCACCATTTTATTTTATTTTATTCTAGGTCTTCATTCGATTTTGTTTCGGTTCTTTTAAATCAATTTCAATGTATTTATCTTTATTCCAGAATTTTCCCATTTTCCATTTAATATTGTCTGTGCTTTTGGAAGGGATGGCGGTATATTTTAACGGATTTCGTTTGTCGTTAGCAGAAAAGCACAAATCATATCATGAGCGAGCTTCTCTTCCTACGAGCGGCTCGACTATGATATTTTTCAATTTATATACATATATATATCTTTATAATTAAATTATATATATATATATATATATATATATATATATATAAATTGAAAAATACTATAGCGAGTCGTCGT